>JBAMJR010000419.1:5487500-5913712 GCA_038501785.1 Myoxocephalus aenaeus | reverse complement strand
AGACAGAATTTTTTTCATTCCGTTCCCTACCTATCAGGCTTAAAAGCGGGCTTTAGCTCTGACTTATCTCCTCAATTCAGCGCGGATACGCGTTTAGCCAGCCCACCTTGGAAATGTGTGTCTAATGATAGGGCCGCATCAAGACAATATGCGCGGCTCCGATAACAACAAAAAAAAGGATGCTGGCTCCGCGCGCTTGCCCATCACTCGCCACGGCAACGGGATCATTCGCAGGCACGGCAACGGCCTCGAGCCAGGAGGGGTCGCGTCAGTCAAAACGGGACAACGGCCACCACCACGCCAACGGGAGAATGTCCCAAATGCATCCAACAGAAGGGAAATAATGAGAAAAAAAGATGCTTTTAAGGGGAGGGGGGGGGGGGGGGCACTCCAATCATTCGTTCGTCCCATCTTTGCGATTTCATTTGCCAAGGTACGTATACAAGTAAAACTGGAAGTGAGAGTCAGGGAGAGAAAGGGAGAGTGGTTAGAGAAACCGAGAGACAGAAGGAGAGATCTGCCAGGACAGCTGGCAAACCAACTGATCAATTTGTCCCATGTGCCAACAGGGAGCCTCGATTAAATGGGACATGGCAGCACCACACACACACACACACACACACACACACACACACACACACACACACACACACACACACACATTTCCTCAAGGTGTAATAATGTAGATATGCAGAGACACCCCAAGTGCTGTGGACTATACGGGCGGTGGGAGGGCGGAGGACGAGGCAGGAGACCAACTGGAGTGAGAGATAGTTGGGAGAGACGGAGACGCTGACCGTCAGACAGACAGACAGACAGACAGACAGACAGACAGACAGACGGTAGGCTACTTAATGTACGAAGAATGGACATCAAACATGGAAGGGGGTGGGACTCCCTTGACAGAAAACAGATAAGCAGGTAAGACCTGCGCGGCATACAGATGAGAAGAAGCAGGAAGCAGCGGTGGCGCCGAGCGAGACTAAGGTCATCCATAGTGGGGATATACGCGCAACATTGTCCGGCATGTGCACTCGCCGAGAGCCGGACGGGTGGCGGGATGAAAATGAGAAGTACGAGGTACGGAATCTAATCAGATAAATGTACGTAAAACGCTTGTGATGGAAAATTATAGCCAACAGTTTCACCAGCGAATGAATAAAAACGACAACAAAAAGGCCAAGGAATCCGCATTTCAATGAGCTCACAAATTACTTTAATAGACTTTTGTCTTCGCAGAGCAATCAATTTATGGTTTGCCCTTCCCTTACTTTCCCTTCCTTCTCTTTCCTCTAACCTTAAACATGCCCATTAATAAATCATGAAGCACTTAATACAATAAATGTGAGCAATGAATTGTTTCTTCACCTCCCTGACAGCACACATTAATTAATATTAATAACACTAAAAGAGGTTTGCTTTAGACACACACACACACACACACACACACACACACACACACACACACACACACACAGCTTAACTCCCACTGTTATGCACACACATTCACTGATGATTAAACACAAATATGCATGCAAAACCTTTGCAAATACCAAAACACACAGATGACGTAGTCCTTCATTGGTTTCTGGCTTCAGTTTGACTCGACACTTTTTTATGAATTTTTTGAAGAGAAGAAAAGGAGAGAAAAAGAGGCGATCGCATGAAGGAGAGGCACAATGGAGACGGGATGTGATCCCAGTGGGTGCAAATCAATAATTCAGAGAGCTTTAATTCAGATCAGTGCCCTCTGTGTGGCTGATGCTGATTCTGATGCTAATTCTTTCAGCTGGTAGGCAGCTTTAACATCCACAAAATGAATTCTCATTACCGTCAAACTGTTTTGAAGGTCTCTTTCATACACGCGCGCACACACACACACACACACACACACGCACACTCTAAAACACATGCAAAACTCCAGGTCAGTAGGCGGGATGGAGAGAAATGACTGATTGGTTTGGTATTTAAGTGCATCAGGTTGGGTCAAATTATAAAACGCTATTGCCTCTATAGTGGCGTCATAAGACGGGACAGACTGGGGCTCATTTCAGAAGATATCTGAATACTAAAATGCTGTCCACATCTTAGACATTGCACCTTTAAAGTATAGTGCTATTTACCAAAATGGAACGTACAAGGATGTCAAAGCATTTAAGTGTCGTTCGTTCTGCGGGAGACCTCACTGTGTCACTAGACGAAAGGTCCAGGGATCATCAAAGTCCGTAGGCTTCATTCTCTGGGGACAATGAATGCCGGTACTAATTCAAAAGCATGCATCATTAAATTGAGAGCGTGACTCTTTTCTTCTTCTTCTTCTCATCGACGCCTCCGAGGCTTCACACAAAACAGTGTACTTCAACAACAAACAAATGCTTCATTACACTTTATATGTGGTTAAGTACCACATCACATTCTTCGTGGGTTTTTCTAGTGCTATAGGCTGACATTAAGTGACTGATGAAAAAAAAAAAAGCAACTGCTTTTTGAAGACAACAATTTTCTCCCGCGCTACATGCAGTGTCGTAACCTGTCGGCGAGTCTCGCCGCTTTGAAGATACGACCGAGCCCCGAATTACAGCATAAATCCCTGTTATCAACTCAGAGCAAAAGACTTCCTTCACAGTGGAATCGGGGGGGGGGCCAAGCCACTCGGGTCAACGCTCCGCTTTATCATTTTCTGTATTCTCCGTTCTGCCCTGGTTACCGCAGACTGACGTCTGGAGAATAACTAGCAAACAATGCCGCCAGGGGTGTTAATGTCAGCGGTGCTGCGTGCGAGCTTAACGCCGGAGACCAGTCTGATTCTGCCACCGCCGAATGTATCCACGGCGACAGCCACACACACACACACACACACACACACTTATGGTGTGAAAGTAAACACCCCCAGATTCACTCGCTGGTTTTCTCACTCAGACACAGTACATTAAAAAAAACACCGGATCAGTTACATCACAGAACGGACACAACAAAGAGCTGCTGTGTTACATCACAGCAGCAAAGTGCCAGGTCTGTGTAGTTTTTTTATTTTCATTTTTTTTAATAAATAAATCAGACAGAAGGAGCAGACAGGCAACCACCCAGACATGAAGAACAAACACAAATGCACCTGAACCAGGAGAGGATCAAACACAAAAGGCCCTCGCTCTCCCAGCAGGATGTAGACGTACGTCAAACCAAAAACAGACGAGCAACTGAGGACATACGGAATAACCAGAAATACAGCACAACACATCACTGGCTTTTAGGGTATTTGGTCATTTTTCCAAAATATTGGTCAAATTTGAATTTAGACCCGAAGACGGCACTAAATGTGTCACAACTTATCCTAAAATGTCATAGCAATCCATCCAATAGTTGAAGTATTCCATTTCAACCTCAAGGTGGCGCTAGAGGAAAAGTCAGGCGGTTACCAAAGTCAGTCGGGTGAATCCTCTGGGGACCACGAATGTCCGTAAAAGATGGCCGTCAAAAGGTAGACTTCTATTGTGGATCTCTAAAACATGTTTTCATATTAAATATTATTCTATCATTATTTTTTGGGGGGGTTTTGTTTAGAAACATTCATGTTACAGTTTACGGTACGAAACAAATTGTCTTTCTTTTGAATTTTGAACGTCAAACTGCCGGAAGTCTTGTAGCTTCATACGTGGCATGTATTGTATTAAACGTGGTATGACACAAGACAAATAAAATAAATGTACTGTATGAACATGAAAACAAACAAACGTGTTTCCTCTGATGTGTACACATATGCATATCTGAGTATTACCACCACGCAGCTCACCGACGAGGCGGAGGGCGCTGATTATGCAAAGTGCGACATACACACGCCAATACACACAGAAGTCAATCCCTGCCTGTTGACAGAGCCTCGTCTTCCCTTTATGGGAGAGAGGTATCTGACGGTTACCTCTCTCCCATCTCATCTTCTCAAAGGGCTCTTAGCTCAGCTCCCCAGTCAAACATGTCAAACATGTCCTCCCTTCCATGTGTTTTGTTCTCCTCCTCCTCCTCCTCCTCCTCCTCCTCCTCCTCCCTCCCTTTCTGTATTCGCCATCCCTACCTTTTGCTCCAGCTATCATCTTCACAGCATTTATCAGAGGCCCGTGGAACAAAAGACTGAGAGGGAACAATTTAAGGACATTATCGCAGCCTCCTCTTCTCCTCAGGCACACACACACACACACACACACACACACACACACACACACACACACCCCAAGTGTGCCGCTGTTGCTTTGATCCAGAGTGAGCGTTCAACGGGCTCACATGTGGTTCGGGGGCTTGACCTTGAGACGAGGCTGAACTTTGTTCTTTCATTCTAAGCTGTTTCTGTTTTCGTCACACGCATGGGTTTTACCATGAATTTCAGACTCTTGGAACATCCTTCATATAAGAAAATGTATTAAATTAAATTCTGTTCACCTCCAGAGGAGGCCGAAATCTCAGCGACAGGCATCTTCATAAATACAAAAGGGTCAGCCTTCTGCTGATTGCAGTCACTGTGGCCGCTGCGGCGCTGCCTCAAACCTCGCAGACTGACTTCCTGACATCCTTGTGAGACCCTTTTTATTTTTTGGGGGAATCTGCAACCTTGTCCAGTGGTCGCCGCTATTTTGTTTCCCCTGTGTGTGTGTGTGTGTCTGATTGATGGCTTCCATTCAGCTCAACCAGACAGGCGACACATATATGTCCGTGCCTGTCCTGGTGACATGGCACCTGCATGCAAGAAAACAAGACACATTTGGGGTCGCACTCTCAAGACATCACGTCTCAAAACACTAATGCGCACACGCAGGCACGAACACCCCCGCGGGCCGCAAAGCAGCGCATGGTGTCTAAGAATCCGACATCAAATCCAAAGTGGGCCGACAAGACGCAGGTCCTCTGGCTGAAGGACACGTAAGAAAAGAAACAGAGAGATTTGGGAGAAACACAGGAAAACGCTGTACAAAATAACGCAATTAAACGTGGACCGGGTCAATCGTCGGGAGGCGGCGTGCAAAGGCCCCGAGCCCCCACGTCCCACGGATACCCATTATCATCATCATCATCACCACCATCATCATCACATCCAGATGGACAGTCCCACAGTCATTCCTCTCCGCTCGAGCCTCCACGGAAAAGGCAGCTTGCGGCAGAAGACCGATTCAGTTCATGTTTATGTGAAGGTAACATATTCGTGTCTGTGTGTGTGTGTGTGTGTGCGCGTGTGTGTGTGTGAGCAAAAGCAGCGAGCGTCCCGGCGATTTACATTATAACCACATCAGCCGCAAGTCAGCAAACATGTTCGCATGTGAATGTCAGGCAATTTCAGGTCGAGCGCTCGCAAGATGAGATTCAATGTTCTGCTCTTTTTGAACTGCCCTGCTGCGCGTGTGTGTGTGTGTGTGTGTGTGTGTGTGTGTGTGTGTGTGTGTGTGTGTGTGTGTGTGTGTGTGCGTGTGTGTGTGTGTGTGTGTGTGTGCCCATCGTCTTTCACCGCCTGTCATACTTCACCAAAAACACAATTCCTCCCTCAAATTGAGAGCGAAGACAAGCTTAGGTAAGAGAAGTAGCATTGATTTGTAATGCTGCTGAAGGTTATACTGTACACACGGCAGCCCTTTAGACACTTACATCCCTATTTGCAGCGGCAATATGTAATGTCATTCTTCACTACGCGCAATTTCTTTCACGTTATGTCGAAACGTCGACGGCATGTCTGTGTACACCCGGAGTGGCGGAGAATTGAATGCAAATGCTGTCAATTTGTGTTTTTATGGGGATGCGAAAAAAAGAAAAGAAAACTAGAAACCCGGAGACTAAAAAAAAGAAAAAAGTGCTTGTTGTAGTCGAGTCAGATCATAATTCCCTGTGACACGTAGGCCTACATCTTACATTCCCTAAATATCTTATAATATATGCAACTGGAAGCTAATCACATTGACTGGTGGACGCATTAGGGAGGATATGGAGAGAAGGAGACGGTTTGTGTGTTCCTGCAGACCCTGTGTGTGTGTGTGTGTGTGTGTGTGTGTGTGTGTGTGTGTGTGTGTGTGTGTGTGTGTGTGTGTGTGTGTGTGGTTATGGGAATTACCAAGCATAATCTCCAGCCTGCAGTCTGTTGTGACACGCCGATTTCATTTGATTCTTTCAACAGAAAAAAAAGAAGAAGAAAATCAGCTATTCAAATCTGGGGACGTGAACTTGAATGATTCGCGACTGCTAATGACGTGCCATTTGCATTCGCCTCATCCGAAATCAGCCCATTTTCATAACGACCGTGACCCAGATTTAGACAAAACGGGCCTGATGAATTTCACTCCCGAGAGTGCAGACGGATGAGCCCTGCTGCGGGTCCTTAAGTGCAGCGCAGAGGAGGAGAACCGAGAGGGAGAAGTTGATTCAATCTAGTGTCTCGTCCAATTGTTAAACCAGTGCAGGTCAAGGGTAATGGGATAGCTCCTCAGCTCTGCAAGACACGGCTACTAGAGTCACTTAGAGGGGACCGGGATAGGGAGAGGTGTACATCTTTGTGTGCTTAATTATGTATACGGTGGCCTATGCGAGGGCATCTTTCACGGCATGCTAGTGCCGACTGTTGTGAATGGAAGACGCCCGCGCTCACGCCTGCATGCCTACACACTGTGGTAGCGAGGGGATTAGAGGTGCAAATTCTCGTAGCAAACATTAGTCTCCTGACAGACTCTATGGAGAGCGAACAACCATCTGCTTGTAATTGTACACTGTAATGTGTTCCGACACAGCAGCCTGAAGCAATGAATGCAACCGTGTGCAAACTTACAGATTGTTTCTATCATTTGTATACTTCCAGATATGTAAGTAAGGAAAAGAATGCGTTGGAAACACTCGCTTCAAAGGGTTAACAGCCTTGTTGATGTGATTGTCCGCATTAATTCCGACGGGAGCAAGGGAGGAAGTGACCAACCAAAAGTAGGCGTGGACTTATATCACCGTACTTTTGGTGCGGTACTTTAATACCTCACTGACGCCAAGTTGCATAGGTTGCGTAACAAGTCTATTCGCTTTTTAACTTTAAACCACGACCTTTTGCAAACCATAACCAAGTAGCGTTGTTGTCTGAACCTAAAATGGTTTCGTTTCACTTTCACAACATTGGTAGGCGCAGTTTGAAGCATCAGAATGGTCGTGATGACCGCTGGTGACAGCCATCCAATCGGCCGAGAGCATGGCTATTTGGTGTGGGGGGCTATTTTGCAACCGATAAGCGGAAGTTACCATAGGTGGAATGTGGTAGAGTGATGTAGTAATGTCGTATACGGCAGCAACCTGTCAATCACAGTAGCATACTCCTCTTTATGGTTTATTTGGTTGAATCAGTGGTTCTCAAACTGTGGGGCGCAACCCTCTAGTGGGGCACGGCGGTACTACAGGTGGGGCGCAGTGGGGAAATTATTCTCTCCACATTTCACCCAAAAATATATTCAGTGCGAAACAGGTTATTTGCAGCCACAATAGGTTTTGCCAAATATTAGTTATTGTTTGCACAGATAAAACTTTATTTACATTGTTCTAACAAAGTGAGTGCACATGTTATACATTTTTGTCTGATGGAGCAATCTGGTTTACGTGAAAAATATTTCAATTTTCTTTATTCTATTATTTTTTTTAAAAGCACGGATGGCGGAGTCACAAAAAGTTGGACCATTTTATTACAATTTTGTTGGGGCGGTGGGGCCCGGACATTTGTCTTCCTTCAAAGTGGGGCGTGACAGAAAAGGTTTGAGTACCACTGCTCTAAATGGACCATCATTTACTAAATGAACATCATGCTGTATTAAAGAAGACTTGAAACTAGATATTGAGACCATAAACTCATCTTTACAATGTTTACTGAGGGAATAAATAAAGAGAGAAGTAGAGTAATTTTATCATAGACTTCTATACAACCAGAGGAGACACCCCCTGCTTGTCAGCGGAGAAAATGCAGTTTTAAGACACATCGGCTTCACTCGGCAGAAGCGGAGGTTGCCGGCTGTTCAAAACGCACCAGTCAAGACAAACAACTAGTGGCAGCATTTAATGCGGAGCTATTGCATTGCGTTGTGTTACATCATAGGTGTCGTAGGTGTTTATTTTTACCGTCACTCAGTTTGAGTTTGCTTGACAAAGTGAGCATTCCTCTCATTTCTCTTTCTGCATTTTTTTCCAGTCTGCTCAGTTCTGTCATGCACGCACTGGCACACAAAATGAATGACTCACTCGATTCACCTGCCTCATTTGACCCCTGACCTGTACGTGTTAACCAAAGCCTTGGTGGTTAAATCTCAGAGGTCAGAGTGTCCGCGGGAAAACTGAAAGTCGATCGTTTCCCCCCCCCGCAAGTTAGCCTTCTCAAATCATAGGGTTTGTTCTATAAATGTCAAGTAGCCCTGATTTTAAAATGCTTTTTAAAGAAATGGAGCAGTAAAGAACGTCGGCTCTGCTCTCCTGAGGCATCTTGTTCAGTATAGATATTACAAAGAATGTCAGGGGGTTTAAGAGAAGAACGCATAAGAAGATATTTTGCAATCTTGATAATGTGTTGGGGGAGACTTGTCAAAAATAGTAATAGGGACTGACTAAAACACGGAATAACTGATCAGCACTCTAACCACATGTCAGTAACTATTCATTTTAGATGTTAAATGTCCATTCAGGTCTCCATGATTTCTGCAGTGTAGAAGTCCTGTGTTCAGCTGACCATCTAGGGCAGACCTAATCCCTGCTCATCGCTCATTCCCTGTGACATTTGAGATCCAGCGTCCTGATCCAAAGTTATTAAAACGCTCAACGGCTGCAAGAGATGGATGGAGATAGCGGCAGGGGGGTCACTTGGACCATAAGGCTGATTAAGTGTCTTCACTGGAGTTGGGAGGAAGGGGGGGTCAGAGCATACGACAGTTAAAATGTATTTGGAAGGTGTGTGGATATATATGTGTGTGTGTGTGTGTGTGTGTGTGTGTGTGTGTGTGTGTGTGTGTGTGTGTGTGTGTGTGTGTAAGACCCCGTGTGATGAGGAACAGTTGGTCTATGAAGGAGACGGATGAGGTGGGCCGATTCTCCAAACCCTCCCACTGGTTTCAATGGCTGAGCATCATAACAGAGATCAAGACGGACACAACATACACACACACACACACACACACACACGCACACGCACACGCACGCATTAAGAGAGAGACCTCACGCTTTTCCGCTCTGACTGACTTCCACTGAGAAATGCCCAAATCTAAATTGATTTTTTGCAGGATTTTCAGTCTCCCAGCATCCCCAAAAACAACCCAGAACGTGTTGCTTGCTGCAAAAACACAGCGATCACCGCAGCTTGCAGTCAACGAGGTCGTCCTGCGACAATCACGGCTCATGAACTGCTTCCCCTAACGGAACGCGCGAAGAAATGCAAATGAGCCGCTGATTGTGCATCTGAGAAAGTAAAAAATGTTTAATAAGAATAATCTGTCGAAATGTTCGCACTGCCAATTGCATCTCTAACATCCAATTTTTATTATTGGTGCAATCTTTTATCAAACATTTTAATAATCAAAATAAACACAGCTAGATTCTCATGTTCCTAAATCCCCCCCCCCGGAAAATGACCCGGAATTATAAGATTGAGTGTGCATAAAAACATGGAAATACAAATATTGCATATACACGAGACTTCTGCACCCATTCTGTCCTCTAACACATTCTTTAAACGATGTATCCAAACCCTGAATAATAAAATACACACACACACACAATTAACGTAGTTTAGTCCGCTCGCTGTTTGAATAAAAAAAAAAAATGAGGCCTTGCAACACAATCAGGGGCCGCAATTAAGCTGTGAAGGTAAAGCGGCCCTGACCTTGTTGTGTAATTAACGGACTCTTCTTTCATTAATTCCTGCCACCCATCCTGTCCCCCCCCCCCCCCCTCCCCACATCCCTTCGTTCACTCAACGCCTCCCTCCTTCTAAGCAGCCGTTTAATTAAGACATGCAAGATGGCGTCACGTGGAGTCAGGGGATAGAAGTCAAGCCATTAAGGGACGGAGGGGAGGAGGGATGAAGTAAGGGGGGTTTGGTGCAAGTGAAAGAATGAGAAAGGAGGGGAGGGGGGGGGGGGGTAAGACAAGAGATGTTTCTCCCTCCTCGACTCACATTCGCTTTTGTTTGAATCTTTATATTTCAAGAACGCTCCCCCAATTCATTCCTTCAAAGAAAAGTTCCCAGAGGAGAACAGACATCTAAAATATAAACCTCTGAATGTCTGTTTGTTGAAGGGTTTTTCTCCCTCGCCGTCCTCCGAGTGCAATCTCCCTGCTGGCACACGAGCGAGCGAGCGCGCACGTACGCACACGACTCTGGGAATACTCCGCCGAGGTCTTAATTATGGTCCAGACGCTGCAGCATGTGGAGACAGACTGAAACCAGACAGTGAGTCATCGAGTAAAGGGACTCAAGAAGCATGACATCGCATGTGTGTGTGTGTTCAAAGGCGTGTGTCTGTTTACATGTGTGAGTCCTGCGGGCAGAGAGCATCCGACGCAGCGAGCTATTTGTGGAGACCGATTGCTTCCAGTCTGTGCTTCAGAAGAGAACTCGCTGCCCAAAAACAACAACTGTTCAAACGGAGCAGAGCATCGCGCTGAAGATGCGGCAGACGCTCGCCATGCAGGCACTCGCCTCGCTTCGTGCCGTCGCCAGCCGTCGGCCCCGGTACCGGCCGCGTTGAGTCGAAGTAGACTAAACAGGTGGCTGGAGACTTTCCGCACAGTACTCAAAAACAAATTTGGTGGGCGAACAATCAAAAGAGGAAAGCGCTGAGGCTGGGAAGTTGGGACGCGGCAGTGAGGAATGCGTGGAGCATCCGTCTACTTTTGGCCCGTAGAAGAAGTGCAGCTTTCGGGTTCATAACTTCTGTCATTGTGCCAGTGCAAAAGCTCCGGGGTGATCCGTGATAAACACTCTCCGACTCATTAGCTTCTTCTAATCAAGTGCCACAAATCTGTAGCGCCCCGGTCGATGCATTTCAGAGACTTCGGTTTTCAAACGCGGGACTTGTCGGACAGCCTGCTGACGAGGCAGTCGCTCGGAGGCATGAGCGGCACAGCGGCTCATGTTAGCAGCCACTGACCAGACAGCCACGTCGGCACCGGTTACAATCAAACGAGTCAAACGGGCCGCTTTCACACTCGTTCCCGGCCAAACACATCCACGCCGCTGCCGTTATCGCTTCGTCGTAAAGAGATGTTCTGCTCGGGGTGACCCCAAATAGTCAACTGTTCAAGGAGTCCAACTCATGAGCCCGGTTTGATTTCCAATCTCGCAGTGGGATCGCAGCAGTGGCGGAAAGACTGCGGTCATGAGAATTGTAGGGTTTTTAGAACCTAGTTTGTCAAATTTGGACTTTGCACAATGTAAAATGAGAAGTTGTTTGTGTGTACATTACAATGCATGAAAAATGATAATTAATAAGGGATATTATTATAAAGGATTTGTAATTGTATATATATATATAAAGGTCACTTTTATTTACTGTGAAATGATTAATGTGTGAATGGATGTTAGATGCTGCATGCTGCATGTACTGTCGCTTTAAGGAATAGTAGTTCTCTTGTTCGCCTGAGGTGGCGGAGCTGAAGAATTGACTTTCGAGACTTGACCGGTCTGAAGAACAGGAAGTGGAGAAGAAGAAGGCTGGCTCCGTCACTTTAGCTGCGGGCCAATGAGCGAGTAAAAAGGTACTCACCGGTGTGAGGAAAATTAGGTTAACGAATCGGAAGGGCTCTAGACTGGAAAGGTAAAATCTAACTGCAAGAGGACGAGCGCTCTCTTCTTCCGGCTACGAGCGAGCGACTCGGTCCTGCGCGCCCCTGGAGTTCGCTGGTGGAGAAAGAGGAGCTCGATCGAAAGCATAAGCTGTCTGTCTATCACTTTTTATAAAATATTCTTTTATCATAACTTCTTTGGACCCTGGACCTTATTTTCCTGCATCACCTCCCAGGATTTTTGAGCATTTCTACAGAGTCAAGATCATTCCATCAGAGCTTCATGGGGGGTGCTGAATTTCTGCCAATGGGGGGGAAATGGAATTAGAGCCGAGAGTTCTATGTACGTGTGTGTGTGTGTGTGTGTGTGTGTGTGTGTGTGTGTGTGTGTGTGTGTGTGTGGCGCTGTCCAAACCATGTCAGTTATTCCGAACCAACATTTCGGCAACAGTCATGTGAGCGTTTTCTACTACTTTTCTAAAAAGGTAAAGCTTAAACAGAAAGGAAAAAAATCGGGCGTTTTCAGCATGAGCTGTGCTCGGCCAGATTAATCATATTCAGCCCAACTATTGCGTACCTGTACGATTGTCGAGGTCGAGGCCGCTAACGAGAACAGCGACGTTTATGCTGTTTATCGCCAACAGCCCGCAGTGAAGTAAATAATCATTGGCATCGACTCGTTTAAGGTATTGACTCGTGAACAAATGACTGAAGGCAAGTGACTGGAAAATCATGCGCATTTCCCAACTTGACAAATTGATGAGGGCTGTGTGGACGCATTCAATCATGAAGGCACCGACGAGGGAAAATGGCAGACGTACCGGTCGGGCTACATTATTGGGCACGTTTCGGAAGGAGTGGAACAGCAGCATTTGTTTTTGCATCATCTTCAACCGCAGACTTGGAGAGGCTCAGACGGCGGCTGAAACACTCCCAAGTTCTTCTCTGGCCGCCTTGTTGCTGGCAGTGTGTGTGTGTGTGTGTGTGGCAATTATCAAAATAAACGCTGGCGTACATTCAAGTTACTTAGCAACAGCCGTTGGCCACGACTGGAGCTAAAACATTACATTACATTTAGCTGACGCTTTTATCCAAAGCGACTTACATTTTTGCTCTATACACCGTAACGGGGAACAATTAGGGGTTCAGTGTCTTGCTCAGGGACACTTCGACGTGTGGGCTATGGGGGGACTGGGGATCGAACCGGCTACCTTGTGGTTGCGGGACGACCACTCATCCCCCTGAGCTACAGCCGCCCGTAAAACTGTACAGCTTTTTTCACACCAGCATGTGCACTGCCTGTTGTTTTGTAATCAATCGTTGTTTAGACCTTGGAATATTGCAAATTACATAAAAAAAAAAAAGCACTGTCTTATTGGAACCAAACAATGCGTTTCCCAGAGCGCACACATGTGCACGCATCAACAGATTGAAAGTGTCGCTTTGCAGTCGAAGAAAATATAAAGTGAGTCCTTGAGGAGAAAAAAAAAGAAGCTTTTAATAGTTAGAAAGCACTCAAAAGTTTGAAAACAAATGATTGTTTTTAATTGAGCAAAAACAAGAATAAACTCTTCCAGACGGCGCGTAAAAACGACAGAGGTTACAGAGAGAGAAGGCAAGAGACAAACCAGCAGCACTATTTCACTGCTGAGTGGGAGTGTTGTGTGTGTGCGCGTATCGATTTGTCCTCCCCCTCAAGCGCTGTAGCAACAAGCCCTCCCTTTTGCATTTGTTGTGCTCTCTCTTCACCCCCCCCCCCCCCCCCCCCCCCGCCCTCCATCTCTGCCTTCCTGTTGGCTCGCACCCTCCACACTTGGAGCTCTCTATTGCTGGGAGGCGAGCCGAAGTAGACTGTGAGTAGGTGTTGTGTGTGTGTGTGTGTGTGTGTGTGTGTGTGTGTGTGTGTGTGTGTGTGTGTGTGTGTGTGTGTGTGTGTGTGTGTGTGTGTGTGTGTGAGCAGAGTGGTTCAATATATGTTTCTCTTTGTCTCCCTCTCTCTCTGTGTATTTCTAACTAAGCCTCAGTGTGGGGGCGCCGCTGTAAGAAAAGGCTACAGTGATTACTACACAGTTCAAGTCCTTGTTCTCCAATATAACCAAAACCGTATGCGGCATCGATCCAACACCGGGCTTCCCAGGGACCTACTTTGGGATATTTCTGTGTTCAGGTCACAAAAACATTTAAAAAAACGTGATCCTAAATGCAATGCACAAAGTCAATGTTGAGGGTTTTTTCTTTTATATTGTCGTTATAATGAAAAGGATCCAGAATTCAGCCAGGGGAAAAACACGTTTAATCATTCGGACCTCAACACCTGTTGATATTTTGAGAGAGTTATAGTTTTAGTATCGACGATTTAGCTGCGATTCATTTTGAGGGGGAACATCGGAGCCCGGTGGCACAGAGGCAGGTCAGGATTTGGATGGAAAGCAAACACTCGTTAGTGGGAGCAATTCTTTGTTGGTTTTAGGCTTTCATAAGATTTGTTGTAAGAAAAAAAATATATAGAATATCACCACACTTGTCTTTTCAATATCATCTTAACCCCACGTGTCGTCGGTGCCGACTCAGTTCTTCAATATCTGCTCTTTTCTGACACTTCTCAAGACTAAAACAACACATAAGTCTGTCAGTAGACAAAGACGTGTGGGGAAATTGGTCTTTGTGGGATTCATGGATCTCAAGGTCTGTCCACACGTTTCTTTTCCCACAAATTACGCACTCAAGTCATCCTGTAAGCTGCACTTCTAAAGCCCCGGCTTCTTTCTTTTCATCAAACATTGTCTGGCCCTTTTTCTTGGAGGAAATATGTGAGAAAAAAAAAAAGGTCCTGCGGTCCTGGTTTTTGCAAAGCAGATGCCTCTGTCTGGTTGACTGAGCTCATTTAGAAACCCCCGTAACTTCGCTGTTTTGGCTTCCACGCACGAACGCACACACACTCCTTTTCAATACCTTTGTCACTAACTTATTCTGTCTCTACCACTTCTTTCTCTTTCCCTACTCCCCCACCCGCCCTCAAAAACTCACACACACACACACACACACACACACACAGCCCTCTGCTGCGCCGTGTCCTTGTTACAATCCCGCCTTTGGCACATCAGCCAGTTGTCCTCACTCGCACGGTCAACTCGGGTACACGACAACTCTCGTTTATGCAGAGGCAACAAATACTCAGGGCAGAGAGGGAAAGGAGAGGGTGTGATTTTTTTTAAATTTTTTGAAGAAAATCTTTTAATCTGGTTTAAAATGTCGTTATTTTACTTTTTTTTTTTTTTAACTTTTTACTGATAGGGGTCATGTGTGGCTTAAATCATGACAAAGGCAAGAACAAAAGACGAGCACCAGGAAGAGCGAGAGAGAGAGAACTATTTGAAAGTGATTGAGAGAGGTCTGGGAAGAAGAAGAAGAAGAAGAAGAAGAAGAAGAAGAAGAAGAAGAAGAAGAAGCGAACGAAGACACTGGAGAGACAGTGAGTGAGAGCGATTTTATTACAGAGATGAAACTGCCGCATGATTGCTTTCTGGCGGGGCAGGATGGGTCATTACTGCCAGTTTTCTGCGGCGGGCCAGTCGGGGGGTTGGGGGGAGGGGGGAGTTGCCAAAATGCCTTCCCATCTGGATCCGAGCCTCCGCCTCTGCCCCTCCCTCTTGCCCGCTGTTGATCTGCATCGCTCTCCAAGCTGACCTCCTCCGCCCACTCTTCTCCATCCATCTTGCTCCTTCACGCCACCCGTCACCTCTGTCCATCCATCCCGCCTCTCATCCCGGCATGTTTTCTCCCGCCCGCTCGCTGTCTTTCCTCCCACCACTCTCTCCATTAATACATCTCGCCATCTCCGTGCCCCGAGGAAAGATGCAGCGAGTGAGTGGGATCACTCCGCCTCTGTGAGGAGCGGCCGCGATCCAAGTCAAAAAATGAAAACACATGCACACACCCGCACACACACACACACACACACACACACACACACACACACACACACACACACACACACACACACACACACACACACACACACACACACACACACACAGTCTTCTAGAACCCCAGGGGCAGTAACACCCACCACATTTCCTTCTACTACTTAATAATCTGCAGGCTTTCTCCAAATGTGCTTCTGGCCTTCTTGTTGGCAACTCAAGGAAAAAAAAAAGTTTGATTAATGTAATTTCCCTTTCGCTAGCTTGCCGCCCGTCCATTTCTATGAATTACATTAAATAAGTATGCACGGTTTCGGTGTCACGACTCATACACACTTTTGATGGAATTGCAAGGGAAGTTGTGAGTTTTACACGTGTTGGAAAATAATAATGACCCCTGTTGAGCCTTTGGGGGTTTGTATACGGAGTGCAGTGAGCAGTTACCGTCGTAATGAGGGAATCAATTGCAGCGTTATGGCTAAAACTGCACCGGCCCTGACGACAGATCATTTTAAGGGCCGGAAGAACAACCGAGCACAAGGAATGGCTTCAGTGGACAGTTGCTCGGTGAGTAACATCCCATCGCACCGACCCTTTGAACTGTGCGCCGCTATTCTTCGGTTTTCACTCTTTTATCGACAGGCATCAGCTGCGTATGCCAGATATTATTCAGCCCAGGATGTGTTTGACGACTTAGAAATGCCTTCTTTTACCGTGTCAGTGGTACTGTACATGTTCCAGGACCGATTATGTAAATAGGTTTTACAGTTTGTTTGGATTAGTTACCTCCACAACCAGAGTATTATTATTATTTTTTTTTTTTAAAGGCACAGCAAATGTTTGTACGTGCATGGTAAGGGAGTGCGTCAGGGTTTCAGGGATATAAGAATGTTCACAGAAACATATCCCGCCTTTGCTTTGATAAAAAAAACTATATTGTATAAAGAATTATTACATATTATAACCTACTTAGAGCCGGTTTTATGAAGTTAAACAGGTCATAATTCCTTACCACTACTACTATCAGATGGTAAACTGAAATACCATTACATCTTATATTCACACTCTCGAAACTCAATAGCAATTTAAAGGAAACTCTTATTTTGAAACAATTCCACTATGTGTTCCTCTAAATCTAATCTGCTTGCAAAAGAATTACAGAACTCATGTGATGGTGCCTTCTGCTTATGGCATTGATCTGTTACAGTAAACATATTACGCTGCTATCTTAAATTAGTTGTAAATATCTAAAGATATGTCACTCTACGATCTCAAGCAGATACCACATTGCCTCACTGCTCTGACATTTGTGATTCACTGACATGATTTCTTTGGGTAAGTCTACACCCTATGCATGGTATACCTTTCAGAATTATATTAGTATAAAAATGAATTTCCTGTTGGAACTTTAATCGCTGATTTATTGTTAAAATAGTGCTTTTGTATTTGTCTTGCTCCACTTTTCACAAAGCCACACAACAAAAGCTCTGCTGGGGATATCTCAGTGATATTTTATGAGATGTTGTTTGTTCACTCAAGAGTGCAATTAGTTTCCTGGTTGAACTCAATGTCATTGATTTAACATCATCATTGACATCAATTAAATCCTGTGAAGTCAGCAACTACATTTCATCCCTGATGTGACTTTAGAGGGGCATTCAATTAGTCAACAATCTTTTATACAGACAGAATTCTGAAGTATTTTCAATACGGTAATCTACAGGAAATATGCCACACATACATTATAGATATACCTGCTGACTATTTTACTATTAAGTATAACTGTTCAATTCAGGGGTCAAAATATGATATAAACCGTGGGTCAATAAGAATTGCCAAAAGTGACCTGAGCACGTTTTTAACTCATCAAGGCCCATGATGCATATGGTGTGTAATACGTACACCCATGGCTCATTTCAAGCTTGCTTGTATGTCAAAGCCACAGTCATAGCGTTGGCATCAGTGCGCACACAAGTTTCCATACTCAATCATAGGTTATTTTATCCGTATGATTCAATTCATCAGTAGTTTGCTTATTTGAAAAGTGTTGAAACCATTATACTTGACACGATGGGGATCAAGGACGGTTCATTCTCATTCAATTCAACACAAATGTAATACAGTTGACCTTCCTTTACAAAAAATATTTTTTCTTTTATTTATGGGAAACCTATTTCCTCAAACGTACCAACATAATCTTCTTTATTCATATCCGACTTTAAAGTTCATGTTTTGTCGTAATTAATCTCAACTGTTTGAAATAGACCGACTCCACAGATGAAGATGGACGTCAGATGTGCGCCTTTTGGTCCGCTCAAATCCAGTAAGTTATGCATTGCTGATCAATTGTCTTGTATAAGAAATATATAACGTCGTCTCAGAAGGAGGAGTTATGTCGTAGCGTATGCTACAGGTGCGAGGTGGTCTTCAATACTTAAATTAATAGTTT
The DNA here is from genome assembly GCA_038501785.1 of Myoxocephalus aenaeus. NCBI lineage: Eukaryota > Metazoa > Chordata > Actinopteri > Perciformes > Cottidae > Myoxocephalus > Myoxocephalus aenaeus. The sequence continues at coordinate 5,895,577 of JBAMJR010000419.1, read as the reverse complement.
CATCAGAATGAAGCATATCTTTTTTTATGCTGTTCATTATGAAGTTACGACCAGCAACCAGTTAGCTTAGCTTAGCATAAAGACTGGAAGCAAGGGGAAACAGCTAGCATGGCTCTGTCCAAGGTAATTTGCTTATCATCACTTCTAAAGCGAACTTACCAATAGTTAGAGGTGCAGAGCTAAGCTAGCTGCTTGCCCCGTAGCCATTCTTTATGCTAAGCTAAATTGAGCCAGTATTATATTGAACAGACAAAAAATGAAAAGTCCAAACTAAACTAAATATTGCAAAAGCCAATAGCAAATGTTTTTCCCCCCTATGAAGAATCATGTCGAGCAGGACCAGATCGCCCTTGATGAGCAGCCAACGACGACAACAACAACAGCTGTAATTGCAAAATCCAACCAGGGCCCCGTTCCTCGTACGTGGTTCAACTAAGTCGATCAAATGTCCTATTATCCAGCTTAAATTACCCCGATGATTGATGTCAGGCCATCTTGGTTTCTCAAAGGCTGATCCGCGCTCACACAGTCTTGTTAATTCGAACCAGACATGTAAATTGTGTGTGATTCTCTGTATTCTTCTTATCACGAGTCCACCTTAATCATTTTCTACAATAATGATATGTATGGTGTACTAATAACACTGTCATATAATTATGAGTGCTTTCAACACATCCATAAGTTTCTTAAGCGCTAAATAAACGTTAAGAACAGCACGGCATGCAGCGGCTTTCCGATGTTCTCTGCATCGCCGACACTCTACAAACATGTACCAGTCGCAAGAAAGTGCAAGACTGTGATCCAGTCTGTGCATACAGTCTGTGAGACGGCCAGTGCTCGGCTGCGCCGTGTGGTGATCAATGTCCACGGCTCGAGAAGGTCTCGTAAATAAATGATTCCTTGTCGGCAGAATCGATAGCGCTCGTACAGGAAGTCATCCTGATGTGAGAACGGATCAACTCTCTCCCTATAAAACTAATCTAACTAATATCGCTCCTTCATCAATGAGGAAGGGAGCTGGCATTTTTGTCCGGTGGGAGTGGCCAGCTTATCCAGTGAATTTCAGTTAGCCTGGAGCAGGTTAAAGGATTTGGATGTGTTGCTATGGTGATTTTTCCAAACTTGCTTCGTGGAACCTGCGTCATCTTATCCTAAAAATTATCCGGCTAACTCAGTAAGCCAGGTACGAGGAACGGGGCCTAGTTCATTCCAGTGGTGTCAGGTGGTGTCAAGAGAGCCGACCCCCGACGCAAAAATGAATGATGCATACAGTTCTTGAACACACACAGAAAGGCTGATGGGAAATGCGCTGTGCGGTAGTCATGTCATTGTGCATGCTAGCAGACACACATGTGGAGACGAGAAGATCAGGATACTCGTGAATAGACGACCATCTCCGGCGTGTGACGTACGACCTCAAACACATGAGCCTATGTTGTACTCAACAATAAATCCTATTTTCTTGCATCTTTTTCATGCAAGTAATTTACCAGCATTAATGAAAAATGAAAAGCCAATATATCTTCATTTGGGAGTATATCTTTCTGATATTTTGACCATATGGTTCCCATCATTCTTTGGATCATGGGCTACACCTGGGCCTCTTTACAGTTTGGTGAATCGGCACCATGAAGGGTCAAATCCATTTACTCTTGACACAGGTACATTTCTTAGATGGGGTTAAAGCATAGTTGACCTTATCTTGATGCGACCAGCGTTACTAGCTCTACTAGCTTTGTGGAGCGACACTGAAGCGCGATAACTTGCCGAGTGTTCAGCCTCGGACTTTGTGTCGGAACAAAGTGTGCCAGCATCACAGAGGGACAAGTCGTCTGGAGTGCAGAAATACCAACTCCAGCACACCAGCCCACACGGATATCCACGGCAAGTTGTAATAGAGGCCGTTGTGTGTGTCTGTGGACGGCAAGCCAAGTGTTCTAAACAAGTCTAAGAGGGATGCTGAGAGAAACAGATACACAAACAGAGCTCAATGCGACACAACCCCAACATGACCAAAAGGGAATTGAGCCGGTCTGGACCGAATCCCCTGCGGAGTTCAGCTGCTTGTCGAAATGAAGTGGTGGGACACATGGAGGGGGACGCTGAGGTGGGTGCTGGAGAGGAATATGGAACAGGAAGGAGGAAGTAATAAGAGGTTGGCTGAGGGAGGAAGTGTCGGAGGATGTAAGGACCGTTTTCTTGTTTGGCTTGCAGTGTTTATGGCATTTAATGGTTTCCTTTCTCTCTCGGTCCGTCTCGCCCCTTTGAATGTCCGTTCTCTTAGTCACAGAGCAGCGAGAGCAGAGACGAGCACACACCGCCCACAGGACAACGCCAACCTTCAAATGAAGGACTATTTTCTTCCCTGTCAAGTGCGAGACAGCAGTTTTGTCACCAGGCGTTGTTGTGGGGATTTCAGGGGACATGACAGGCACGCGCACCCACACACACACACACATACACACACAAACACACACAGAAACACGCACAGTGCTTCATGCAGTATTCAGGTGGGTTGTTTTTTTGCAGACACCCTGCTGCGTGTCAGAGGACAAAGTGAAACCAACATCAGTGATGTGAGAGCGGTAGCCCACGGGAAAGTTGAGGAGACGCTCAAACTTGTTGTCTCCTATCGTGCTCTCTCCATGTCTTCCTAAAAAAGATCATGTCGACACACGCATGCACTAACGCACGCACCACACACGCACCAAACCGTGTGATGAAAAAGTAATCTCATGGAACAACTTTTAAAGGGTTTTAAAAGTTGTTGAGCGATATAATTAAAATAATACAGCTTCAAGATATATATATATATATATATATATACATATATATACATATATATATATGTGTATATATATATATATATATATATATATATATATATATATATATATATATATATATATATATATATATGTATATATATATATATATATATATATATAGTTTTTGGCAGAAGAAAATCGGACTTTTCAGACCTCAGCTGTTACTCATTTGCATAACATGCACCCACATACACTTCCGTCAAACTTGCCGTGTGTCAAGCGTTCTGCTGTTCACACGGACTCCAATTAGTTTAGTTTTCAACAACTTAAATACAGATGTAATAAATAAACAGTAATAAGTCAGTACACTTGAAGTAGTGACAAATCAAAGCAAGTTTATGCTGATTGAAAAGGTTTAAACTGGGGCCTTACACCTACATTCATTCTTTTGTAGGCTGGCCCTTTCGATTTATAGACTGAAAATTAATGAAGAAAAATAAGATATATATATATATATATATATATATATATATATATATATATATATATATATATATATCAAATAATCCCAAAGTGTGAACAAACTAGTGTTCATACTTCTGTTTTATATTTGGTAATCATCATATTTAAAAATGTTACAAAAAATATAGGTGTATTATACATTTTCATATACATTTCAATTAACTCCTGTGACGCTTATATATGTTTGTTTTGTAATTGTTAATACAACATTTAAATATTGTCAACATGCAAATTCCTCTGAGTTCATACTGACTATTCTGGAAACAGTCTGAAAGCTTCTTATATTTTTACATTATATATTCATTTTGAAGTCATAAAGTCCACCAAATCTACTAATCTGAGAGCGTGTGAGTTTATAAATTATCTAATGGTTAATTCAAAATATAAAAACTCTGTTAACTATACTTATGGCTCTCTTTTGTGGCATAAGCATTGGATTTGTGATTGTTTTGTATGTCCATACCCAAACCCCCACACATTCCTTGGACCATAATCTATGACCATTACATCGCTGGCCAAGTCACAGGCCAAATGAAATAAAACCTGTATGGGTGCTGTGATTGAGCTGAAGAATTGCCAGTTTGCTGCTTGACTGAATACAATTTTGTTCATTAAAAAAGGGCTCGGTCTTGGAAAGTTGGTTGCAATCCGAAACCACACCGCGAAATCCGACACACTGTCCCTTTAAATCTTTGTCACTTTCTAATAAACTGATCTTCACACACACCCGATCAAATAAATGGGAATGGAGTCAGTGGCCTATAATTGGTCACAGTCAGTTACCAGTTGTTAAACAAGTGGGACTGAACCCGTATTTGTAATTCATCTATGAAGAGAGTCACAACGCTGGATTGCAATTTGAGAGATCGAGTTGCCGTGCGTCTCGATGGAGTGAAGAGTTGGTTGCAAACCCTTGGATCGAGATGACGGTGATGAATGACAAAGCACTCACCAAGACAGACTGTAATTGAGCTCAATCGCCTGTGTGGGCTTTGCTTAGTTGAAACACCAGCTGCACGCAAAGATTGGACTCTGAATTAAGCTTTTGATAACTGGCCAGCGTCACATGATCACTTCGGCATCAAGTGCTAATGAAGCTAGACCGAGGATCTTTTGGCCTTCACTATGTCTGTTCGCATTGCTCTGAAATAACTCAAAAGGTGGCGGTAAACGAGAGGTGGAGCTGAGCCGCTGCTTTCACAGTTCCCTATTTGAATTACAATATGTTGTAAGACATTACCATAGTCCTATTTCTAACCATTCATTTGATTTAATTACTAGAATCCTAAAAATCTTTTTTAAATGATTTAAAATTCTGAATTTTGAGTATCATTGTTCCAAGAAAAAAAAAATCAACATTACCTCACATGCAAACATACTGCGTAATATACACAGTACATATACACACACACACCGACACACCGACACACACACACACACACACATTCTATCCTTCTCATCCAGAAACATGATCCGACAGTGCCAGCTGGGCAGATTAGACGGCATGACAGTGTATTAGAGAGGAAGTGACACGAGCAAGACAGGAAACTGCGCAGACATCACACACGCACGCACACACACACACACACACACACACACACACACACACACACACACACACACACACACACACACACACACTTCAAAAGATGCAGATGTCAGCTCTGTTACACCACTAACACACAGAGATGGACTTCAGAGAACCCTGCAATATGTGCATCCCTACAAAGATGTGTCCATATGACAAGTTTCCAGTCTATGAAACATTCGTACTTCTTAAGTATATTTGAAAGCCATCTTGACAGCATCCCATCTTTTTTCCAACTCAACCGTCTCCTCATCTGGTCTCTAAATCAATATGTCCATATGAATGTTGAGTAAAATAAGCATGAGTAATGCAAAATTCTACTTTTTTAGTTTCGCAAGAACAGCGGTGTACTGGGTAAGAGTTCCCATCCTCACCCCGGACCGCAGGCCTCTTCTAACACATATCTACGAGGATGGTAACTCCCAATAGCGTCCAATCAATCAGCTGATAAAAATCGAAGCGGATGAAAGAGCAGAAAGTGATCAACAGAAACACCATGGCAAATACAAAAGAAAGTTGCCTTCTAAAAGATGAGTTTTTTTATTTTTTAAACCACGTGATGGTGACTCTGACCGAGGGCAGAGGGAAGGCCGTTCTATTATCGAGGAGGGCGTGAGGATCAGACCTTTTCCGATGGGCGCTGACAGACTGAGCGGCCATTGGAAAGGAGCGGGGCCAGCCGAGCAACTGGTAGGGGCAGAGCAGGGATCAGGAGGCCGGTCGGTGTTCAGGTCTGGCCCGCAGGCCCGCAGCTACAGAGCCAGCTTGTACGCCGGCAGCGGGTTGATCAGATTTCACTCTCTCGGGTAAAATCCAGCAGCGGGACCGAAGACGAAAGTGAGCGGCACGCGAGAGATGTTTTTCACTCCGTCCTCGGCGTATCACACCAGTGGAGCCAGCGACAAACACAAACAATTAGCACGAGCGGCGTTGCTAGCACAACATGCTACGGCAAATTAATTCAGACAAAAGCGGCTGATGTGGGTTGATTACCGGCGGCGCGTTCCGATAATAGACCAACTTTTCAAAAACACCCATTTAGAAGCTCGCAAACTGTAAAGACGTACATAATCATCAGTTATACATGATTAAACCCTTTTTAAACACTTAATAGTTTTTTGAGGACTCATTGTACTTCTTATTGGATGAATGATTTCCAGAACTGCTGTCTCTATGTAATGAGCTGCTAATTCAATTTCAATTCGCCCCAGCTATGCTACTCTGTGTACAAAAATATGTCTTTCTGCTCTGTTGGTTTGCACCGGGGCATGCGTGCATCCCATTGAGCCCACGAAGAGTCCTCATTAGTATTTCCTCAAGACACTTGTTGTGCTGCTACGATATCTACCACCGAGAGACGGCATAATTGGACAAGAATGGGATCGGATGACTCCGAATTGGACCCCGCACCCGTAGTTTTCCGAGCTTAAACGGCCACAAAGCCTGCTGGGTAGTATGCAGACAAAAGGAACGCGTGCGCGTCGGTGAGTGGCTGCAACAAGAGCAGCACATTTTGTCTGAATTGGTCTGCTCGTTCTGCAGCACAGCGGAAAAAAAGAGAGAAGGAAATGCATCATATTGTATTGCCTCTGGCACGGCAAAAATATAATGCATGACCTTTGCTTGGCTGCAAAGCCACATTCCCCCCCCTCATCCCTCATGCAAATAACACACACACACACACACACACACACACATGCTGAGATATAATACACAGTGGTCAATAAATGCCACAAGCCATTCGTTCCTCCATCCATCCTTTTTTATTTATACGCCTCATTGAGTGATTGGTTGTTGGTAGTGCTGGTGGTGGTGTGGAGGGCCAGACGGTGCTTCGCCAATTAAATAGATTTTGGAATGAAGGGGGTAAACAAAGGTTGTCAAGACAACAGTTGGGGGTGGGGGGGGGTATGAGGCCAGTCTGTGCTGGAGTAGACGTAAAGTACACACACACACACACACACACACACACACACACACACACACACACACATCAATAACCGATTGAGATGCAGAACATTCTGATCAATGCACAGACAAGTGCAACCCCCCGAAGCGCACTAAAACACACACACACACACACACACACACACACACACGCGCGCGGCGAAGCGCTGAGATCTGGAGATATGAGGCGGTGCGAGGAGGCCGAGTGTGTTTACGTCTGCATTTGCAGTGTTACAGATGGGCCTGCAGGTAATCCATCAGCTCTTACTACTACAGAGCTTCACGCAGACAAAAATGTCTGCGTGCCGATCGATTCAGCACCAGCACACAGAAGGAGACGCGTCGACATACAATCTGGAGAATTCGCACCTAATTGTGTTTGATCGCGGGGTCGCCACGGACCAGTAACAGCCAGCCACGCGCGCTTGTACAAACACACACACACACACACACACACACACAGAGAGGGGCAGGTGGACGACGGCGGCCATTATTGAGATGACATAGGAGGTTCTTTGATTAATCCATTAAACAAGTGATCAATAATATGTCCGAGGTGGTCAGTCACAATTTACCTAAGCCCGAGGTGATTTCATCGCATTGGTAACAAAGTTATTTTAGAGAGAGAGAGAGAGAGAGAGAGAGAGAGAGTGAGCTCTACACACAGTGAGACAGAAACAAAATAACATACAACTAGCCAAGAACCGCTCGCGTGCGGTCAATCACGCGCGCACGCGAGCCTATATACCCTCATGTATAGATGCGGTGAAACATGCCGACATGGCGCGAGACTGATTGTCGGTTAGCGCCCGGCAGCAGGGTCAGACAAGGAGAGAGGAATGGGGAATTCGGGGGGCGGGAGATTGAGAGAGATGCAATTGAGAAAGAACGGGAGTAAAAGGAGAGGGAATAAACATGCTTCATGAATAATTCAATCTGTGCCATAGCCCTCGAGACATTGACTTTAAAACACACACACGCACACACTCACACACTCACACACACTGGGCGGGTCACTTGTAATGGAGGGATTACTCGTGACAAGTCATATCTGATCCAGAGAAGGCGCCTCAGGCAGCGCGAAGGGGGCGGAAGTATGGAGAACCATCGGCTTCAATAGTGGTACGACCCCCCCTCCCCCCCGTTCGGAGGGCAAGTCAGCTGTGGGCGTTACATCTCAACATCATCATCATCATCACCATCATCATCATCAGCTCCATCCATCCTCGTTTGGGTTCCCCTCTCTTTGTCCCCTTTACGCAGAGTGAGGAGTGTTGGTTCTCAGCTTCCTCGCCCTCTAAATCACTCTGATGACGAGTGGCTTTCTATTCGGCGTAATAAAAAAAAGGAGAAGGGAGAGAGAGAGCGAGAGAGAGAGAGAGAGAGCGTGTGATTGTTTTGAAGTCGTGCAACAGGCTTTTGTCTGAACTTGAGGGCGACTGCTCGGGAACATCAGACGCTTTGGGATGCGAGTTCGCCGCTGAAGTTGTGTCGCCCCGTCGCTAACCGCCAGCACAAATCTGGTATTATGGTAATACGGGGAGCCAAAATTCGACAAGAAAAGAATCTTTCATCTTCCACATGGCGGCGAGCGACCCTGGCTCGGTCAGAGGCGCCCGGATCTGCCGGGACGGATATTTCATAGTCTGACAGCTACTTGAAAGTCAGATGACATTTCCGAGGCATCACCCCCCCCACCAACTCTCCCTCCGTCCTCCCTTCATCTCAGGTGTTACACGGTCACTCGTGTTGCTCTCTTTCATCCGTCTGCCGGCAGTTTTCTAATAGCATACAGATAGTAATAAAAGGGGTTCATTTCAAGTGCGGCCTGAGCGCAAACAGATGTTTGTGTGCCGCATGAAGAAAGAGGGAGAAAGAGCACGCAATTACAGAGGCTGGTTTAGTTTCGGGAGCAGCGGGGGGCTTGTCTCGCTCGGCGGGAGAAAATTCGCTGCAATCCAACCGGCAGCACTTGCAGGGAAACGCTTGAAACACACACACACACACACAAATCAATCAATCAATCAATCAATCCGCCAATACTACTACCAAAACCAAAAGTAAGTGGAAGTGGACCGCAGCGCAGCTTTGTGGCCTACCCTGACCTTTGACCTCCCCGTGGAAGCCTGGGTGCAAATGGAAATGGGCTCGATAAAGCATCACGTTATGATCATTGCTATACGACCGGTGCTAAACTGCCACCGCCATCGGATCCATAACTGCTTCCATGGAGGTGTCCTCATGTATGCACAATTTCTGAATCCATGCATGAATGAATATTTAATTTCCCGTAAGATAGGAATTTTTCCATTTGCCGCCGTTGCTGCGAGGAGCGCTGCTGTCAGGGCGAGTGTATAGAAGTACATGGTTTCAATTTTATAACGGAACACTTAAAAACCCACATCTAACTATATTTAACAGGTAGGGGGGGGGGAAATTAGCAATTTGTGAAACTAATAATTGTACATTTACAAATTCCCACTGCCAAACGGCATGCTGGGTAACATTATAGCTGCTAGCTGGCAGCGTAACAGACCCTAACAGCTGGGAGGGGCGCCTCAGGTGTCTGATGTGGTTGCAGAGATTCCACATCAGGGGTGGGGGGACTTGTCAAGTTGAAACAGGAAGGGGTTTCATCCCCATACGATGTGTTTACGTCCTGCTTTTGTTTTGTGAAAGAAAAAACAGAGCGACAAGATAAAAAAAAAAGTAAAAGAAAGACGCTAATCTTGTGAAACCAGAGGGAAGATTAGGGTGAAAGAGAAAAGGACAGAGCCCATAAAAACAGAGAAAGAGAGACAGAGAGGGATCAAAAGATGACAATGTGAGGTGGGTGTGCGGAGGGAGACGAAGATTAGAGATGAAGCGAGAGCTAGACAGAGGAATCTATACAGGAGGAGAGAGAGGGAGAGAGAGGGAGAGACGAGCGTGTCCTTGGCCGGCCGTTATCTTCGTGCTTTCCCAGCGCTGTGCCGACCTGTGCCGCAGAGGCCAGACAGACGGGCGGACGGCGGCCATACGACATGGCTCACATCCCGGGGACATTTAGCGCGCTCTATAAACCCTGCACTCGCACAGCCCAGCTCAATCGCGTACGGAGCAGGGCCGCTAATGGCCACCGCCTAGATCGCCTAGCTGCTCCTTGCTCACGGATACGAAATGCACTAGTCGGTCACGGGGCGTGTGAAATAAAATCGAAAAAGAGGATGGCAGCGTTTTTGTGTTGTCTCACAGTTGCGGATGGAAGCTCAGAGTGGGGGCGGGGCGGAGAGGGGGTGATGGTGATAATAACGATGCTTCTTTAATCAATTGAGACGAGATCAGCGGGAGTTACAAGCGTAGAATGGAGCCCTCCGGCCACAACGCGAGCCCAGTGATGAGCTTTGATGGCTGTTTTGTTCCTCAAATTGAGTGGAATAGCAAACGCTAAAACCCACTTGTTGTTGTCCCTTGAGGAGGAGCTAATGATGGTGTTTCATTTTCCTGGGAAGATTTCACTGATGCCCGGGTGAATGGATCGTGACGGGCAACCGTACGCGGCATCAAAGTGGGGGGGGGGACAAAGATGGTGGCGGCGGCGACGCCGGGAATGCACAACTGCTGGCTTGGGACTACTCACTGTCTTTTCGTTGGATTTCATTTTTCTTGAGAATGGATGAGTGTTTGTGTGTAGCTGGGTAATTGGCAGGCTACATGTGGAGGAGGCGGGGCGATTCCCAGTGCATGTGCGTATGCTAATCGGCCACATGCCATTTTGTGTCTGTTTTTTACGTATGTTGTGTGTGTGTGTGTGTGTGCACACTTTTGCCTTCATGCTGCGCCTCGAGGGGGGAGTTTATGCTATAGGAGGAGATCTAGGAGGACATTAGATGTGTGTGTGTGTGTGTCTCCCACCGGGGACTCAAGCTTTCCAAGGCCTCTTCCCTTCTTCCTCTTTTACAATTCCCACATTCCCGCTTCCACTCCAGGTAGCCTGAAGCAGCGCACACACAAATCTATCTCATCTTAATGTTAATGCAATAAATGCTACCTACATAAGCTCACACACACACAAACACACCAGTGATGAATTAAACATGTCATCTACTCTGGTAGGGGCATGGGGAGGTAAGGGGGTGCAATGAATTAGTGATGCCCAAATTCCTGAGAGAGATAGAGAGAGCAAGAAACATGGAGGGACAAAAATAGCTCACCCAAATGACAATAAAGTATGTTTTCTCACACACCTCGGGCGATATTCAGCTGTTCTGCCTCCTCCAAAAGGTTGGCTAACATCCTGTCAGTAGTAGCAAACACTACTAGTACAGCATTAGCAGTGATAGCAGTTTAACTGACGTAACCGGATACGTTTGAAAACTCCAGGGCCACGTTCTGGTGTGGACGGTCATAAACGGAGACATTTGGAAACGATGGCGTAGGCGCCCGCGTTGGCTACTTGATTGGGTCTCAGCGGTCACGACGTGTCCTTCCCTGATTCGTCGCGCCCCGATCTCATGAGCAACAGTTCGACGTCGTCGTCGGTCCAAGCGAAGAAGTCGCTGGTCCTTCTTTTCGTCCATTGCCATTCCTCCTTCGCAGTATTTTCTGCAACTAAACCAACTGCAGTGGGCAGAAAATCGGCTTCCTGTTTACACCGTCAGGTGGAAAGGCCAGTGTACTTGAGCGGTCATGTGACATGCATTTTCAAAAGGTTGCCGTGTTGACCGAGATCATTTCGAAAACCGTGCTGAAACGCCCGCGTGGACGGACATTGTTTTTGTTTTTAAACCAAGCTAGCTATTTTAGGCTACTAGCTAGTCTAATGCTAATCTAAGGCTAATGTGTCGTTGGGCGATGCACTTTTCTTCTTTTCACACTTTTACTCGTTACAAGAATACTCCTGTTTTGTACTTCCTATGATAATTAATCGTAGATTTTAACGTGGCAAACTTTAAATTAAACGAATCTTACAGCTATTCTATAATTACGTGAATCCAGTTTCTTTGTAAATGTGCTAATTCTTTTTCTTTCTTTCTTCTAATACCTCTGGTGAAACTCGTTTATGGTATCTTGTCTTTTTTCTCATTCATAACCATGATGTTATCTGTCCGTGTTTAATGGAGGTTAATTTCATTGGGCCTATTCTTTTCCCAGGGAAAACTGTGGATTATCCAGTGACACCGTTATTATTAACCGTGCATTATTAACGGTGACACCAGATGTTGGTGGTAAATTTCTATAAATATTTTCTTAATCACTCTATGGACCACGAATTATTCTATTCACTTGCAAAAAATGTGCACTGAACCCATGTGGCTCTTTAGCAAAATGCAAATGGTCCGGTTACTGGTTGGAATAAAGAATATTTAGCATGATTGTGAGCATGGCGAGAGTTTGAGAATAAACCCATGCAATACAGGAGGAAAGGACACATCTCTATCTCTCACTCCTTCTCAAGAGAGAGAAAGGTACCGATGGAAAGGAGGATAGCAACCCTGAGAACCAGGGAAGAGGGGAAACTGGGGAGGCCGCGATTATGTGGCGTTGGGAGGAGAGGCGAGGGGTGAAGTGTGAAGTAATGATGCCAGAATGAGGGCTGCAGCTGTGGAGCGTCCAGCAGAACACACACACACACACACACACACACACACACACGCACGCCAGCCGTGGGGACTCCAGAATGACAAATGACAAAGTGACAAATGTGTCTTTAAGGAGCAGGGCAGCAGGAATTGAGAGTTCTGCAGGGAGGAAAACACAAACCCTGCACAACACGAACGCAGATAGACAAGTAAGAGTCGGCGGAGCGTGTCAAGACGCGGGGAGAGTGATGGAATGGCTGAGCGGCTGGACACACACACCGTGCCAATGACCCGTTTCCTGCGCATGCGCTTGCCTTGTGCAAGATCTCCATCCGTCAGACGTGTCGATGCATGTGATCGAGGAGTGACAGCGTGCGTCACTGCGGACTCAAACAGCGTTTGACAAACTGCTCTCATCCATCCATCCAGACACACACACACACACACACACACACACACTCTCTCCTGAGAGCTTGACCATGCCAACCTACTGTGTTCTCTCCTTTATCGATTTGTTCTTTTTTTCTTTTTTTCTCTCTCACTTTGTGTGTTTTGTTTGGTTCTTCTTACCGGGAGTGTTTATATGGCGTCCTCTGGATCAAAGACACACACACCCACGAGTGGAAACGAGAGAGAGAGAGAGAGAGAGAGAGAGAAGAGGGTTGGAGAGATAAGGGGTTTGGAGAGATAAGAGGTTTGCCACCAGGGGTTATTGCCTTTCTCACACTGTGTATTGACTCGCCCTATCGGGGGGGGGGGGGTCGCCGTGTCGGAATACGCATACCCCCCCTCTCCCCAACACACACACACACACACACACACAGTTGTGTGCAGTTGTAAGTTTGTTGCGGTTTACAGCGAGGGAGCCGATCAAGCGGGAAGTGGCACGCCACACGGCAGCTGGCAGCCAAAAGTATTCCTGTGCCCCGCGCAGTAATTGGCGTCTTCCTCCCCGCGAGTTGCAGGGAGGGCCTCGGACGAAACGCGCACACACACACACACACACACGCTGAAGGACACGGGGGCCACGCGGGAAAGGCCCGGACCAAGCGGTGGAGAAAAGCGAAGAGGACGCAGAAGGCATCGATCAAAGACAGGGAGCGAGTGTAAAATGCCGAGAGAGCGAGACGGGGAGATTCAGGCGGTATCGGAGCGTCAAGTTAGAGCGATGGGGGGAGACAAGTCAAGGGGAAGGCGGAGAGAAACGAGGCGTAATCCCCCCCCCATGCTGAGTGAAATGGTTCGGCCCCAGCGGTCGAGGTCGCCGGCGGGAGGCCTGGAGACGGATCGATCCAATCCCTCAGACAAGGGGTGGAAAAACTTTTCGTCTTTGAGAAAGCTGAAGGGTGGTGGGAGAGTGGTGAAAGTCTGCGCCAGGGTGAACAAGACAGAGAGACACGGAGAGGGAGAGAGAGAGAGAGAGAGAGAGAGAGAGAGAGAGAGAGAGAGAGAGAGAGAAAAACAAAGTTGAAAGGAGACTGGAGGTGAACAGTAAGGTGTGGTAGGAGTTTTAGGGAAATCGCTCCGTAATGCTGTTTGACCATGCAGAAGGCCCGGGCGATGCCGAGCCGAGAACACGCCGAGTGCCAGTCAAACTGGAATTAGGGCTGCAGAGTTCACGCAGGCAGGATTAACCCCCGCAGGCGGACGGACCCGTGCCACACTACATCGCTCACGCTCACTAACGGAGCGGAGCGGGCCACAGCAAGACACGTGTAAAACATGCAGCCCTCCCCATCCTCGTTTGCACCATATCTCCTTTTAGTCACATTCTAACAGAGAAAATCACATAAAGAATGCAACACCCTTGTAATTATGGCCAAAATAGAATATGCAGTGCTCAAAAATGAAGGATGGCCCATTTTCCCAGAGACATTAACAACAACGCCTGTGAAAAGGTGCACGTCCGTCTGTGTATTCGTGTGCAGACGGAATAGCGGTATTCTTAATGCACGGCGCTAGACGCTGCAAGACGCTGCAAGACGCTGCTCCCACGGCACACCTAATGGCAGTTTCTATCACCCCAGAAGTTAAAACCACAAAACGCACCACTATACGGTATTCTGTCCCAGCGGTGTCCAGCTACCCCGCCGTCTTTTCATTTACAGGCCTTTCCCTTTTATGTCCACGGCCTTTTCAAAGACGGATAACATTTCCCCGGTTTCCTATCCATCTTCCATCACTCGCTTTTTACCATCCCTCCTCCTCCCGGTGTAAATCACATCAGTGAGCGGAGCGGCGAAATCCCTTCTTTCTGAGGGTGGAGATTAGGAGTGAGCACAGACAACTGGATTTAAATAAAGATCGCCTTCCCTCCGGGGCCCATGCCTAAACGGGCAGCGAGGACGGACCCACTGTGGACACTCAGTGTGTGTGTGTGTGTGTGTGTGTGTGTGTGTGTGTGTGTGTGAGGGAATAATAGCAAAAGAGGTGGAGAGAAAGTGCACGTGTACAAATGTGTGTTACTGTGTGTGCGTGTCATGGCGATAACTGCATTATAAAAAGCAATCTGCACGGAGCATCTCAACCTGAATATAAAATGCGATTTTTATTTTCTTCTTCAGAGAGCAAGTCACACGTGCACAAACACAACGCACACCCGCCCGATAAACATGCAAATACCGACGCCCGAAGGTCAGCTTCCGCTCCGTCCCGCCGAGCTGTAATGCATTGTGGGAAAGGGCGGATAATTTACCGTTTGGTCCCTGAGCTGGCCTTATCGGAGGTATCACGCGGAGCGGAGCCGCCCGACCCCCCCCCCCACCCCGCCCCGCTTTTCGCTATCTGGTGTCGCTGTAAATTTACCGCCTTCGTCCCCGCTCACCCGCCGACCTGAGGGTCACGTGACTGCCAACAAAAGATAAATACAAATACCGGAACCCTTTTATATGGACATAAAGTGTTCAGGAGGCAGCGTAGCGTCTCATAAGAACTGACCATCGCAGCAGAGACGACACACGCGCCTACGATTCCTCCATGAGGAAACCCATTTGCATGCGAACACATACACAATCATAGAAATCACAACATCTGGAACAGTACTAGGAGATTGAAAGGACTTGTTATCTCAACGGGTCTGTTAGTTAGCCAGTAAATAGTGTCAAGATCACCAGATACGGTAGGTATCTATACACCAGCTACTAAGATGAGATTTTGCTGCTTTCTCGGCTTTATATCAATTGAAATGTCTCCTACTACGTCATTCAACCTCGTCAAAATCATCTTCAAATGTACACATCATAAACGTATATTTAAAGTTTCTCTATTCGGAATCTGAGCATATCTATTGCTTCCCCGTGGCTCTCAACATGGCGACGACAGCAGCTGACGGTGCTAACAGCGACACACAACGACAACAGTGCTGAGAGAGCTGACGGTGTTTACCCAAGGGGGATTCGGAGGGCTGGGTGTTACGCTTCAAGGGCGTTAACCACAGAATGAGTGCAGTGCAGAGCGGCGGCCATTAGCCAGCCAGTGGGGCGCGATGTGTAAAAAGGCAATGTGCGGCCGGCTCGGCTATAGCACCATTAAAGCATGGTATGAAAACTGTCACAACTCTGCACATGCAGCACTCTGCATAGTGTGTGTGTGTGTGTGTGTGTGTGTGTGTGTGTGTGTGTGTGTGTGTGTGTGTGTGTGGGACAACACATTCTTTTATACACGTAGGCAGATACACTAAAACACAAGCACAAGGGCAAATACAAGCGTGCAAAGAAAACAAAAACCTCTTACAAGTGTAAAAAATAAAAGCACTCCTATTCTGACAAACACCTAAAAACACTAAAAACACCCAAACTTTGCACTTTGGAGAGGACAAAAGGAACAAACCGAAGCTAAACTCAGAACACTTAACTTGCATTATTGATGGTGTACATTGGTATTCCCCGCATTACAGGCCAGAACCCAAAATGAGTCCCAGGCCTGTTTTTGGGTGGTTTGGATTCCCATCTACAAGAGTACAAGAGTATCTGTTGGGTTACATGGATGTCGTTGCATGAGATGATTCACAGTTCATCCCAGATTTAAGTGGAATCCCTTCTCTTTAATCAGGGAGGCATTTAGCGCCTTATTGCACACTTTTCTCAATGCCACCCTTTTCATTCTTCTCTGTTTACATCGGCTTAATGAGCACGAGAGGAGAATTCTTCCTCCCGCAGTTCTCTCTGTGGTCTTTTGTATTTTTTGTTTTAATCCATTGAAGAACGATGCAGCCAGCCACTGGCATATTACGAGCGGGGGAACTCCCTAAATCCATCATTTTCTGACTCTCGAGCTCCTGCACCGGGGCTCTCGGAAAATCTTCCATCTAATAATTTTTTCCCCCACCGTGTCCCCGGGGCAGAGCCCAACCCTTTCGGGCCTGCCACCATATTTGCCGGGGAAAGCGACGCATGTTAAAATTTGATGAGACATTTTCTTTGTCTAGATAGGGAAGGGGGGGCGGGTCTGAAATGTTGAGGTCAATCAAAACGAAGCAGGTAAGAGGAGAGCAGAGGCTTGACAGGAAGTGGGGGGAGGAGTGTTGGAGTGCGAGGGTTAAAAACTAAATTGGGGAAAACACAGACAAAATCAAAGCGCTAGTGAACATGACTTCCTCGCGGCCGAGAACTGGAGGCGTCACGACTCCGGACAGGAAATAAAGGAGGGAGAAGGCTTCGTGCAGCGAAGGAACGAGGAAAGGGTGTTAAGTAAGCGAAAAGGCTCAGAGAAGCAGAGGGGGGGGGGGGGGGGTGTGGGGGGGCGGATAGGAGTAGAAGTGTTGTTTTGCTCACCGGCCCCCGGTCCTCCTCCGGCCCATGATTCATTGCAAATGAAATGTCACCCTGGCAGGCAGTAATGCAGGCCGGCCCCCCCTCCCCTGCAGCCTAATTGAATTTTACAACCATATAAACAACAGTCAGCCAGCGGAGAGAGGGAGGGAGGGAGGGAGGGAGGGAGAGGTTATTGATGCTTGTGTTTACAGGTGGAGGCTTCTGATGTGCCATCAGAGAGTGTGTAAGGGCCTCTGGGGAACCATAGCGCAAAAGCACACAGACGGAGGGGACGCCGAGCCGGTTCCCCCGCCCCGCCGACACGACTCCCTCAAACGCTCGCGTCACCACGGCACTAAAGGGAGACGCACGCTCGCTAAACGCTGCCGCCCAAATTCACAGCAGGAATCGAGACCCCGCATAATAAATGATAAATAAATCAAGCATAAAGTTCTGGCTGTTCTTTCAACGACACTCTGGACTCGGTTTCTTAAAGCTCTCAAGGAAGTCGCTTCATGCTTGGCTCTTTCCAAGTACGTCGCCTTCTTTCCAGGAAATGGTTTCGTTACGAGGAAATTATAAGACGCCATGAATAAGTTACAACCTTTTTAATATCTTCCCTGACATTCGAGTGTGAACCCAGCTAGAGTGTGTCCTTTCCTGGTCTGGCTAAGTAAGATGTGCTGGCAGAGCCTCTTTTTTCGTGCAGTTGACAGCCACTGAAGACGGTATAGGAAGAGTCAGCAGTGTCCCCTCAGGCGGCCCCGGGGGCCGGGTCAATTTGTGCTATCCTGATAGAGGACGTCACCTCCGTGACAGCCGGGCACGGAGAGGCAGCTGCTGCACCAGCGCGGACCCATTCCTGCAGCTCTCGACAATTTATTTACAATTAACGAATCAAATTGAGGAGATAGAAAAGCACTTTTCTCCAATATCGCTATTGAATATTGAGTTAATACGGGGGGGGGGGGGGGGCATGCTTGAAAAGGAATTTCATCACTAAGGGGTGTACTACTTTAATTCCACTGAAATACGACCCGTTTCTTTCATGCTGAAGAGTACCGGTCCCTAAGGGTGTACGGAATAATCAAATACTGAAAATGTTTAAGCAATAAAAGGCACAATTAATTCAGCGAGCTCCGCCAAGGCAATTGTATTGTGAGAACCGATAAGAGAAGAAAAAAACGTACATATATCTCAAGGAATATTTTTTATATTTTTAACTAAATTGTAAAAACGGAAACTTGTGCCCACTGGAATATCAACTCCCCGGGGCAGTTTCGTCCCGGGGGATACGGGAGCCTGGAGGATTGAAAAGAATATAAAAGATGAGAAAGAAGGACACCGTCACTTCATTTAATGTCACCTCCAGCTGCGACACAGCCTTTCTGCAGCCTCCCCGACCAGCGCCCGTACAGATGCCTCACAGGGAAGGAGCTGAGGCTCTAAAGCTAGCTGTTCAGGAAACCATGGCTTTTTGCGCCGAGTGGGATTTGAACTGCGGGTCTACGCGGTGAACAGATGTTCGACAGGGGCGAAGAGGGGGGGGGGGGGGGGAACAGACGACTCTTCCGAGAACGAACGAGACAACTGTGTGCTGCCGCCGGGGATCAAACGAAAAAATGTGACAAAAACCTGTCGTGCTCTTGGGTTTGCGGTGAACGCCGTGGGAGATGAGGAGAGAACCGGTGTGTGTGTTTTATTCCTGAACCCTCTGGCGGTATGAGACCTGACACTTTTCAGAAGACATTTAGAAACATCTCACTCCTGTCATCAGATATATTCATGGACTCTACGGTAGGCTTGTCGATACTGCGGGTCAAGAGCTAGAATTCCATCGCCGCGGATGAAAAATACGTTCCTTCTATATCTACGCTACCGTTCAAAAGTTTGGGGTCACCCAGACACATGTTCAGTTTCTTCGCAAATTCTCGCATGGAATAGCCTTCATCTCTATGAACAAGAACAGACTGTTAGTTTCACATGAAAGTTCTCTTTTTCTGCCCATTTTGAGAGTATAATGGAACCCACAGATGTGATGCTCCAGATACTCAACACCACAAGGGTTTTCAAGGGTTTTCTAATCATCCATTAGTCTTCTATGCGATGAGCAAACACAATGTACCATTAGAACACTGGAGTGATCGTTGCTGGAAATGGGCCTCTATACACCTATGTAGATGTTTCATTAAAAACCAGACGTTTCCACCTTGAATAGTCATTTACCACATTAACAATGTATAGTGTATTTCTGATATATTTAATGTTATCTTCATTGAAAAAAATGAAAAATGAAAAATGAAAAATAAGGACATTTCTAAGTGACCCCAAACTTTTCAACGGTAGTGTACGTTTGAATTTACAGCTCAACATTCTAACAGAAATAGCTCCTGGGCTACTTGTTGTAACCAAACATTCCAACCTGCTTCCATTCTGTCCCCAACATGTCATGCAAAACCCTCTCTCTTTCCGTCACACAGCGCACATCTGTGTCTCCGGCTAATCGCTCACTGGCTGCTCTACCTACCTCTATCTGCCTTACAGTTGCCGCCTCATAAAACCGGGACCGGATTTATCCTCGCGCCGGGTGAGAATAACGACACGGGGGAACAGAGGAGGCTGGATGGATGAGACGATGCGGGGAGGGGGTAAATAAAAACAGCGAGGAGGCGCGGCCTGCTCGCATGCCTGTGCGGTGCATTGCGTTGCGTCAGGGCGGTAAAAGCCCGGAGGTAAGAGCTGGCGAGTTCATCGGGGACACAATAAGTGTCCGTCACACGCCTCTGTAACGAGCTGACACCTCGTGTCCTTTTGCTTTTATTTATGTTGGAAAAAGGTAACTAATGCTCGCCGGCGAGTGACAGAAGATGTGGGCCTATTTTCGGATTTGAAAACCCGGCCCCTGTGTGTGTGTGTGTGTGTGTGTGTGTGTGTGTGTGTGTGTGTGTGTGTGTGTGTGTGTGTGTGTGTGTGTGTGTGTGTGTGTTGTGTCCCTGGCTCAGCAGGACATGGAGCCTCCCTGCTGACAATGACCTTCCCTCCAAGCAGGCGGTCCTGTTCAAACCCCCCCACCGCCTCTCTTTCCATCGTTAAATCCATTCTGCCGTGTCCTCCCTCCTTCCTTCCTGCCTTCCTTCCTTCCTTCCCTCCTGCCATCCATCCTTTCCCTCCATCCTTGCCTCTTGTCACAATGATCCACCCGTCTCTCTCCGTCTGTCTGACCCGATGATGCTTGCAGTCCTTGATCCGTGCGCACGGAAAGGGGCTTCATACATACCCCATCCATCAGATGGGGCCCAGTACAAATCCACACGACGCACACAACATTGATTCCGCCTGTGTGCCTGTGTGTGTGTGTGTGTGTGTGTGTGTGTGTGTGTGTGTGTCACATTTATACGGTGGAGACAAACAAAACAAGGCAAAGTATGAGCATTCATCTGTGCTTATGTACACACATCACTTGACCGGAGCTTCCATTTAGGACGAGAAGGAGCGTCTGTCGCTGGCAAGCGGCGTGTTTGTGCGTTTCCATCCAGGTAGCATACACGCACACGGCGACACAGTCCACCGCACTACAGACACGCACGGATCCAAGCCAACCGAACGGAGTCAAACTGTGTCCACGCGCGTGTTGTGCACGAGCGGGACGGACGATAAATTCCTCGTTTCTGTGCGCCACATGCGAGGGTAAAATAACGCACCCGGTGGAGGGCACACGTGCAGACTTCTGTTAAAAATGCCACGTGTCCGATTTTTTTTTCAATGTGTGCAAACACGGCGATGGTTCACTGCGCCGCGCGGACTCTCGCTGTTCCGCACTCCCGCCCCTCTCAGTGTGCCCCGTGTGATGGATGATAGGGAGGGAAAATAACTAATTCAACAGCAGATTTACATTGTTCTGGATGGCGAGCCGCCGCAACATTGCAGAGAGGCACACACAGCGAGAGGAGGGAAGTGAGGGAGGAGGGGGGGAGTCCAGCACTTACGCCGCCACGCCCACGAGAGCAGCGGTTTCAGTCTGAAGCCTCGATTTACTGGATCCAGAAGATCCACATCTGGAGTCGTGACAGGCAAACGACAGCCGCCATGGCTGACACCGATAGGCCGAGGCCCCGGCTGGCTTACTTTTTATGTACTAGATTCAACTATTCCAAAAAAATATACCGTACTTTTCGGGTTATAAGCCGCTACTGCCTTCGGTCAGTGTCCCCGACAGCTCCCCGCTGTAGCCAGCTGGGGCTCCTGCTAGCGCTCCGTCACTTCCCCGCTAACTTCCGCTAGCTCCCTGAAAACCACCGAAGGTAGCGGGACCAGGCTCGACACCCGACTTGGGCAGAGGGGACGCGGGCAGTAGCAGCAGCAGCGGGCAGTAGCAGCAGCAGTGGCCGGTAGCAGCAGAAGCGCTAGCTATCAGCGCTAGCTAGCAGCGCTATCTAGCAGCGCTACTAGCTTGCTACAGCGGGGACACTGATCAGCCGTAGGAGCGGCTTATAACCCGAAAAGTACGGTATACTTTTCTTAACTTAACAATACTCTAGGTTTTCTCAGATACACCATTTAGTGGCTATTTGATGGCCTGCGGCTCAATGCGTGTTGCATCACCATTCATGGAGGCTGCCTGTACACACAGTCCCAACAAAACACATTCGCATCCGCCCAAAAGAGCTTGGCAAACGTCAAAACTGGGCGCGCGTTTACAGCATCCAGAGCGTGAGCAGTTGGTCCCGCGTTTAAACAAGACCGTCAAGATCATTTCGAATTCAGAGGAAGACAAACGGCGAGAGAGGGGGGAACACAGGGGAAACCGGGAGCCGGGTTTTATTTTCTGTTCTTTGCAGACACTTCTGAGAAGATTTGATCTTCTTATTCACGAGGCCAGTTCTCCTCTTTGTGGCTCGGCGGTGTCGTGACATCACAGGAAATTAAACCGTATAAGAGAGGCACGAAAGCCCTGCTGTGTCTTTCAAGCCGTCATCTCTCAATTCCTGTTCCCTTTGTGGGCAGCGCCCGGTCCGCCATTCTTGAGAGAACTCGCTCGGGTTTCAGGGGGAATCTAAGGAAGCCCCATGGCGGAGTTGTGGCGACGGCGAGATCCCTCTCGCCGCAGCATGAGGCCTTAGCTGCGTAGCTTTAGGGGGTAAATAGGTGTCTCTGTCCACATGCATGTGCATTGTATGTGAAAAAAACCCATCTGTCTCTCTACTCACTCCCACCACCCACCTAACGCCCCCCCCCCCCCCCCCCCCCGGCCCTCTGTGTGCGCTCTGCAGGAAACCTCTATACCACGGCACAGTGGAAATGTCACCAGCAACACTCGCCTCAGGACGCCAATCACTTCACACCCGCTCCCCACGCCGTCCGTAAGTGCATGAGAGAGAGAGAGAGAGAGAGAGAGAGAGAGAGAGAGAGAGAGAGAGAGAGAGAGACACTAAGGGACACGTCCATGTGTGTAAAGAGAGCATGTAACGATTGTTGATACAGCGCACACAAAATCCCCCACATCTCTAGCGGAATAATAATAATAAAAAAACAGAAAGATTAAGCCAAAGTGTATGTGGAGAGTTATGAGTGCCTCTGTGTGCTAATGAGCCTGTCCATCCAAGGGGATTATGGGTTGTCTAGTCAATATGAGGACTACAGGTGTTTGTGGGACTGTGCATGATTATACATCAAAACAATGAGTCTGTGCGTGTGTGTGTGTGTGTGTGTGTGTGTGTGTGTGTGTGTGTGTGTGTGTGTGTGTGTGTGTGTGGGCAGAAGACAGAAACAGATGGAGTGGGTTATGGACAAATAACGCACATGAGCCTGTGAGAGTACATTCGTGTCTGAGCACGCATATGCAGCGCCGGATTGTTTCTGTGAGCGGCCCACGTGTCCAAGAAGAAGAAGAAGAAGAAGAAGGCTATAAGTGTGTGGTGGGGTGGGGGGGAGGGGGATCCGGAGCACGGAGGCGCAGGTGTGCCCCCTTGGAAACGCCGACGTGTGGCTCCCGCTTGCGAATGTGTATCGGCGTGCGTGGTGAGGAGGAGGAGGGGGAGGAGGGGGAAGGGGAGGGGGAGAGGAGGGTGATGACAAATGACAACAAAATGATGAAGGCAGGGGGATGGAAAGCTGAGCTGGCACAGGCTGGCGTGGCAGGCTCGCTGTGCAGCCAGAGGGGGAGGGGCACTCTGTCCACACGGCAGGGCCCTCAGCCGAGCTGTGGATACAGAGACAACAGCCGGCGCACACGCACACACACACACACACACACACACACACACACACATCGCAGCCTGTCACATGCAAACACAAACCTTTGTACAACAGTAATTGGGTACAGGTTTGTTATATCCAAGGTTTATTTTTCTAATAAATGACAACTGCACAGTGGAATTACTCTCCGTAACGACGCACGCGGAGAGCTTCAGCCGTTTTAGGGAGACTCGTGCGACTTCAACGTCGTGGACGATCCAAACTGGTCGAATGCCAGGAAAAAGCGCCCGGAGAAGTGTTACTGGTTGAGCTGGTTCAATCGTCAAAGTCTTAATTCTGCAAATCCATTCGCCTTTGACTTTGCACTTCTGGACACAATATCGCAATATTTTATATTTTCCATTCTCCCTCCTGTGACCACGGTGACACCTGCGTGCTGAAAATGATTACACGCTTTCATGCCAGTTACGACGTACTTTTTGAATGAGGGAGCGTGCGCCGGCGCGCTCGTCGCCTTTTGACCGCCACGAACGGAATAAGTGTGCGTTCCTTCCGGGGTTAAGTGGGGCCAGACAGATCTATAGACTGATCCCACATCAATTTTGAGCAGATGGAAAGTTATTACTGCAGGCTGAATGGGGATGGAGAGAGGTGATTGCGGGACGGTGGGGCAATTGCTCAATAGTGCCCTCTCACCTATAATATATAATTTTTTAACAGGAGGAAGGGGGGGGGGGGGGACACATGAATGGCAGCCAGGTGGCATGCATGGATCAGTTGGGGCTGCTCGATTATGAGAAAAATCATAATCAGGATTATCTTTGGTGAATATTGAGGTGACGGTTATTTTCTAATTTTAACATGTTTTTAACTGCAGATTTTCTGAAAATATAAAAAAAATATACAATATACATTGAATTATAAATAAATACATTAATTCTGTAAAAAAAAAACACATTTAATTAGATTAAATATATCATAGTGCACTTTCACAACCTACTGACGATATTCATTAATAAATAATGTATTCACTTATACTACTAGCATATCAGAAAACTGGGGAAAGTGCACTGCTGTAAAGGAAAGTCGGGGTGCTCTGGATCCATCTCACGAGACAAAACGAGAGCATCAAGCGTCGCACAATAATCCTTTTATCTCCATCATCTTCATGTGTTGTTTCCATCATCGTTGGAAGCACAAACTTGTAATTGAAATTAAAACCCGATCAATCACGCGGCTCTTTGTATCCGCGAACGCGTCTTTCGGTGGAACTCCCAGCGTCCCCGCTGTGTTCCCGTGCAGAGGCGGGTTTGTGGCCTCACGCAACCCCTCGGAGTCTGCAGAGCGGTTCACCCGTGATCCACAACATGAGCCTCATCAGCAAGACGAGGCTCATATTATGACTTCTGCTCAAAGTCACCGGCGAGAAACGTTCATTGGACTCGACTCTTTTCCTGTTCCCTCATTTCTGTCTGTGTAAACCAGGGGTGTCAAACTCATTCTAGTGAAGGGGCCACATGCTGCCCATTTTGATCTCAAGTGGGCCGGACCAGTAAAATCACAACATAATAACGCATACATAATGACAATATTTCTCTATGTTTAAATCATTGGTGAAGGTTTTTGGATGATAAACCCTATTTTAAGGTCTTTCTAAAATAAACTAGAAACATAAAGACCAAAAATCCCACTGTTTACCTGCCTGGGCTCTCTGCAGATTCCCTCGCAGTTGAGCAATATCTCTAGTAATGTCATTATTAACCAATTGTGACAGTGGATCAATGGTTAGCATGCCCATCTTTCAATCAGAGGATCAGTGGTTTGAGCCCCCGGTCAGCTTTTTTCTTCTTTTTCTGCAATTTTAAAAATTATCCGGCGGGCCGGACCGGACTTGACCCCCTGGTGTAAACGAATTATTTGGTATAGGCCTTATCAAACTGTAGGTATTGCAGTTTTGTAAAAACATGCACAATTATGTCTAAATAAAGACCAGAAGTCAAGAAAAAAAAGGTGCATTTCATCTGCATGCGCTGTTAATCTTCCGTCATTTTGATTCACTCTCCATTGTCCCCTCTGTATATCAGTTATGTTTGATGCTGGATAACACAACCCCCCCCCCACAGGGCTGCGTCTCTGGTTCTTACAATGCTCGACTACATTTGAGTTGTTTTTACCTGCTGATCTAATCAAAAGCAACTCATTTCAGCTCCCATCACATGCTTTGGTTCATTTGTGGCAGCATTGTAGCGCTAGAAGGATTAAGAACGTGGAAGATAAACAAAAAAAGGGAGTGGGGAGGAGAAAAAGGAACAAAGCCGTCTCATCTCTTCCCGTCTCTTACTCGGACCACAGAGCTCCTCTTTCAGGACATTTCCCACTCCTTAACCGAATGTTTGACTCAGCTCAGTCGCGAGTGAGCCGGAGAGCACCGAGGCCGTCACGTCGGATGAGTTAGCAACATGATTAAGCCGGAAGCCAACCTTTCCCGGCTTTGATGCGTTCATGTCGGCCGTATTTAATTCATGAGTTTGGTGTGAGAGATTGAAAGTGGCGAGAGAGGGAGAGGGAGGCGGCGGCGAGGAGAGGGACGGACGGAGGGAGGTTGTAATTTGCGGGTTCATCCCACGTTCTCACCGATTCTGCCTGTGGCCAAACCGCCCCCTCTTCCTTTTCTGTTCCTGGTTTTCCTTCTTTTTGCTCCATTCTCTTCTACTCATCATAACCCCGCTGGGACTTTTGCACTTTTCCCCCCTCTCTTCCACATCCTTCAACTTCCTCTCATCTACATTACTACCCCCCCCCCCCCCCCTCCCTCCATCTCTTACAGGCATCTCTCCACACCACCAATGCATACGTTTGAAATCATCCTCCGCTTTCACAACTCATATTTTATGCATTCGGCTCTTACTGACAAACAGCGACCGTTGGAATTCTCTGACTGTTTTGTGTGTGTGTGTGTGTGTGTAACACTGTGTGCATTGCTTCCCTCCTCCTCCTCCTCATCTTCCTCCTGATGTGTTCATTTCCTTCCATACCCAGAGTGGCCTCGTTCTTTCCCCCCATTGCTGCCGTCCTCTCTTCCCGTGCCTCATGTTCCCATAGTTGGATGAGGGATGAATGGCGAATGCATGGCCTCACTCCAGCTCACATTTTCAATAACGCGGGGACATTTTAATGGTCCTTCTGCGAGTGAGTGCCAAATGTTTGTTGGTCCGAGTGTGTATTCGCTCCGTCTTGACCATGTTGGCCCGGCTAAATAAATACATCAGACGCCCCGGCCTCAAAAAGGAACACATTTATCTCCCAGGAGGATGTGAATTATTTCAAATGAAAAGCTCAGGGAGCGAGATGACGAAGAGTAGCGGGTGACGTGGCTGGTGAAGAGGGAGAGATGGAGAGAAGGATGGAGGGAAGGAGGGAGAGGGGGGGGGGGACCAGATGGGCAGGGGTGGCACTGAGCCAAGAGGAGCTGGTATAAAGTAAAGGGGCAAAAAAAGTGTGATAAAAGACAGAAGGGGCATGAAAGACGAGCTGGAGAGGGAAGGTCTGAAGGAAATAAAAGTCAAGGGAGAAAAACTACGAGGCGACGTCCGTCTGAGACGAAAAACTAAACCCCCCCCAAAAAAAAGTTAGGGAGGGTTGATGGTTGATGAGGACATGACAAGAAGTGACAAAAGACAGTGGGGGAGGAGAGACGAGCGCGACAGTATATATATATATATATATATATATATATATATATATACTTCAGATAGATACGTATAAATGTTTCACTTGTATGCATGTGAGCATGTAAGCATTTCATATGTATGTGTATATGACACAGAAGTATATATGTATGCGTGTGTGTTTCTCATATGTATGCGTAAGTGTTTCAGACGAGTATGTATAGTGTTTTATATATGACCGTGCATAGGTTTACAGAGTATGTATGCATGTGTAAGTGTTTCAGTAGTGAGTGTGAGAGCGTTTCAATAGTGAATGTACGAGTGTTTCATTGGTATGTGTGAGAGTGTCTCAGTAGTGAGTGTGAGAGTGTCTCAGTAGTTATGGCCTAAACGGCCCCTCATAGACTTCAGAAAACATATGATTGGGTGCCGGGGCCAAATTATTTGTACATGAATGCACACAGACACACACTCTCTCACACACACACACACACACACACACACACACACACACACACACACACACACATTGGATGAATCTCCAAGCTTCTCCAGCAGATTCCAGCCTGTTAGCCCGCCTCACCCCGCCTCACCCCGCCACATGGTCTCCACAGGGGGGGAGGCAGGGAGGGACAGAAGCGAGCGAGTCCGAGTGAATGTTGAAAGTGAGGACGGAGAGGACAGGAGGAAGAGAGCGGAGATCAGTGGGAATACAAATTAAGCGCACGCTTCTTAGAATAAGGGAATACAAGGGAGGCGTGTAGTAAATTACAGAGGGAAGGAGCGCAATAGCAAAGGAATAGCAGGGTGGCGAATGTGCCGGGAGCCGGATTGTGGAGCGGCAAACAACAGAGATAATAAGAGAGTGAAGACGCGCTGCACGCGGTAATTATATAGAAAGAGCAGCCGGCCTTAATTAGAACAGGATGGAGCTCACGAGTGAGACTGTAAAACACACACGAAACATAGCATTTGCGAGGTGAATTATTACATAATTTTTTTCGTAATGAGACTGGAGAACATGCACGTACGTGTGCGTGTGTGTACGTGTGTGTGTGTACGTGTGTGTGTGTGTGTGTGTGTGTGTGTGTGTGTGTGTGTGTGTGTGTGTGTGTGTGTGTGTGTGTGTGTGTGTGTGTGTGTGCGTGTGTGTGTGTGTGCATTCGAGGTTGAGATGTATTGTAACCCCACTCCTGCTTCTCCACCTTTATTACACAAGAGGAAGCTGACTGGGCGCATAATGCTGATTTTCAATAACAGCCTCCTTCACATTTACTTTCCTCTTCACGTTCACAATTAGGAGTGCCGCCGCAGCCTTCCAGTCTTCTCAGCGACTGGGGATTAAGTGTGTCTCGTTCATTTCAGACCCCGTGGTTTCTTTCTATAGTTAATGGAGGATTGAAAAGCTCATATTTCTCACAGATTTTAATCAAAAAACACGTTTCTGTTACACTTTCTATATGGCATCCATGTCGATAATGCAGTGGTCACTGATTTAGATTCAGACACATGACCTTATTATTCATTGTAAACCGTTTAAAATCGTTTGTTATGAAGCATTGTGAATATTAACTAATAACTATAATTACAGAGTGCCATAAGCTGATTATAACACTTTATAATAGGTTTATAATGAAATGAAGACATGTGCGTCATAGAAAGTGTCAACCCTGTGCAAGTTGTTTGTACCTGATGGTTACTACGAACTTGTGTTTGGGTCAGTTTTGCTTTTTATGAAGAACATAGATATGACAAAGGCATGTGTATATCATATATCAGGGGAACGGGTTTAGGATTGTTTGTCTCACTTTAGGTGTGTTGATGTGCTCAACCAAAGTTCCACATTTCAATCTGTTGTACTATACATGCATGTATCCAGAGTGAGATGGGGTTAAAACGCAGGGGAGTGTGTGTGTGTGTGTGTGTGTGCGGTGGCGGCCCCTCCTGCCATGTGTGTTGTTGCGAATACAACTGAAATATTGTATATGCGGAATTACCCCTGCCTGTGATTCCCTTAAATATAGGAGGCAGTGTAAAAACATCTCTTTGAAAAACCTGAAAGAAAATTCATGCATGTGTGCCTGGGAATAACAAAAGTATTTCTTGAGCTGATCTCCTGTTTTCAACATGGGGAATATTTAGAGGAAGTATCACAAGCATTGCATGGACTTTCTGCTGCATCTTCTTGTTAATTTAAGCTAACTCCGGTCCGAACAATTAGACCTTCATCTGTATTAAAAGAGCAGAAAAGGTTTGAGTTGGTGCAATACGCCAACAGACGCTGTAGTCTGAAGCAACCCGGCGCTGCGTGGGTTACGCAGCGTGTTGTAGCGATCCTCTTCTCTCCTGCGCGACACTATCTGCTTACACCATTATCAATAGCTACTCACCGGCCGCTCGATACCAATCGACCTGCGCCGAGGCGCTCGGTGCATTTGCATTCACTCAACCTCACGCAATTAGACCGGGGAGTAAATAAGACGCGCGAGCAAAAAAACGCACACGGGGGGAAATTTGCTGAACATTACGGGGCGTTATGTTATCGTGTCCTCCGGAGGCGCGATTGTGACGCAACGTCCGATTAAAACACACGGCTGTTATTGCACACTCTGTGTCTTTCTTGTCCACACACGGGGTGAAATCCACCCAAGTGTCTGTGAGAGTGTGTGTGTGTTTGTGTGTGTACACACACACCGCAGAGTGCTACTGATTGTGTGTATGAGCAGTCCCAGCGCAATTCCTCAGTTTAGTGGAGCATTACGGCTGATCAATAGCTCTGGTGCAGTGGGAGATGTCGGGGTTGGGGCTGCATATTCACACCATTACGGCTGAACTGAGAAATGAGGCACTAAATGAGAAGTATGTGCGTACATATCAGTGTGCGTTAGTGTGTGTGTGTGTGTGTAGATCTTAGTGGGGCAAGAGACAGGCTCCGTCACCCAGGAGACCCCCTGCTACTCGCTAAACTGTTCAGAGGGAAGGACGAGCAACTAAGACACAGCATGGGCGCTCTCTCTCTCTCTCTCTCTCTCTCTCTCTCTCTCTCTCTCTCTCTCTCTCTCTACTTCCTGTCTCCATCGCGGCCGTCACTGGACTCCACCATCCCTGTCTGAGCGCGCCGTTGGCAACGCGCCCGGCCCCCGTCCTCTATTCCCCCTTCAGTCTCGCTTCTCCTACAGAGGTTTCGCATTCTCCCCGTCGCCGTCAGACATCACACATTATCCTGTCTCCTCGCCTCTGTTCCTCCAGCGTTTTCCTGATTGTTTCTCTGCTCTCAGCGCCTGTTGGTTCTGTCCGTCTGTCAGATGTTTAAATCGTGCCCAGCTCAGCGTTTATTGCAGACGAAGCATGGTTGGGAATCACAAAAAGGGCAGAGGCAGTTTGAATGAGCAATGAGCATTTCCTCTTTCCCTCGGTCTTCTTTCGCGTCTCACCTAATTCCAATGTAAACACATCCACGTCGTTACCAGACAGTCAACTGCCGTGGAACAAACATGGAGAGCGTTCTGGTTATCTCGGTTATATAGGGGGGCCGGTTGGATGTATCAAGCAAACACAGGACCTACACCCAGGAGACTGTGTTCGAGTCCCACGTAAATAACAAGCTATGTTGACTTACTTTACCCCAGTTTTGTTGCACCTTCCGGACTTTACTAACGGCAGTTACACACCGTATGTTTTGTTATGTAACCGCAAACCCAGTAGTACCAAGTAAACCTATGTTGGAAGTTTATTTTGAAAGGACAGATAATGCAGTGGAAACTGACACGCCATTGTCACCTCTGTCCTCCTCTCTCCCCGATGGGTGCTTTTTTACCTTTAAACAAGTTTGTCCTCTATATCCCTTCGTCTCTTACCTCGCTTGTCTCTCTCTTTTTTTTTTTTATTCCATTTACTATTTGTTTTTGCTGCCAATGTATTAATGTATCAGCGGGAGAACTCGACAGGGCCAATAGTTCACATTTCCTGCCATTTCATTTCATTCTTTATGTATTCAAATGGTCTTGACATTTACTGGCACAATGAGCTCAAGGTGATCATCATCAAGGCCCCGAGTTTAAACTCACACATCAAGTAGTTCATTCCCAAACTGCAGCAATCGACTGCAACCATAAACCGCCCACGCCGCATTGCTCAACAATCGCGAGATGGGGTGCGAAAAGCTAGTGGCAACAGTCAGGCGGTCAAACCGCCGCTGCTGCATGAGCAATGGCTTGTGACAGAAAGGTTTTCCAATAGCGTCCCTTTGCGTTTACGTCAGAGCGCGACACGGACAATACTTCATCAATACTTCAATCGTCATTCAGGCTGCATGCAAATGTTAGAGGAGAGGCTGTGGTGTTAAACTCAATAGGGCACAGCCATCTGAAGAAAGAGTACATTAGTCACTGTGTTCACTCACTCACACACACACACACACACACACACACACACACAGTGGGATAACACTCTTTGGCCGTACTCGTGAAACAAGGTATGACATCAAGGACGGATCCAGGCCCTCTGCATTGACGTCACTGACAGTATTGGCAGCGAGAGAGGATCTTTTTCTACTTCTATTGTCTGCCTTTTCAAAAAAAATATATAAAAAATGTCCACTCTATATCCTTCTCCTTGTCTCTTACATGCAAATCTCCTTCACTCTTAACAGTATCTGTTCCATCTCCACAGCTCCATCCTTCCTCCCTCTCTCGACTTCCTTCTATTCTTCTGCTCACCCCAAAGTGAGCGACCTCACTTCTCATTTCCGACGCCTCTTCCTCTTCCCCTCCTTCCCTCGCCAATCTCTCCATCTCCTCTGCAAAACATCTCCATCTTATGAAGTAATTAATGTCAGTGAAATAAAGAGGTGATCTGACGAGACCTCTCGTTTCTACAAAAAGCCCAAAACCGTTAACGTACTGGAAAGAGATTCGTCACACTCTGTGCTGGCAGATTTTTGTAAATGTTTCAAGAAAAACAAAATTCAGTTCAACAGTTCATTAAAAAAAGCTGGACATTTGTTCTCGCTGTTCCCACGTCTGTTTCTTTATCAAACCGGAGAAATTGTTCACAGTTTTCATGCGATTCTGGCTGATAAACTGAACAACATCAGCGGCACTCGATGTAGTCAAATCAACCGATTTTCTTCTTTTTTTCCCCGCTACCTTTCAGTCTGCTCTGCAAACATTTCTACGCCTTTCATTTATCTGTCGAGTCCCCCCTCGTCTTTCACACACACGATCCCTTTCCTCGTTCATCTGCCCAAGCGCCCCGCCGCCTACTCGCTCACTTCCTACCTTCACAGCTGCTGTGTCCCTCCTCGTAGCCGGCGCTGCAGCCGCACTTCCCGATGGGCACCAGCCACTCCCCCTCGGCGCTGCAGTGCATCCTGGGAGGGCTGTCGGCGTCCACCTCGGAGTTGTTGACGCAGGCGCCGCGCACCTCCACCAGCGTGGCGAAGGCCGCCTCGGCCACCGTGTCGGGGAACACCGCCAGGTTCTGGACGGTGGCGAGGCAGCGCTTGTAGTACACCCGCACGGCCACCAGGGCCACGCAGGCGCCCACGTCCTGGAAGGCCAGGTGGAAGCCCTTGCGGTTGAGGTGGCCGATCTCGCGCACCTCCGTGTTCAGCTTCATCTTGCGCTCGCCCAGGTCGCCCTGCGTGAAGCTCTCGTCCGCGGCGATGGTGTCGATCTTGGTGTAGCGGTCCTCGCGGGTCACGCCGCCCAGGTCCCGGTCCGTCTCCACGTAGAGGAGGTTGAAGGTCTCCTTGCACGTGCCGGCCACGCCGGGGATGCTGTTGCAGTCGCGCAGCGTGAACTGGAGCTCCACGAAGATGCGCTGGCCGCCGCGACGCGCCACCCAGCCCGTCTGCAGCCAGTTGTTCTGCTGCGTGGGCTCCATCACGTTGCACACCTGGTAGGTCCGGATGGGCTTGTACTTCTCGTCCACGCCGCTTATCTCCTCCCACTGAAGAGATGGAGGCAGGTAGGAAGAGGGGGAAGAAAACAAAAAGGAGGATTAAAAAAGGTGGAGGAAACATCCAAGAGGATTATATAATTTAAAGAAAAAGTAGAGAAAAAAAACAGCGAGCAAAAACATGAGGGAGTGAAAGGGCAGAAAACAAAGTAAAGTGAGGTGGGCAGAAGGCAACAAAGATAATGAAAAAGAGAGTCAAAAGTCGGAGAACACGGTCGGTGCAGGTTAACGGTCCAATGACATAATCTGATGAGTGGGTGTCTGCAGAAGCGTCGGCACTCAGACGCTTCAATAACGTCACGGAGTAAGATGACAAACCGCACAACCTCGGCCATTACATCAGCCGAGGTGCCGTGTTCTGAACCCCTGGGTCAGACCCGAGTCGCTCGCTCAGCCCGGGTCTCTTTTATCTCACCAAAGGTAATGGCATTTGAGAGGAATGCTTCACGAATATTTCCGCCTCCGCGCCGCCGCCGCCGCCGCTGCTTGCATTCACTCATTAGAAATTGCCTTAATTGAATAAACGTACAGCGAGGATTCTCACATTTTCTCTGACAAATGGTTAATGAACAAAGAAGTTGTTGAAAGTAAAGTGGAATTACTAGAAATAATTTAGGATTCAGAGCAGCTGTAGCCTTCCCTCTAGATCCAGCCACCAGTCAAGGCACTGTACATAAATGATTAAGAGGTGACTCAGAAGGATTTATACAGAATATTTTAATTCCTTTGTTGAATTGAGGGTCTTTTTTTTGGTATTTTTTATTTATGTTTCATTAAATTTCTTTCTTTTCAAATAAAAAAACATGGCTTGTGTACCATGAAGGTGTGTTTGGCCACAACCATCCAACAACAACAATCCTGTCATAGTTTTAACAATAGACAGCTGTTGTTGTTTCATTAACATAATAAAGACGTGAAGCGGGTTGGATCATCTTAAAGTCTATGCACTTGCGAATTGTACCACTATTGTTATATTAGCTATTAGAGTTATGAATATGATCGATTTACTTTCAATGAGAGTGAGGAAAAACTATGAATCTGATATATTATTTGTTCAATGGATGAATGATTACAACTGCATGTCACTTAGGAATTACTCCGACTTGACAGAAGTCACTCTGATACTCTGTCTCACACACACACACACACACACACACACACACACACACACAGAAAGCCAGGCAGTGGAAATAGATTATCTGGTGATGGTAATGTGATAAAGTGCTACTAAGAGGCAGTGTGTTCTCTCTCGGTTCTACTGGGGGATCGCAGGTGAGTCACACAAGTCCATTAATCTTAGATTTAGCTTTGCATGTGGTCCGACACACTAAACTATACACTGAACAGTTGTGTGTTTGTACACTGCTGTTCATATAATAGACACCTTGGGTGTGTTGTGCACGTAAAAGCCGGCCTCCAGGTGGGAAGTAAGTGACAAAGTGCTTCGGCGGGTTCTTTGTAAAAAAAAAAAAGCGCTAAGTTATGACTGTAAGACAAAGCCAAGAGCCTCTTTTTTTTTACAAACGATCGATACTAAGAAGGGACCATTTATCTGTGTGGAGGAATATCAGTGTGACTGGTTTGGACACTGCTGTAGCCTCGCCTGCATAAGCACCATCGATTAATGATAATGATGAGCTCTGGACTGGGAGACAAGAGAAAGGTGTGAGAAAGTAAGGGGACGCTGGGTAGAGCGAGGAAGAGGTAGAAACAGCATGAACAGGGGGATGAAAATGAGGTGGTCTGGGCCAGCTGTTAAGCAAGCAGCTGTGTTCTGGAGCCGAGCGCACCGACGGAAAAATACACAAACAGACAGATTTGCAGGTGAAAAACAAAATGCAAGTAAGCACACTTACCCCGTTGGGGGGATAGGACGTCCAGCCCAGCTCGGCTTGAGTCTCTTTAGAATTCAGCAGCACCACTGCGGGAAATAAAAGGGAGAAACAAAACAGAAGCACGGAGGTCAATTTAGGAGGCATTTAAGGAGCCGGTCTGCATTTGTCAGTATAAGTAGTGCCTGTCAACAGGACTAACTCATACAGTCGGAGTGGTCTTTCTCAGGTCCAACAATGCAAGAGCAACACGACCTGCCACGTTTGGAATAATGAAAGAAAGCCATTAACACGAAGGCAGGCCTGTCAAAACCTAGCGAGGGTGAACGTATCCTTTGATGAGGGCCTTAATATCATCGGTTTGAGGACTTAAGCTCGACAAAGAGCTCTCCGTCATCCGCTGGCCTCGGCAGTAAAAACACGGCAGTTAGGCGTGCTCTCGTGCAAGCAAAACACGGCAGAGGAGCTTTCAAAACAAGTCGAGAGAATGACGGTCCTCTCGGTTAGCTTTTGATTTGAAAGGGGATCAGGCATGAGCTATAATCGGGTTTCAGGACCATGGACAGGGATCTAGAGGAAGCTTTGAGTCGGGGTTTCAGGACCATGGACAGGGATCTAGAGGAAGCTTTGAGTCGGGGTTTCAGGACCATGGACAGGGATCTAGAGGACGCATTGAGTCCGTTTTTTAGGACCATGGACAGGTATCTAGAGGAAGATTTGAGTCGGTTATCAGGACCATGGACAGGGATCTAGAGGAAGCTTTGAGTCGGGGTTTCAGGACCATGGACAGGGATCTAGAGGAAGATTTGAGTCGGTTATCAGGACCATGGACAGGTATATAGAGGAAGATCTAGAGGAAGCTTTGACTCGGGTTTTCAGGACCAGTGTTGCTCCTATGTGTGTGTATATATATATATATATATTAGGGCTGTCAACGAATAATCGAAATTCGAATATATATTTGAATAGTTGTTAAAACAGAATTTCGAATGTGAAAATTTATATTCGAATGTAAAAAAAAAAAAGTATTTCGGAGGATAATTATCGTGAATCTGGCAACCCCCGTCGCGGCCGCGATGAAGTGTCCTCTTTTTGTGTGTGTGTGTGTGTGTGTGTGTGTGTGTGTGTGTGTGTGTGTGTGTGTGTGTGTGTGTGTGTGTGTGTGTGTGTGTGACGAGCCGTTCGGGGCAGAGTCTCTGACCCGGAGCAGACGTGAAGCTGGTTGAGGCTTTCACGGGGTTTTGCTGTTGTTGTGGCGTAGGCTACGGTCCACAGTAGCCTGTTCTCTGTTCCCTTAATAAACACCCTGTAAGCCAGCTAACGTCTCGTAGCTTTCCTGACCCAGGGTCGCTACGCTATGTAAGCTAGAGTTAGCTTACCATTCAACGACAAGCAACTTGAGGCCACATCTCCAGAATGTGCACCCAAGAGAATATGGCATAAAATGTGGACCTTCAGAGAAACAGCCACGTCTGGATACGTATTTTGCGCCGTCTGCCACAAGTTCGTTGTCTGCGGCACGACAGGAGGCCTGCACGCAACAATTGATTTCGTTCGTATGCAAGGACATGAGGGCTTCGGGGGGGGGGGGCAATTTTGACAGCCCTAATATATATATATATATATATATATATATATATATATATACACACATACATACATACATATATATATATATATATATATATATATATATATATATATATATATATATATATACACACACATATATATATATACATACACACACACACACATAGGAGCAACACTGGTAAGCTACAAAATGACATAATAACGTAAATACTAATAAGAAAGCGGCCCTTTAAATTTGGGAACACTTTTATTCATATATTTAAATGCTGATTAATCTAGATAATATAATCGAAACACTTTTCAGTTTCAGATATTTTGTAGTACTACTACGACTTCTGCTTAAGTACAAGATCTAAAAAAACATCCACCACCGAAAAAATCCAATGCAAAAGGTGACAGCGAGAGCATTACCGAGTACCTAACGCGCCGCTCAACCCAAACCAGGCACGTCAACCGAGGAGCGACGGTTCAGCGTTCGTGTCGTCCTTTGAGCAGCCGGAGCGAGGATGGCCGTTGTTTCAAAGTCAGTAGTATGCGGCAGCGTACACCTGAGAGCCATCATCAGCACATCCATCCTAATCTATAATGTAATATCAACATCTGTCGCGACATATGGTGAGCTGCATTACCGCCTCATTTTTTTAAAGATTTTGCTGACATTAAAGTTACCCGTGCTTTAAGCTCGTCTGCTTAAAAAGACCCTCTGCGGTGCGCCCCCCCCCCCCCTCCACATCACACACACACACGCAGTGTTTCTGACACGTAGAGCCTTGAGGCAATATGAGTCTGACAACCAGACAAAACCTTTCTAGCACTTTGAAGAACCCCCTGCAAAGACCCTTGAAAAGTGCCACCTTCCCTCATGCACTTTAACTTTTGTTTTCTGCTTTGACTTTGAACCATGCGAGGAGCCTTGTGAGGACCATTAAAAAACAACCTGCGTGACACATGACATGAAACCATTTCTCCTGATCCCGAGCAATTCCGGCGTTCTTAAAAAAGAAAAAGAAAAGACTTTGATCTCATACCCACTGCTACGTGACACATATTCAACCACATCGACATTAATGCACGGCCCTCAAAGAGTAGAAACCTACGCAGCATGACTCATGCTGTAAGGCCTGTAAAAGAAAAGAAGAAAAAAAACGTGTGACCTCACTGAGTCACGCTCTGACAGGGAGGCTATGGACTCTGACACAAAGATGTGCTGAAGCACCCAAACGGGCCGGAGGACTTTGGATGTGTTACAGAAAGCGAGTGTCGAACACAAACGTGTCGATACGTTGGATGATTTTGTTCAAACCAACCCACGTTTGACTTATTTGTGTTCGCAATATTAAAAAAGGGACACGACGCCAGCCGCTCGGGGGAGGAATAGCAACAATAAGATTACATAAACATTATTATGAGATTCATGAAAATTGCTCTTCAGCATCAGCGCAGTTTGGATCGATAGAGCCCTCAGCAGCCAATGAGACACTGACTGGCACCTTAGCCGAGGTGGATCGAGTCTCGCATGAACCTCCCGTGAGAGGTCCTTTACTAAACACTTAACTTCAATATTTTGGGGGGGGGGGGGTTAACACTGCCGGGTGCCCAAAGCAGGGTCCTGCGGTTCGCTGATAACATAGAGGCATTCAAAGGAGATTAGAGCGGGAGAGGCCAAGGGTGGTGGAGGGACACTGAGAAAAGGCGGAAAAGAGAAGCCAGACAGAAAGCCAACACGAAAAGACAGAAAAATTCAAAAAGTCGAGTCGACAAGAGAAAAAATAAAAAGGAGGAGGAGCACACGAAGTGCAAATAAATGAATACGCAATACACAAAGGGATCAGTGTGCCTTAGTGAGTCAGTCACAGAGAGACTCCGAGGACAAAGTTGGCACAATGATCACACACTGAACACATAAGTCCTGTAATCATAGCCTAGTTAGACAGACTAATGGGCCTTTGGGGGCAAGAGAGGAGAGAGAGAAATACAGAGAGAAAAGGAAACCAAAGGAAGGGTCACTAAGCGGGGGGGTGGTTAGAGAAAGAACATGTGACAAAGAAACAAAAGCTCTCCCTCTCTGCAGCCCGTGGCTCGGACTAAAAGACGCGACAGATGAGCTGCTAAACACCAATTTCAAAGCTCGTTTCATCAATAATTGGTCGTCATTACGCAGACAATGTGGATATGTGATGTGTGGAGGAGGGGCTTGTCCGTTTGGCCTCACGAGACTCACAGGGCTCACTCACAGAGGATGGAGGGGCCCAAACAAGCACACGACTTTCACCAAGGAAACTATATAACAACATTGTTGGAAGTAAAAAAAAAATGTAAAGAGTATGTAACAAGCAGAAACTTGATGCGCTCTCCAAACTGTCGGTGAGCGCAGAATCAAAGACTATCAAAGAGCATTTTGGAAAGAGTAACGTGTGTGTTGACGAGAGATTTTATTCATATATTCCACTGCTTTTGTGAACCTAAGACCTTTTGGTAAACCAATTTCCATCACCAAAACCGATATCCCACCGGAGTAAAGTTATGTTTTCACAACAAATATGAGACATTTCCAAAATCAAGATTCAATTTTTCAGCTTTAGTCATATTTTCATATTTACACTTGTGCCTTTGGGACAATGGTGCCTCATTATATAGATAGCTGAGATTGTTCTGTATTTTTTGATATACAACACATGATTTTGTATCATATGCTAGTGACTTTAAAAAGGGGAATTTAAAAAGTATGTAAAATCAAGAAAAATCAAGAAATTGACCCCCAGACCTCCAAGTGTTAAGAATGTTTTCAGGCTGTGCAATGCATCATGGGAGGAGTGAGTCTGACTTGAAATGGTCTCCCTCAATGTCCCGTGTGTTGGTGAAGGCCTTCATGTGTGTGAAGGCGCAGGAGGTGGAGCGTTTGCTTAGTTGCTTCTTTGTTTTGCGGTGATGGAGTCCCATCTAAAGAGCGTCCATTTTCTACTTCACTGATACATAATGATGAGGTTGAGATTCTTCCTGGTAGAACTAAGCGTCCGTCTCTGCTGGAGCGCAGCTCACCGACACACAAGCGTACCCCTGCAAACACGAGACCATTTAAAATCCCCTCCCGGGGGAAGCGGCTCGTTTCGTAATTCGTCTTCGTGGAACGTTCTACAGCCTGGAGGCAGGATTAGCACCGAGACCTGCGGGGGGCTACTCATCATCCAGCCTGCACCGAGGCAGACCACAGGGGGCTCGGGGGGCTCAACCTGCCCGAAGACAGAGCTCCAAGACGGGGATAAGAGCAAGCCACTACGACCACCGTTGTCCAGCCATTCTCCTTCTTATACAAACAGGAGGAGGAGGAGGAGGAGGAGGAGGAGGAGGAGGAGGAGGGGCTGAGACTTCAAAACGGCCTGGAGATAAGAATGACTGAGGGAGAAAGGAAGTATGAGATACAACGAGGCTGGAAGCGTTGAGACTTTGGACTCCAAATCACATGAAGTCACAAAAATTTGAGAATGGAGACTTGACTTTATAATTAAAACAAGCCTTGCTCCCTAAAGACTTGGAGGAAGGACTTGAAAACATTCAAGTCTCAGATAATAACAAATAATGGAGGCCGTTACGGGCACACGTTGTATAGCCATGCAGCGAGACAATCCTTGACTGCAGTATGTGGAACACACCATTAGCACAGCTGTAATAAGAACATATGTAACAAGAATAATAATACCCCTAACAATAATAAAGAGCTGAAGGACATGTACTGTATATATACTTTTTTTTTTGTTTGCTACTAAAGACATGTGACATGACTTGTTTTTTCCCCCCCTCAAAAGACTTGACCTGAACTCGCCTCAAAGACTCGATACATGCGACGTGCTTTCACGGACGAGAGACTTTGAGATGGAGTTTGATTTGTGGCAATGGTTTGAGACTCGACTCGGACCCGTCGGCTTGACTGCAGACTTCGGCGGGATTTGCCCCTCAAGGATCTGAAACTTGACTGAAGAGGCTTTTTTGTTGTTGTTGTTGACAGATTTGAAATTTGACTTTGATCTGCGTCAACAGACGTCGACTCGGACTTATTTAACGAAAGACGCGAGACTTTTGGAGACCGGCTCAGGAAGACTTGAGACTTGATGGACTTGAGCAGCGACTTGAGACGGGAGCCCAGAAGCAAAGCAATGTACCCTTCAATGACTTGAGACTTGACCTTGCCTTGAAACACCTACAAAATATAAATATATAGAGTATTACATGTCCTGATGATGATGAAAGGAAATCTAGGTGAGAATCCAAAAGTGAAGCAAGAAGGGTTCAGGACCGATCAAAGCGGTGCGTAGCAAATGTAAAACACAGGTGTGTCCACCTGTAGCGGAGAGCTTTTTGCAGGGTGTAGTTTTCTGACCCCCAAGGAGAGAGAACAGTTGGTTATTTCACGACTGCACTGAAAACATGTGGAAGCAGAAGCATCCCCTCGAGGCCGTCTGGGACTAACAGTCCCGCTCGAGGACACTGCAGCAGGGCGGGAACACGGGGCGCCGAATCGCAAGCGCTTCATGTGAAAAACAATCTCCCCGTTTGCCGCACTACCCGGCTGCCCACGGACGTGGGCTGGGAAGATGATGTATAGTTCGACAGAAGCAATACAGTAATGCTTCTGGAGGACAGATAATAAAAAAAAAAAGGATAAATGGATGGGGATATGAAGTGTCACATAAAAACACAAACAGCCGCATAAAAGATAAATGCCGGGTATAAACGGACACACACACAAATCAGGGAAAAGCAAACACTCACCACCTTCTTAGACAAATGGTGTCGGGGAACTCTTTATCCCTGACACACACACACACACACACACACACACACACACACAGTACCACAAAAGCAGTTCCAACAACAGAGTGCATTAAATTCTCTCCTTTTAACAGAGTCGTTAAACTTTCAACTTGGGCGCTGTGACACACTGTAAAGAGACCGGGCCGCCGGCTCTCTGAAGCCCAGCGCCCAATTACCTACACGCCGCGAGACGCCGGGGTTAACGGTGAAATGCTCTCACGGTGCGGCGCATGATGGCCCCGGTCTGTACTCTGGAGAGTAAGACGACAACGCTGGGACTGTTACTCGGGACCATTTGTTGATTTCAGGTGTTAGTAATTGTTGTTTTATATCAGTGGTTCTCAAACTGTGGGGCGCGCCCCTCTAGTGGGGGGCGAAGGTATTGTAGGCGTGGGTGGATGCAGATTTTTTTTTTATTTCTTATAATCCTTTAGTTATTATCTTAAAAAGATATTCAGTGCAAAACAGGTTGATTGCAGCTACAATAACTATTTCTTTGCCGAATATTAGTAATTTTTTTTGCACAGATCGAACTTTATTTGCATTGTTCTAGCAAAGTGATTGCACATGTTATTAGTTTTTGTCTGATGGAGAAATCCGGTTTGCTTGAAAGTGATTGCAATTTTCTTTATTCTATTATTTGAAAAAAGCACAGAGTCACAAAAAGTGATTTCAATAAATATTCAGCGTGGACCATTTTGTTTACAATTTTGTCGGGGCACGAACACCTTTCTTCCTCCAAAGTGGGGCGTGACACAAAAGGTTTGAGAACCACTGATTTATATCATGCATGAGCATCACGAGCTGCCAGAACCAAAAGGGTTTTCAGTTTTCTGCGTAAGGGTGTATAGTTTGAGCTGAGGGTATTATATAAAAAAAGAAGCTAATCCTCTCACAGCTTTACATTATATGATGAACAAAAGACAGCATGAAAGTCTTTCTGGTAGAAGTGAAGTCAGCACCTGCAGCTCCTTTAAATCCAGAATGAAGACTTTTCTGTTTGCTGTTGCCTTGAATTGAACCAGATTCAAGGATATTAATACATTTCTGCATCCTGCATTTGATTTCTTAAACTGCACTGCAACTTTTATTACGTTTGTTTTGGCTTTTTGACAGTTTTTTAATGTTTTAAAAGAAATGTTCTTAATTGTTTTGAAATCTTGTTTTCTTCTGCATTATGTGTTGATGCTTTTAATGGTTTTATGTGAAGCGCTTTGAATCGCCTTGTTGTTGAAATGTGCTCTACAAATAAACGTGCCTGGCCTTGCCTTACTGGTGTGACAACAGGTGTGTTATGGTCGTCGTAGTTTCTTAAAAAAAAGAAGATTTCCTGTGACTGAATGTTTGGACAGCAGCGACGTGAAAGGAACATCAAGGCTAAATCTGCATGAAGCAGAAGCACCAGAGTTGCACGTGGTACGTGATGTCCACGTCTCCCATTATGTTGCCCGGCACGTCATTTCCCTTCCTCGTCACTGTATGGCCTCATCTCCCTCCTCCTCCTCCCTCCCTTCTCTCTACCTCTCCTGCAGCGCCGGCCTTGCATCTGAATGACCACCTGTTAAGACGAATCGCTTCCAGGAGGAATAAAGCGAGTGTGTGTACGCATGTTTGTGTGCGCTCGAGGGAACGAAAGAAAAGAGTCATTGAGTGAGTCAGAGGAGCCGCGAAAGCAAGTGTGTGTTTAAGGAAGAAAAAGGGGAAAGAAAAAATGGGAGGAGGAGGAGGAGGAGGAGGAGGAGGAGTAAGCTAAATTCAGGCAGAGCGTGAGGACAGACTGTAGAAAGAAAAGAAAAGAGAACGACAGGTTGTGTTGCTGCTGGATAAACACACACCTGCGGGGCGTTTTTATTACAACATGCTGTTCTCAAGAGCTCCACGGCGGAGATGTTTTTGTTTCCCGCACAGGAAAAGGAGGAAGAAGGATAGAAAAAACGTGGGAATGACGGAAGAGAAGAAAAAACGAGAGACGGAGATAAAAGACAGAGGAAGAGATAAAGAGACCAGAGGCCAATGGAACTTATTTTCATTTGGAGGGCCTTGTAAGAGATTGTAATTGGTTGTCCGGATTGATAAAGTGAGAGCAGCGGGAGCGCTGTCAGGTCTTATTGTTACGACAGATGGCTCCTCGGAACAGACCTGGGAACAGC
Source organism: Myoxocephalus aenaeus (assembly GCA_038501785.1). NCBI lineage: Eukaryota > Metazoa > Chordata > Actinopteri > Perciformes > Cottidae > Myoxocephalus > Myoxocephalus aenaeus. The sequence goes on along the minus strand of JBAMJR010000419.1, from coordinate 5,852,232 downwards.
AAACTAGGCTGAAAGTCAAACTTCTGCACAGCAGAAGTCTGAGACATCCGCAGCAAATACTTACAACAAATGAAAAGACAGATTTGGGGAGAGATGGGGTGATGTGTTAATGTCAGATTTATCAAAAGAGTGCGATAGTGGAAATCCCAGCCATCCCAAAAAGAAACGTTCTGGCTGGGGAGCTACTTTCACTTTTTTTTTTTTTTTTTGCGAAGGAACGAGCCGCTTAAATGGAAGGAGCGGACCATGCGAGCAGAAACCTATTTAAAGGGACGGACTGAGTGGTAAGCGAAAGGGACAAATGCAGAAAACCACTTCAGGAACGGTCACGGCACTAAAAGAAAAAAAAAAAAAGAAAAAAAAACAGTGCTCAAAATAAGACGCCGGGATCTTTCACGGGTAGAAATCGAGTGGTGCGAACATGTCGGTGAAAGAGACTCGCCGCTGTATAAATAAAAACGGAGGAGATGGACGAGAGCGAGAGGGTGAGGGATGACGAAAGAGAGACTGGAGTGGAGGCGAGGGCCGCCGCGCTGGAATGACTCGGCGCTTTGCGGTTTGGGTTCGTGGCCTCGACTCCCAACGCGGGACGTCTGCTATGAATTATGACATTAAATCATGATAATTATCAATTTAATTGTCATTAAAATAAATCATTGCAATCAACATTTTGGTTTCCATTACTCCCGCCCAGGTCGACTTTGGGCCAATAGCAACTGTGTGCTTGTGACGCGTCATGTCAAGGCCATGAATGGTAGTTTTAAAGTTACTGGGAGGAGCCTCAGTTTGATAGCGATGCCTCTACATGACTGAGACAGATTCCTCCCAGTAACTTTAAAACATTCATTCATGGTGTTGACCATTTGGAGACGGACAATCTTTTCACTGATGGTCTTATATACTTGTGTCATGATAAGTATATAAGACCATCAGTGAGAAGATTGTCCGTCTCCAAATAAGTCAATCTCGATGCTCGGGGTCCAACCGGGGTCTAACTGGCTATGTCGAGAAGGACGCCTCATTTTCTACCGTTTTCTACTGCAAACCAAGTCTACCTACGGGTACAAATAAAGTAACCAACCAACCAACCAAGCCCTTTGGAGGGAAAGGAGGACCAGAACCAGGCCGGTGGGTGCAGACCCTCCAGACTCTGCCAGAGTCAAATGAGAGTTTCCTATATGGCGGGAGGGGAATTTATTGATTGCGATCTGCCACACACCACTAGATGCCACGAAATCGTACACACTGTTCCTTTAAGTAACCAAGAAGAAGAGGAGGAACTTATCATTGTAGGCGGTTTAACCGGGTTCAAACAATTCCTTCTTTTTTTTTAAGAACAAGTCGTGCTGCATCGGTAGATAGATGTAACACAGGCAGCAGCGCGGGGCTCGGTTCACTGATGCTGCTCCTGGACGGCGTCACACAGCACCAAACAACTCGCCTGCAGCAAGAAGGATGAATTTTTAAAGAGACGCCGGTGCAATATATGTTCGGTTTAAAATGCTTCGCGCGGTAAATACTTCTGCCGTCAGCACCCGAAAGAAGCCCAGATGGTCTTCCAATGGGGAACGTTAACCCTGTGTGCCCCGTCCTGCCAGCGAGAACGTAAATAGCATTAACTTGTCAAAGGACTGCAACCTTGCTGTCTCCAAGTAAACAATTCACAATATTTAATCAAAATCATCTTAGAGACTTTGTTTTTCCTCCATTTCATTTCACGGCAAGGCCAATACAAAGAGGCTTTTGGAAAACTAAAGCCTTCGAAATGAACTTAGTGAATAAAACAAAGGATGCTAAACTACTGCTCCTCACTGTTCTTATAGAACACACATTTAACACTGCAGATTTAAAAAAGACCATTTCCAGTGTGTGTGTGTGTGTGTGTGTGTGTGTGTGTATTAAGTAACAAGCATGACTTTCATTTCCTCTGGCTCTCATTCAAGCCCATATCCATATGTCATGCTACGCTATGTATCGCCCTATTTAAGGACGTTAGGGAGCCAGCTTTAAAATGTGTTTGTATAACAGTAGCGCTCGCAGAGCTGATTGGCTGCACATGTCGGAGGAAGAGCGCACGGACGGGCTCGTCTGAGGATGGAAACTCGAGTGGGATTTGGCGTGTGCAAGCCAGTGGATGTCGCACAAATGGAGAATGTTGCTTTATTCCATGTCCGCGCCAAATTATAAATATCACACTGGTTTGTCCGCAAATTCCCCCAACCGCCAAAAAAAAGAAGAAAAAAAACTAGACTGTAAATGCCACTGAAAACAGATTCAGAGAGAGAAGCAAACTTCTCTCTTTTAATGACACTCGCACACACAAAACAGATAATTATATTCCTCTCGCCGCAGTGAAGAGCTCCAACGTTAACCTTTTTCTGTGCGGAAACGCCGTTTCAAATGTCATTAAAACGCAGAGCGTGAAAGGCAAACACGCACACAAACACATGCACTTTTCACAGGTTAATATGGGATGAATTTGTACGTGCGGAATGTAAGTGGCATCGGCATATGTCATGCATGATTGGGCTCAAAACTTTGAATGCCAGGATTTATCGGATGTACAGCATGTACATTTGTGTGTGTGTGTGTGTATGCGTGTGTGTGCGCTGCCTGCCTGCGTCTTTAAACCACACGTACGCACCGAGCCCGGGTCTTAATTCTGGGAATGTCTCACTTGCGAGCCTTTCAGAGGACTGCTAAATAATACAGGTCTGTATCGTTGCACTGTGCCTCCATCTTCTCCCCGAGTCTCTCCTCGGGTCCGGCCGGCCAGGCAGCCAGCGACTGCATTATTTAACTAGAGACTCGTTCGGGCCGCTATGTCGAATAGAGCGCTGCCGGGGCCTTAGAGTTTGGTGTCCGAGCGACAGAGACGAAACATGACAGGGAGGGAAAAAAGAGAGAGGAAAGTAGTGTGTAGTGTGTCATCTTCTCTGGCCAGTTTCATCCTTTACAACCCCGCTCAATTGTTGTGTCCTCTCCTCTCCTCTCCACACAACCCTTACTAGAACTACACAGAACTCGCCCGAATACTGCTTTATAAGTGCTTTAATTATTAGCGGTTATCAAATGAGAAAAACACGACACGCTGGGGTCATCGGTGTCGCCGTTGCAGCTTCTTTTATTTGTATTTTACTTTGTATAAATAGACACCGTTTTATCTGCCTTGCTCTCTAACGTGCGGCAGTTTCCAGGACAATTAAAACACGCTCGCCATTTGTTATCGCTGTTTATCAACAGAGATGAGAGAGGAAGCGAAATGGTTCACTCCATAGCTACCGCCATCATCAGCTGCGAAAAAAACCAAAACCAAATGTGTTTAAGTCTTTTCTTACATTTGTTCAATATGGCCCTTTATTGCTCAATATGGCCCTTTATTGCCCAATATGAAATCTTTACTAGCGCCGATGTGGCGTTTTACCTTCTCCTGGCGAGCGTGCAATCCTCATCATTGAGCCCTGCTTCTGTTCTCCAATCCTCTCCATTATCCACTCACCTGCCCTTAGGGCTGGGCGGTATGGCCAAACATTCATATCATGGTATTTTGTAAGATTCTGGCGGTTTCACGGTACGTTACGGTATTTATTTTTTTAGTAAACACATTCATTCATTGACACCGAAAAGGACTTGGAGGGACTTAGGACCCAGGGGAATGTAGGTGGAAAAAAAAGACCCTTCCAGTCTGTCTCTCTTCCTGTTATGGAGTTTCTTCTTAGTGGGATAGTGGGCGAGCTCTACCCAGCATGCAGTTCAGTGGTGTAATTTTATAAATGTACAATTATTAGTGTTACAAATTGTATATGTGTCACAAACTGTTGTGTTGTGATGTTTTACCCTGTTAAAGAGCGTTAGTTGTGGGTTATTAATTGTTGTTATAAAGTTTTAACCATGAAACCATGAAAAATAAATGATGCTGCCCGTCATAGAGCGACAACAGTCGTTACGGCTATGACGTTATATGACAAATTCATATCTCATGGAAATTTGAAACCGATACCGCACAGCCCTACCTGCCCTCACCTTTTCTCATTCTTCCTCCTCTCTTTCCATTTACCCTTCCCTTCCCCCTCCTCCTTCCTCTCCCTCCCTCCCTCACTGATTCATAAGTGAGGGACGAGAGCAGTTACATAAGCGTAGCAGGTTTTTGTGCTGACTTTGTTTCCCCTCTGGTTCAATCGGAGAACCACTTTAGATTAAATTAGGTCGTCTTCTTCTACATTCACCTCCCGTCCCCTCTACACCTCCCTCCCTGCTCGCTTTGCTCTTTCACGCCCCCTTTTGCTTTTATTGGATGAAAGAAGGAGACGTATCTGCAGCAGAGCTGATGTACACAGGGGCTGTCTGGGGGTCAGCGTGCAACATGCTGTCATGAGGTTTGTCTTGTCTTGGGTTTTATTTTGAAGCCTAACTCTCCTCTCGTTGCAGGTCACTTGCCCTTCCTCATGTGTCACCGGTCTGATTGTCTTCCCTGATCCCTGATTGTTTCCACCTGTTCCCCATTACCCTCATGTGCTTATAGTCGGCGTCTCCCCTTTGCCTTGTGCCAAAGTGTTTCGTCCTTGTCCGTGCACCTTAAGCTCTTATCCGCAGTCATAGTCGATTTTGCCAAGAGTTTTTTTGCTACGCCACGTAAGTTGTTTTCTGTTTCCTCCTTGGAGAGTGATTTTTCGTTTGTTAAAGTTTTCTAGTTTACCTTCGATTTGTGTTTTTTGTAATCTGTTTTCTTTCCTCCCCTTTGGAGCGATTTTGTGTTTTAATTAGTACTAGATAGTTGTAGAGCCTCCTGTTTAGGTGAGCCTTTTCTTTTGTCCCGTTAAGTAGTTTTAGTTTTCTCCTTCGGGAGCGATTTATGTTTTAGGATCTTCCCTGTTTCTAGTGTGTTTTTGTCTCCTTTTATTGGAGAATGTCCTTATTAGGAAGGTTATCTTCCCCGAGTTATTCTTGCCAGGACTTAGTAAGGGAGTTGTTCATAGCCCAATTGTTTGTCACCCTTCAAAGAGGATCTGAAATCAATAAAGTGTGCTTGTACGTGATATCCTCTGCATCTGAGTCCTCATTTTAGTCCAGGCCTGACACGTGCAACATGTGTAAACGGCACGATCCATATTACATCTCAAATATATATCTTATATCTACAGCTTGTTGATCCCAAAATGTCAAAAGGATGCTGTGACAGGTGTGTCGGGCAGAAATGTGATCTTTTACCAACCTGACAAACAGCAGAATCAAAAGGGCCTCAGACACAAACCAACTGTATCAAAAATACATACAAGATGACGTTGTTTTACTCTTTTTAGAACTTTATAGAACCTCTGCAGAAGTGCCCTTTACTAAAGGAGTGACACTTCAGGTGAATAGGGGACAAAACTAATAGATACCACCACGAAAATGACTTGCATTTTGAAAAATAAATTAGCAAATGAGGCCTTCTCTTATTGCGTTTTCCAGTATAAAATCTAAACATTAAATACATTAGCTTGTGTCAATTTTGTTTAAATATTATAATCAAAGGAGGGACTTTTGGATATCTCATTTTATCACTCATGAATCAGATAATACTGTCTATAGCCATAACAAATTATATATATTTTCTCCAGGTTTTTGGCAATAACATGCTTAATAAATGTAGGATATGAATGACATCTGAACAAACCCGTTTGTAAAAAACGGCCTTAAAAAGAAATGCGTTGTGGAATTCCATACATTCTGAAGACTCTACATCTAGGCTAAAAAAAAAAATGATTATGACCTCGCCGTGACACTTCCCATGTTGATTACCTTTCTTAAGGCAATTCGTTTTCAAATTAAGTTTGCTGAAATGTTAGATTTTATAAAGCTAACGTTTAGTGAATTTAGGGGAAATCTACAGACGCAAACAAGTTGTAAAATAAAGACCTTAATGGATTTTTGGATATTTTCTTTCCACTAGTCTGAAAGAAGACATTATGGAAGTAAAAAAAAAAAGCCAAAATGTTTCTTATGTTTGTAATAGAAACATTTAAAACCCAAATAAATATATAGTCTATGCAATTATTCTAATCAAGGCGTTCATCTTTTCACATCGGCAACAGCCAGCAATTCTTTCCATCCGCTTCGAAACAAAGCCGACATACAGACACTTCTCATAGGTCAATCCGTGCCCATGTGACCGGCGGCGGGTGTGTCTGGGTATTGTAGCGGGGCGATTCCATATGACATCGCTCGGCATCGCTCGACGACTCGGCGGGATTGTCGTCTGCGCCTCCGCTTCAATCTGAAACACTTAGCGCCGTGATCGACCGTTTCCCCCAGGGGCCGCGACCGAGGGCCGCTGATTTGCATGCGCACATACGCGATACTCATTGCGTATCATTAACATGATACAAACTCGTGTCTTGTCTCCCCTCCCGCCTTGAGCGGTAATGTAAAAGACATTTGTGTACGGGCAGGCCGCTGGGCTGCCTTCCATCCTCTAATAGTCTCACATCAACTCATCCGGAAAATAAATAAATATATAAAACACTGTCTTACGGCCATGACAGCAGTGTAATGCTTTGAAAATGCAGCAGTTAAACTAGGTTAATACATATGCATTAGCCATCTGGTGAGTGTCTGTAAGAGGGGATTATTTCATGTTTAAGAATGAGATGATAACCTCCACTTTAAGCCCACTTAACGTTATGCTGAGAGGATGCGCGCTCCACTGATGCAACGTTCCAGAGTGCATAAAAGCACATAAGATACGACTCTTTTGCTTAAATCTGATGGAGTCTTTGCTCTTTAAAGCAACGTTTAAAAAAGAAAAAAAGGCACAGCTCACATCACTGAGGCCATGTCCATGAAAAGTAAGAATGTCCCGAATTATCGAGTCGCTTTTGACTTTTCCATCCTTCCCCCGCCACAGAGTACTCCATTCACCTCCATTGTGTTGGCTTTGACGGAAAACATACGGTAAGCGTCAGAATCCAGCGGATGAAGCCAAAGTGAGAGGCTCGGTACCCACAGGGGGACAATATTGGCTTTGTGTGTTTTTGGGTGAACTCATCCTTTAAGCTTCAGAACAGTGCTAGATGCTCCTTTATGAATCCCAAACATGTACCAATATCAGAGCTAGACAGTATCGCCCGGTTCTACCTTGGGCGATGGTGTCACTGCGTCCGGCTACTGAAGGCTTTGAGCTGAGCTCTCTGGCTCTGGAGGTACATTAACCACTTCTTTGTAACTCAGTCACAGGATCCACGAAATAAAGTCAGCGCTGCGCCCGCTTCAGGGATGTTCCAGCGCTCTTCCATCTCTCTCATTGCCTTCCGTCGTCGTCTTTTTTTCCTCCCCAGAAGCCACCCCCGTCCGTCTCATGGCTGCCCTCAGGCAGTCACTCCTCCCCCCCGTGCCTCTCCTCTTTGATTCCTCGCCATGTTTCTCCATGCCCCCCCCCCCTCCCTTTCCTTCCTCCGCTTCACCCGGAGCGACACCGCCGCCTCGCGTAACCACCCAACCCAAATCTATTCATCTTCAACCTCGCTTCCTATCATGCGAGTCGTGTCGGCCCCGTGGACCCCCGTACAGCCTTCTGCCCGGCTGCCCCCCCTGCGGGGCCCGGCGCCCATTATCCTCTGCATCGATCTCTGCAGCATCGTTGAGCGATAGCGGCAAAGGACGCAGAGGAGATAGAAAGAAAGAAGAATGGACAGACGGAAAGGACAGATGAATGCGTCAAGTGGAGTTGGAGAGAGGGGGGGGGGGGGGGGGGGGGCACGAGGACTGGAGATGAAATGAGGTAAGTGATAGATAGTAAGGTGGATAGAGAGGAGAGAAGTAAAAAAAAAATAGAATGAGAGAGGTAAAAAGGTGGAGGGAAGAGACGATGGAAGGAGGTAGGGAGGGCATTGTGGGACCATCCGTCAATACTGCGACCTTGGGGATCGATGGGGCCGACAGCCGATCAGTCAATAGGCTCCATAACTAGCTCAGCCAGGACAGCGGTACCGAGGGGAGGGAGGGAGGGAGGGGACGAGACGGCTCGCTCATAGCAGTCAACAGGCCGGAAAAACAGACCGCCTGTCCACTTGGACACGAGTGCCAAGTATAAATGGCACCGAAAACACGACGGAGGAGGAGCGAAGGCTAATAGGAATTGATAAGACCAAAGCCCCCAGAGGCCGCTGTGGGAATGGCCGCATCATACAGAGGACACAACAGTGTGACGCAGTTACAGAGCCGCGGCATTTGTCGAAGGGAAGAGTTTGGAGGGCAGGCAGCTGGATCGCTGTCGCCAAGACTTCGGTACGGGATATTGTTCGCTTCCCGTTTCCCCCCCAATGCCACTCGAATTGGCGTCTTCCGACTACGCACGCGGTTGTTTCTCAAATCTTAACTAGAAACATCTGATTAGAAGCCGGTTTAAGAAGGCATTGGGATAAAAAAAAAGGCTTGGGGAAAAAAGGCTGCCAAACGGAAACAAGAGAACCTTCCTGAACCGTTCAGCCGCCCCCAGATGTCTACCACCGACTTCTGTGCGTGACAACCAAAGAATCACCAGGATTGCGGAGATAACGCGCCCCAGACACGTAAAAGTGGCAAAGAACAAAGGGAGCCAGCCGCGAGTTGAGCTCGCCCGTTCAAAAAGGGGCGAACGCGAGGAGAGTTCTCCGACTGCGCTTTGTGCCACAACCGGGTTTATGTTCTTCGAGAAAAGCCCCTCAAGTTTCTGTCGCAGAACAGTGCCATTCAGACGACCCCTTTAATGATCTGCCTGTGCAGCTGGCGATATTAGATTCATATCAGACGGGGAGCTCATCAGCCAAATCGAGCCGGCTGCTCCACAAGAGACCCGCTGCAGTCGCTCCGATACAAAAAGGCACAAAAAAGGAGGAGGAGGAGGAGGAAAAGGGGAAAGTGCCAGAATCTGTAGAAACGTAGCGCCGCGAGCAAGTGATCCGGTCTCGATAAGCACATAAATGCACACGCACACACGCGCACGCACGCACAAACCAAGGAGGACTTCTTGGGAAATCATGGTTATTAATTACCGAGCCGAGGCCATAAATAAATAATGCAGAGTGGCGCGGTGGCAGTGAGTGGTTAGAATGCCAGATTGTGCCAAAGCAGCAGCAGCAGCAGCAGTCGGTCAGTAATTAATGAAATCAAAGAGCTGCTCTAATGAGAGACAAAGAGCACTTCCCTTACTGATGACCCCCTCCCTCCCTCGGGTAAACAAGAACCCAATAGGGCACAATGCATAAAACAGGCAAGTGCACACTGATACTTGCAAACACACACACACAAATGCAAAAATGAACGAAATCCTTGCGGTCCTGTGAGAGGGCACAGCCAGCTTATGCTCCTCATTTGTGCCACTAGTCAGTCTCCGCCCCCCCTCCCTCCCACCAGCCATTATCCCCATTTTATTCCTCCGCAGCCAATTGTTTATTTGCTTATCGCCGCGCAGATAATAGAACAGAATTAATCTGCTAATTCCTCTTTCTTTCTTTCTTTCTTTCTTTTTTTTAAACAAACCGATTCCGCCGTTTGTGTAAATGGGGAGTGCGGCAGGACCGGTTCTGCCGACTGGAGGATTTAATTACCAGAGCTAATTACTTGTTTTCTTCTCACCGTCGACCACGGGGCCGCCGCCACGCTTCCAATCGGGCGCTTCCGACGCCCGAGGCGGCTGCTTCACGCGCTGGTGGAGGACGGGGTGGCGAGAGAGAGAGGGGGCCACGTTAGAAACGAGGACGTCTTTTCTCAGCTTGACATTTTTTTTTTTTTAAATCATCCCATGAATGTACGTCACTGGTAGGGGTTGAAGACTTTGCAGTGGGAGCAGGTGTTGTTGTTTTTTGACACAACAAAACTGCAAACGAAAAAGTGTATATTGTAGAATATTACAAACTCATCCCGACTGGATTACCTACGCAAAAACATGTCAAGAGCTCACGTAATTCAGACGACAGCTGTGTGTGTGTCCTTGAGACGGTGCATGGTTGTGCACGGGTTAGTTTACAAATGTGTGTTGTGTTGGGGGGCGATGCCGTTTCCTCGTGACAGACTCGTAGTGAGCAAGAGAGGCAATATGTTGAGTGATAAAAATCTGCAGATGGGGCCTCAGGTAATTATAGATCGTCAATATGACAACTCAGCTCTCTCTAATCATGCCGTTAATAAACACACCATTAACTCAATAACAGCATTTTCATAATTAGCGCTGACTAATTGGGCACAGATTTACAAAACACCAAGGCTTTTTTTTATTTTTTATTATTATGTCATGGACAGAACTATATTCGAAAGGAATATATAAAGGCATTGCCTATTGGGCAGGCTTTATTTAATGCCCCTTTTTTTTACTGTTGGTAAAGTGACTAAAACCAGTGAAATCACTGTGAAGCAGTTTCACAGTAATAATCTGTTTTTCTCCGACGCTGTTCGGCGTGCCGAGCTGCCGCCAAAGTCTGGCTGAGCTCGTTCCTCCGATTACTTAAGATCCGGACGTCTGATGAACTAAAATCCTTCATCTGGTTAAAAGTATAGCGATAAAAAAGGATCAAGATCTAAAAAGTGTATCACAAGAAATGTGGCTTGTAACTGGAAGAAAAGTTAATTCATGACGACCACAGCGCTGGGGGATGTGACGCCATTGGCAGGTGAACAAATTAAACGGACCCCTCCTTTGAATAAAATTATGGATTTCTCTGGATTTCAATTTTTTGGGATAATGTCTGTACTCAACTTAACTAAATATGCAACATAGTTAGTTGTTTATAGACATTTTAACGTGCAAAAGTTACATAATATAGCTAATATAACCCAAACCAGGATCTTTCACTAAACCTAACCAAAGCGTTGTCGCATTATAAAAGGCATTTCTCTATCGACAGTGATTGGTGGAGGTCGTTCTAGAGCAGGGGTAGCCAACACGGTGCCCGCGGGCACCTGGTCGCCCGCAGAGACCACGCTAGTCGCCCGCGAAGCATGTTCTAAAAATAGAACACGCTTAAGAGCTTTCACAAGAAAGAAAAAAAAGAAGAAAAAAATAATTCACTGGCGTGCCCGCAGCGGTCGGAGCTACTTACGTGTCATGGTTCTAACTTGTATCTTGGTTCTAACTTTAGTCGCGGTTAAAACTTTATAACAACAATTAATAACCCACAACTAACACATTTTAACAGGTAAAACACCAAGACACAACAGTTTGTGACTTATTAACAATTTGTAACACTAATAATTGTACATTTATAAAATTACACCACCGAGCATGCTGGGTACAGCTCGCCCACTATCACACCAAGAAGACACTCCGTCGCAGGAAGAGACAGACCCTTCCTGTTTTTTTTCACCTACATTCCCCTGGGTCCTAAGTCCCTCCAGGTTTAGCTTCCTAACACCCTCTATGTACCAACGTAAAAACAGCTGTTCAGTTGGCCTGCGGTCCTTTTCAGCATCAATGAATGAATGCGTTTACTGAAGAAAAAAAATACGCCAGAATCTTACAAAATACTGTGATATTAATTTTTGGCCATACCGCCCAGCCCTAACTCCGACCATTTCTGAAGGGGGTTAGATAGAGTTAGATAGTTAGATAGTTAGATAGGGGTTAAATATATAGTGATCTGTGCAACTTTGTTGTTCAGGAAGTTTGTATCAAACAAGTAGCCCTTCGTATTATTTTGTACCCTTGAAGTAGCTCTCGGCTTCAAAAAGGTTGGTGAACCCTGTTCTAGAGGCATATTGTAGTTAAATTTTTAGGACTTTTAAAATTTCTTGTCGCTCAACATCAACACCAGTTGATTTTACCAGTTGGATGTTGGCCTTTTTGATCACAATAATGGGGATGTTTAAATGGAAGTGGACAATGAACCCCAATCGGCACAACAGCAGCAAACAGCGCTACATTTCTGCACAACCACATTGTAATCACACACACACACACACACACACACTTCCATAAATTACCCCCCACATGCACTGCCCTTTCATACGGATAGCGTCCTGCTCTGCAGCGACCTCCTGGCCCTAGTTAAAGGCTAAAGGTCATTTGTCTTGACCTCTAACGTCCTCGCTGACACCTTGTACGAAACAAACACAGCAGCCAGTGCAGAGCTCAAAAAAAGGTCACGTCCCCAGAGGCCTCGGCCTATCGACTGAGGGGGCGGCATCGACGCCGCCGGGCCGGTGCGGGAGCCCATCACGAGCACCCGGAGCGCCTCGTAGGAGGGATTTGATCAAATGTACGTACGCCTCGCTTTACAACCAGAAAGCCTTCGGGCGTTTTGTACCCTCGTGTGCAAATCATGTAGATGACGTATCGAGTGAGGCGTTCCATCACGAGGCGCGTTTGGCGGCCGAACACAGACGGCTGTAGATCCTGTGAAACGGACGAGGACAACGATCCAGGACGCCTCGAGGTTTCAACACATGTGCGGTAGTCATTAAACAAACAAGCTCCACTCTGCTGGACCATTCTTTTCAAATGTGATGTTCGGTTGGAGAGCCAGTCTGCAATCTCACTACTTATGTGGATTTCTTTTAATCAAATAACTTGTGGGAACACACACTTTGGTCCCAATTACTGCGCACACACACACACACACACACACACACACACACACACACACACGTATAAGAGCTTGCTCTGGACTCCAGGGAGCAGTCAGTTGTGTGAAGGAGGTCCTTCATCTGCCACAGACAGCTTATGGCCATGTTATAGACGACTAGAGCGGAAAGAGTGGCTGGATGGAGGTGCGGGAGATATTGAGGTGGGGGAGAGGAAGGGGGGAGTGGGGGGGAGGGGGCGCAGAGGGATGGGATGACAGAGGGATGGGATGATGAGGTCAGAGCGGGGGTCGTGATTCCGTGACTGTCGGGCAGCGCGGCGGCGGCACACGGCATCGCTAATGAAATCTGTGCGTTCGCTCACCTGGCAATGAGAAACGGGTGGGAGCAGTATGGGGGGAGGGGGAGAAGTCATGTTGGAGTGGTGGAAAAAAAAAAATATCTAAATAAAAAAGGTGAGGGGGGAATGAAGTAGGAAATGAAGAAAGGTGGAGGAGCACCGACACACAGAGATAGAGTGACAGAGGAAGCCTCATCTCCATACCCGGTGATAGCAGGCAGATTTGAATTTGGGGCCCGCCTCCCGCCGCCGCGCTCCCTATGAATAGGGACGAGGAGCAGACACCGGGCAATTTCATCCGCAACGCCAAACACAATGCCTGATTGAGGGCAAATTAAAATGCAAATGCAACACTTCCATTTTGCCAGATTTCACCTGCGAGATAAGCGAAGGACCTCTGTTTCTTTCATAAAGTGTCGGGATGGGAATGGGGGAGGGTGTTTATGCGCGAGTGTGTGTGTGTGTGTGTGTGTGTGTGTGTGTATTGGTTTGTTTGTCGAGTTCGAAATGAGAGACAGAGAAAGAGACAGGAGGGAGACTGGAGGTGAGGTTTGAATAAACAGATTAGATTCAGTGTTGTCCTCTCAGAGCGGCATTTCCTTCTGCCCTTGTCTGCTGGCAATTTCAACAGACCTTCTATAGGCGTCAACATAATGAGAATTATACGAAAGAATAACAAATACAAATAAAAATGGGGAATGGGATAATAAAAATAAAAAAAAACTGCCAGCCACGAGACACAACTTTTGGAAGCGTGACGAGCCGCTTTAAAAAACATTAAAAAAGCCGCCCCTTGAATCAGCTCAAGCTAACGTGTTTAGCGGCAGACGGTTCAGCCCGCTAATTGTTACTAAGCCATTGCTTCACCGCGTGATTTCAAACGCTATCCAAGTCACGTGTCACACGGTCGCCGTGAGCAGAAGGTCGGCGGTTTCGAGCCAAGCGCCGGGGGCGAGCGTCGGCCTCGGAAAGTGCTGCCCGGTGACCGGGCGGCTGCTGCCCGGTTGGAGTCGTGGCAGAAACGCTGGAAGAAGCCGCTTCCCGTACAGCGGGACGGATGCCGTGGGCTTTGAGCCGAGGGGAAAGGGCAGCGGGAACGACGGAGAGTCGGGGAGGAAATAGTGGACGGGAAATGAGAGTGGAAGCAGAAAAGGAGAGCAGCAAAAGCAAAACAGCCTTTCCTTTGAGCCGCTCCTTGACTAACTGAGCTGAATTTTTCATCAGCTTCCATTCTCAGGAGGAGGGGGATCGGCTAAAAGCAAGCTTTCCCTGTGCCCTCGTGCTGCGTGTGTGTGTCTGCAGGCATGTCACATACTGGGAATGAGGTCATGTGACTTATTTCAGCCTCTGGCTGCGTCGCTGTGTGCCCACTTGCAGTAGTCACATCGCGGGACGTGGGATGTTGGCAAAGTAACCCGAACACGTCATGCTGCAACTTTCTTCTTTTTTTTTGCTGCATGATAGAAAAACTCACTGTTCTCATTTTCTATGACCAGTCCAGTGTTTCCCTTTAAATAGCTACAGTCTAGGCTGGCCCGCCATTTTTGTTCACTTCTCAACGGGGTCCCTTACAGTCTGCATGGGGGATTCAGCTCTGAATGTCAGGGAATGTTCGGAAGAGCACAAAGTTCTTCTTTGAGCTTTGCTGTTCATTTTGCCTCGGCCCCCCTTATATAAATATAGATATAAATATGAAAAAAATTGTGCCTCCCTGACACAGATCTTCACAGATTCTCCAAATGTGGAAAAGAGAATATGGGAAGAAGTGGAGAAGTGGAACTCAGTTTAACAACAGTTTGACACGCTAATATATTCACTATTAACTTTGACTCTCTGCTGTTGGGCATTTTCAGAGCTCTTAGCTGCTTTTCAGTCCCATAGCAGACTTGAAACAAAGAGAATGACAGAACAAAAAGAAAGAAAAGAACAAATGCAAAAAAAAATAAAGAAATAAAAAAAATAAAAAAAGGGACAGTGTGCAACAAATTAGTTGAAAGTTTAAATGTAGGGGAAAACTTAGGACTTGGCTGGAAACAGGATGTGTGTGGGGAGGTGTGGTTGTATTTAAGATATTATGTTACGATGCTAATCTAAAACAGGAACTATTCATGCGATAAGGTTACTTTATTTATGATTTCGCATTGAAGAAATGGACTTAAATCACAAGTTGGAATATTCGGCCAACTTTGTACTTCCAACATTGGCGTCTTTAAGAAACGGTTTCTCTCTCTGCGGCGACTCCCCAACCCGGCGCTGGGAGGAAAGCAGCCTCCGTCCTCCAGAAAGTCCCACGAGGACACAAGTAACACGGCGAGAGCACACCTCGACTATGAACAATAAAATAAAACCAACGCGTCGCTTCAGCGCTGAAGGTGGTGTGACGTTGTTTACAGTCTGCGTGCTGGAGACAAATTCTTCAGCAGGGGGAGAAAAAAAAAACAATTACATCCCGCAAACTGGTTACCAATTTACATTCACATGCAAATCCACACAATCCCAACCGATGAATGGGCTTCATTGAGTGCTTTAGTGGCATTTAGTGATTTAGTGGCAGGCTCCTTCAAATGACCTTCCAGCAAAGTCCATTACTTTACCCCCCCTACCCTTCACATCCAAACACACACACACACACACTCAAGACATCTGGGAGGCAGGTAATTCGCCATTAACTCGAGCCACTCAATCCCTGAAACTCTGCCAAGTTCAATTGCGTGAGCGAGTTCGATGGAGTACGAGAAGGCGAAAAGAGAATGAGAGGAAGCGGGAGGGAGGGAGGGAGACAGATGGAAAGAGCAGTTGAGAGAGAGAGAGAGTGGGTGAGAAAGACGGCGCTTTACTCCGCCACTTCCTGCGCAAAAAGCATCCCTTCCCATCTGCCCCGGAGAGAAGCGTCCCAGGCCACTCCGCTCCAAACCAGCCGGACCATCTGACCACTCCGGCGTTACATCACCGCGTAGACATCTCTGCACATGGGGGATTACACGCTTGCATATGGACATTAATTACCGCACATACAGCGCAATCCCCCTTTGTGTTCACGTGTAGATTCAAAAGCTGGATGTATTAGTGAGTACATGAACAACAACAACACAAAGGCAGTGGAATTGCCTGCGCCGCCATCGCCCTCATAATAACTCTCGGTAACCCCATTCAAATCAATTCACCCATGGAAGGTGTGCCCAACTCAACCCGCACAGCAGCGCCACGCATACAGCTGACGTGTTAAACGCGAGGGCAAACCAATTTCGGCAACAATTCTCGCATTCACACACACACACACACACACACGCCACCGTACACTGAGCAGAGCTGTAATAACCGTAGCTGGTGTTTAGCTACAGGAGAGATACTGGGGAAACCGTGCAATATTTCCAGAGCTTAAGCTGCAGAGGAAAAGAAAAAGCTTTTTCAATATTTCATATCAATTTCTCATGATTGAACGTCATATCTACGCTACATGAGCCCAAAATGGAATATGCGCTTATAGGGTGGTAATGTGTGTAATTAACAGCTCAGCACGACATTGTAGATCACGTGTCGGTAGCGTGCACTTATCATGGCCAAACCGTGTGGATTACAGGTGAGATGGGGAGTAGGAAAGGCTTATTTTTGTGGGTATTTCTGCTTTATTTGACAGTGAGAGAGACAGACAGGAAAATTAGGTGTGTGTGTGTGTGTGTGTGTGTCGGTGGGGGGGGGATGATCAGCCTCAAAAAAGTATGCGCCACACCAGGTGAGCTACCAGAGCTATACCTTTGTTTTTCATGATGTTTATTAAAATTGCATTCATGTAAATGCCTCCCATGTCAGACGAGACAGATGCAGAGAGAAAGAGACAGCAAGCAGACAAGGAGTGTGGGAAAATAAGAGAGCAGCGAAATGCAATTAAATTTAACCTTTAATTCAATTAGTCTGGTGGGAACGAACCCCAAAACACCGTATGCAGCTCGACGTAGCTTTTAGCCTTCAAGCTAATTGTTTCGGTTCTCCAGCTGGCGCACGCACTCGTTGGTCGAATCTCTCCTCTCTGACCAACCACATATATATTAAAAGTAAGGCACATGTAGTCATTAGTTTCCATTAAACAAGCTCAAAAGCCCTTCTAGACCAACCCGAGAATCTCAAATCTGATCAGAGGATGGCCCAGTTACAGCGGCTGCTTTAGGGTGCTGAAGTTGCCAGAATGTGGATTAGACTTCCAGCTGAGGCGCACAATTTGAGTTCGCAACAGTTGGTGAAGATTTATTGACTTTTCTTTCTATTTTTGTGTGTGTGTGCGTGTGCGCGCTCGCTCGCTCTTTGGGTACTACTACGAACTTGATTCGCATATTTTCTTAGCAAACAGGGCTTCTGAGGTCTTACCTGGTTTGGGTTCTGGAACCTGCAGTGCCAAACGAGCAGGATTCACTTGCTGAATCTGTAGTGAATCGCTCGAGGAACAACGTGTCCCTCTTTCGATATAACGTTGAGCCCCGATTGGCTCACACTGTCGACAGATAATCGTTGACTACTCTCCTGAATGACTGTTAATCGATACCCGTCCTCGCCGATTGTCTGGCTGGACCAGAAGACCAAATGGACAAACTTGGTTCCGAGTTGAATAGTTTTCTGGTTGACCTCTGGCTGACCTCGCTCGGTTGCCAGGTCACCTTGTCCAGCCAGCTGGTTATCCCCACTCGCACATCGGCTCACTGGTTGGCTGGCAGACTAATTTGACTTGCAAACAGGAAGGCGACATTTATAGCTGAGGGGGAAGCAGAGACAACAACTGCAGCACGCTGCACCCAACTATCCCACACTGATGACACCCTGATTGCAATCACGACCCAGACACACAAAGGAACAAATAACCCTCCCTCGACACACACACACACACACACACACACACACACACACACACACACGTAGACACACAGATATATGTTTTCCGAAACGCACTCATGGTTGCTATAATAACATGCAATAACAAGCAACCCAGAGTGCAAACGAGTGAGGCCGACAGGGACGGCGTATGCATGGAGACAGAAACAAGTAGCGCACAATGGCTGACGCAGTTCCAATCCAGTGTATTTCCCTCGACTCCTTCCTGCGCTCAGAGAAGCTTTAAAGAAAAAAAATACCAGTTGTTTGGCGACGAGAAAAAAACGTTGCAACTTTCAGTAGCGTACGGTTTTCAAGCATACTTTGTTGAATATTCCCAATATCTGCGTCTGTTCTTCGCCTCATTTCTCTCCATCTTCTGGAGGACATCCACAAGCCGACGAAGGGTTATCGAAGGTGTTCCGACTTTAAAAACATGTATATATGAATGTAATATATGAAGCCAGTATTCTCTGGCTTCATCCCCCCCCCCCCCCCCCCCCCTACATAATTCGGACCTACAGCACACAGAGCAGATTAACCTCCACCCGTTCCCCGCCCCACCACTTAGCACCAGGTACAGCCCGCTCTCCTCTGCACTCGCGATAAACCGAGCGGAGTGCAGTTACGTTAACCTCCCCCCTTTCGTCCCACATTACACCCTCGGCCACCTACGGAGGCCCTCTCACTCCCCGCCCCCTTCGCCGCCTGATAAAGTGAGAGGAGCCGGTCCCATGCTGGCGCGTGACACCTGCCTCACCCTCTCACCCCCCCCCCATTAGATCCTTTGCCATCTCCAACGCGGCTCGCACTCGCGCTCCCGTGCCCTCGGCCCCCCGTCGCTAACACCCTTTCATTACGGATACTCTCCTCCGCAGGGGGGGCTATCACTTCAAAAGACACCCTGTGTTCCTCGTCCGTGTCTGTGGGGGGGGGAGAGGGGGGGTTCATAAAAGTGACTGAGCCGGAGCCGCGCGATTTATGTATTTATTCATCACCGAAGGAAGCCGTGTATTAAAAGGTCGGGCAATTTTCCAGGTCACTGACTGAACCCACACGGTGAGGAAGCGAGGGGATGGAGAGAAAGAGGGAGGGACGGTGGGGGGGGAGACGGGGGAGAGAGGCTAAGATGGCAAACCGGTACAGGCACATTGACACACATTGGCGCATTCACTCCTCACTACTGTGTGTGTGTGTGTGTGTGTGTGTGTGTGTGTGTGTGTGTGTGTGTGTGTGTGTGTGTGTGTGTGTGTGTACGCATACACCAAGTTTGCCAAGCCCTCTTGTACGCGTGCACACGTGTTTGTTTGTGCACGAGGGGCAAAAAAAAATATATACAAATGAAAACGTGACGTCTGCACACCGGCTGCGGTTAATGAGTTTGAAAGGTCAAACGCCTCTCAGAGAGATTAATGGGGTTTCCTGGGCACGGGGGCCGATGGGTTTTTTCACGAGGCGTTTCCAACGTGGCGGCCATTACCGCGGCGGAGCAGAGACGGAAGGAGGGATTCACAGGCTGCGGGGACGGAGAACTGCGTCAATCATTCTTTGCATATTCTTGGTTATGTGCGTACAACCTCTGGGCTTTGGACAACAAATGCCAGCAAAGAGTTTATCGCTTGTATCAAATGCAGTCGGCATTGGATTTTAAAGGTGCCACCTATTCTCTACTGCGACTATAGTTTGACAAAACTGCAACGTATGACAGAAAAGGCCAATTATAAACTGTCCATCCTGAAGTTCAATGCCAAATTGCTGGATTCTCTATTAATGCGATGCCTTTTGGCAGCCAACGCTCGACTTTCAGATGCCGACGGCACCTGAAGGCACCACGCGTACGCAGAGCAGCCCGTGTTCAGCCCCTCCGGTTCGTCTGAACACCTAAACAAGTGCTGCAGCTTGATTCCTGAGCAAAGGAAGTAAATTGCCCAAAGTTTTCACAACCATTCGAGCAATACTCTGGTGTGTGTTGCTATGGGAGGGTTAATGCAATTGTGCTTGAGTAGGTGTGACATGTTACATAACACAGCTTTGGGAAAAAGCTTAAGCGGTATGTACAGAAAAGAATTAAACTTTCATCGACAATCCCGCCTGTCTATATTCTGGCGGGCTGAATATGGTAGAGGGGGCTGGGGAAGCATGATGTAGCATTTAATCATGTGCAGCAAAGTACTGCGCAGTCTTCCTCCTCCACCTCTCCAGCCCTCCTGAACATGTGTCATCAGGTCAGACGTGGCAGGAGGTGGACCAGCGGACACGAAAAGCACATTAGGAAGCGCACGCTCACCGGTCGGCTGGGCCAGAGCCAGCGAGGCGGACGCCGACACGGCGGAGCCAAAAGATGAAGAGGGGACGGCTAATGGCAGAGGGATGGACCGGGCTCAGCTGTAGAGGTGTGTGTTAGACGGAATGAGAGCAAGGCTGCTGGGAGAGCGTGCATGAATCTGTGAGTGTGAGCACAAGCACTATACAGTATATATATATATATATATATATATATATATATATATATATATATATATATATATATGATGTGGTCTCGCTGCACCTCATGTTTTAACGAGATGAGAAGCCGTCATAGCCTTTACATAACTGGATCTAGACTACTGGACCTCATTGCCTCAGCTGCAGTCAATGCAAAAGAGATCTTGGGAACCTTGTGCCCAAGACAGCTTCTCTTAGAGACCGTGGCAAACGTATTGAATGGAAGAATTACCGAAAGCTAAATTAGACTGAACTCGTGGGAAAAACAATAGCATGCATCTTCAGCTGCTGGCCCAAAATGACAAGGGGGAGTGGCCGTTGTTGCAATGGGCCATCATTCCAGAACCCCAACAGTCCCAATAATGTCCCGTTGGAGCAAAAAGCCTGTTTGTCCGACAGCCCGAAAAAACTAATGCAGATCTTCAAAAAAGGCCCAAAAATACAACAAACTTCTGTTTGTTGCATGTACAGTTTTGTATTTGCAAGCACGTGGGTATTTAATAAGCAAAATGATGTCATCGGACATCCAGATTTTGTTGACCCACACGTTGCCTTCGTTGGTGGTTGGGTTTGTTAGGTTCAGTCATGAGAAATAAGATTAGTGAGGATAAAATATCAGGATGAGCCAACCAGCGGCAGAGAAAGGCGGGTCATGGCCTCACCATGGTGGGAAGAGGAAGAAAAAAAAATTGCAACTGCAATGTCATTCCACATAATAATTAGCAACGTGCTTCCATTTGTTGTACGGAATTTGTATTTTCGGCGTAATGGACCTTCGGAACAATGGCGGGACAACGGGCTCTAGGACAAATAGGATGTCAGTCCAGTGGGATATTTTTTTAGACATGTAGGGGTTTTGAACAACGGACCGTCGGAAACAATAGCATGGCACCAAATGACACAAGTTGACGATAAAGTTAAAAAAGATCCTATAGCGGCAATGGTAAGAGAGCGGACAAAAAACTTGTTTGCCATTATATCATAAAAAAAAGGTATCAGGAATCAGAATTCACACATCGTCTTCACAGCGTCTCTTATTCTTTAGGGAAGCATGGGTAACTGCATGTGTACAAGCTGTGTGTGTGTGTTTGCCTTTTTGTACATTGCAGGACCTCTGTCACCTCCGTGGCAGTGTAGTGTGACCGTCTAAACCAGGCTCAATTGAGGCTGATGGTCTCTAAGCCAACATCTGAGAGGGAGGGCAACACATTTAACCTCTGAAAGAGCACTGTCTTTACACACACAAACACACACCCATAAACACACACACACACACATTTCCTTTCCCAGCATTTTCCTCACAAAAGCCTCAATGCCGGTACTTGATTCAAAAGAAATTGATGCGTCGCAAAGTGCACAACGGTGATAAAGGTTTGAGCCCCATGAAGTGACACGGGGTGGTTCGGTACTTGAAATTTGCAATAACAGATCCAGGATCAGTTGAACAAAAAAGGCATAAGAAAAGCAGGACTAATGAAGAGGGCTCAGGAAAAGCCACATTTTCCAAAACAGAGCCATAAAATGTACTTTTCGGGTGTCTTCATAAGATTGTCATTGATTTTGGCCAGTAGCTCATTATGCGTCCACGTCTCCAAACTACCGAAGTCTTGCATGCCTCCATAAATCGTTCCTCGTGAAATGAGTGGGAGATTTCCGTTTTTTTTTCACCATCGGAAACCAAGGAAATGAAAATGAAATGCTGCGAGTGTGAGGGTGGGAGACCGACTGAGCTCCGCCGAGTTGTCAGTTAAATTCCCAGCGTGCCCGCCCACAACAAGCCTCGCATTAATGCAGCCAGTGTTTACTCTCAATGCAAAACAGAGCGGAGCAGGGAGTTCTGCCAAGAGCGGCTCCGGCTCCGCACAAACACACACACACACACACACACGCGCACAGCAATGACATTCATCAACTTCAGACACCTCAGGACTGAGAAGCTTGCCAACAAAAACTCCTGTAATCCATCAGTATCCCAACAAATGCAGCAACAATGAATAATGGGTTTGAGGCCTCTGTGTAAAAATCAAGCAAAAACACGTCTCAACTCTCAATGCTGGTGGCGTGTGGTGGGAGACATTTTTTTAAATATTTAATGGAATATATATATTTTTTGCATATAACCTTTGTAGAACCTTTGGAGAACAGTCCCTTGAGATGGTTACATAAAGCTCTGGCATGAAAGCACCAGCGCATCACCATCAACTCAAATTAGAGCCCCTACCGATGGCAGGAGATCAATTCGTCTTCGTACCTAAACCTGACCGTCGGAGTTTTAACCACCTGGTGAAACGGTCGCAATTTAGGTTTGGGTTCAAATAAATACATTTGTTACATAACCTAAGATACGTACGCAAGTTAAAATAACTCGACATCAAATTCTGCTTTGACGCAGCGGCCTCCTGGGTCAAAGTCCTGTGTTTGCTTTGTCAACTAGCGGCGCCTGTACAAACGGCCCGTGAGGTCGTTTTTGGAGGTAGTAGTAAACAGTATAACGAATAAAGCAGGAAACAGATGATCGTTTTTGCTCCATACATGTTATTAACCTTTGGCTACACACGTATTCTTGTCATGTAATATATATGATAATGTAGCTGAGCTTTAAGGATATTAAAAGGCAGCAATATAGAAAGGTCTGACTAGCTGAATACATGAACTGGATACCAAAGTAAAGGGGTGCAGTTCCATTTGTAAAGCTGAGCCATTAGACCAATAAAGCCGCAGATTTATTAAATGGTGAAAATAATCATTAGTTGCAGCCCTAATTTCATTGATTAAATGGACACACGTTCAAAAGTCTCTCCTAAGTAACGAACAATCATTTCCATTGCATTTGATTAATCAGTTAGTCGTTTTATCTATAAAATCTCAGAAGTTTCCCTGAACCCAAAGTGATGTCTGTAAAACCAAAAGCCATTTAATTCACAACAATATGAAAACAGAAGAGGCGATAAAGAGCAGGAGAGCAGATCTTTTTATTCGCGAAGTGAATGTTGGACATTTTTACTTGACAACTAATATGAATGAACATTAATTTTATGCTGTGAACATTATCCTACTTTTAAAATTCTCTCTCTCTCTCTGATGATTTGAGACTTGATTATCAGCTTCCTCTCCCGTGCTGAATTACTTTTTGCTGCTGCGATCATTTAATTATCACCCTCACAAAACCAATAACATTTCATTCATTTTCACACTCCTCTTCATAACAACAAAAACAAGTCGGTTGAGAGGCACTGAGCAGAAAACGCAGTTTTGTTTGCGCTGATTTAACTCTTCTCAAAGCTGCACGCTGGAGATGCTTCCTCAAAATAGACAAAAAGTTAAAAAAAAAGTAAAATTGCTGCAGGAGTCTGAGATAAATATGGAGCCGAGCCAAATGCGCACAAGTATGTGAAGAACACAGCCGCACAGGCGGCAGCTGAAGACGCTTCAGCGTAGATCCATCAATAAAACGACTGGACAAATGTGCAGTCCGTCAGCAATTTACCTTCATCTGCCACATGCAGCTGCACAGAGCCCCTTCCTCACTGTCCAATATGGCTGAAACACCTGCTACACCCCCACCCACTGCCTCTTTCTCCCCCTCTCAAACATCCCTCCCACTCTTTACGATGGCTCATTCTTGCCGATCCAGCAGAACGGACCCCCGATGCTGTAGTAGTAGTGTCCTCACCCTGAACAAAAGAAAATCAGGCGACCCTGTCAGGATACAATAGACAGACACACACACACACACCATCATATCGGTCTCAGTCAATGTGCTCCGGCGGAGTGGGAGGTAAATACAGGTCTGGCTGAGCTTCTGCATTGACTCGTTTACAGGAACCCGCGGCCCGTTTGATTACACACGCAACATACAAGTGGCTGTGGAACAAAGCAGCGGTGGCAGCGTACAATCCCCTGGTCACCCGCTCCCTCCCACACGCCTTTACTCCCCTCCAATTTCACTCCTGTCACTCCCTCATCATCCACCGCTCCTCCGCATTGGCGTCGCCTCAGCCTCCCTCTCTCCTCACCCCCCCACCTCCTCGACCTGACACACCTCTTCTCCCTCTTGGGCTTGTAATACATCTTTCTTTTTCTTCGGATGAGACTTCTCTTCCCTCCCTCCCTCCCTCCAGTCAGTCATTCCTTTATTTTCCCCGCACACCTGAGCCTCCACCCCCTTCCTCCCGACGATGAGAGCGGCCCCCGCGGGCCCCCGGCGCCTGCCGTCCACAAATCACTCCGACCTTTCACGCTCGCGGAGGTCGCGGCCTGTTCCGATCCAGACACGTATAACAGGTCCTTGGCAGCTGAAGATGGACCAGGGCATCGTGTGAGGGGGGGGGAGGGGGGGGTGCCAGCGGCAGCGAGGCAGAAATAAGCCTCCATCAATCACAAACAATTAGTCCCAGTTGATGCCTCGGAGGGTGGAGCGCTACTCTGCTGCCAATCTGGCAGTTGCTGGTAAACCCCCAAATTAGTTTGGTACTGTTAAGTACTAATGTTCATTACTGATTCAGTAATTATACGATATAGGAGTGGGAATTTAATAATGGATAGTCTCTTTAATTATGTTTGGTTTGAGTTAACGGTAAACAGAGGCTTTGAATCAGGTTTTTAGAATAGATGGCAAGATAACAAGAACATTTAACAGTCCAGTGAAACGGAATGGTTGAGCGATGCATGGATTGGACAGCTAAGAAGTGGGCGGGCTTATAGAATTTAGTGCAACGCAAAGCTGCAAACGCTCCTATCTTGTCGCCAAGAGTTTGCAGATTGATGGATGTATGGGGTTTTAAAAAAGGTACTTTTCATTTAATCTACACTCATTTAAACCCTTTAATTCCCATCTTCAGATTGCCTCTGCCTCACCTTAAACATAAAAATGTATAAAAAGGGATGTCCAGATGTTTGAAATTGCAGCAAGTCCCTCAACAGACACAACGTAGACAATAGATTACTCTGCAGAACCCCAAATAAATCAATTAAACGGTTTTGGAAACCAAAACGCCTGGTGAGGCAAACATTACTTGTATAGCTCCGAACGGTTTGGACCGAACACAACGAGAGGTGGAGGCGTGCGTATACAGTCGATGAAAAGACTTGCTGGGCCGTGCACAGTGAGGGGCAGAAGTAACCGGGGAAACCTTTGGAAGTTTCATGCTTGAATGGAAAACATTTTGCTCATGCCAAGAGAGCATGCAACTCATCTTCATATGCATTCCTATATACAAGAGGGAAAAAAAGCACCAGAGCCCCGGATGAGTTATGAAATCAATCGTATGGTGAAACACATGCAGCCACTCTGCCACACACACACACACACACACACACACACACACACACACAGGGTCAATGGTTACGTTGCATGGTTGCAAGGCCTTCCACCAAAGGAAAACTCTCCCTCGTGAGAGACCTCCTGCACTGACACTGATCCCTGGCGGAGGAGGAGTCGCTCACGGCACTTTTAACCTTCAAGGCGAGACAGATGCCAGATACATCAACGTACATGTAGTTTCACAGTGGGGCTAGATCAGGAGTGGGCTTCCCGGCTGTTTAGAGAGCTGACTTGCAGACCCCGTTGGTGAGTTTCTGAATTTGAAAATGGGCCTGAAACGCCCGCCAAGAACACGGTGCGTTCTGACACGGCGTCCGACCCAAACTCGGGGTGATCCCGGAGGTCACGCCGAGACTCGAGCGCTCACGCCGCTCCCCGTCACTCTGCCTCTGTTGTTCTGTACCTTGCTCGTGCCCTCTCTCGGCTTGCTGCAGAACGGATGGATGCGGAGGGGAGGGGAGGAGAAGGGGAAGTAAATGAGATCCCGATGAGATGCCAAGGTGTGTTAGCGGTGAGGCGTGGGGGAATGAGAAAAAGCGGCCTGACGGGAGGGAGGAGAGGCTGGTTTGACTGTGTGTGTGTGTGTGTGTGTGTGTGTGTGTGTGTGTGTGTGTGTGTGTGTGTGTTAGCGGAGCTCCGGCTCTGCCTGCTCAGAGCGGCGTTTGCGTTTGCCAAGTCAGCTCAGGATGCGGGAGGCATGTACGGGGGGGGGGGGGGGGGGGGGGGTATGAGGAGGAGGAGGAGGAGGAGGAAGATGACATATGAGAGGACAGGAGGGTTGAACAAAAGGGAGAATCAGGAAGCGCAAAGGAATAGACAGAAGTACGAGACAAAGAATGCAGTCACAGGGGAAAAAACGCTGTTGGCACACGAGGATCAAATGAAACGAGAGCAAAGATAAACACGGCAGGGCATTTAAATAAAAAAGGACTAAAAGCCACTAAAGGGACCAAGAATACAAACAAGGAGACGTCTGCAAATTTCATGAACAACGATCAAGGAGCCACATAAATACTGTGATATAACATGATAGGAGGTTTAGACAGAGCAGAAAATCCCAAAAAAATAGGGGAAGTCTTCTGCACATGTTTCCTTTTGTTAAAACACTGCTCCCATTACGCGCAACACACACACACACACAGGTTAATCACCTCATCCATCATGAATATAACAGCATGATAATTATCATTATTAATTCTTTTGTGTCTTTTTTTTTTTTCGAAAAGAGTATAGGAATTCCCTCCAGTGTTTCCTCCATCTCCTAAATGTGCTCGAGCAGAAGAGAAGGATGGCTGCCAGCAGCAGCCTTCGGGAGCACATTGCTTTCACTGCAATTAATCGCCGTCACAACATCAATTAAACAAAAGCTAGCATCCAAATCCGGCTGCCCGGCATTCCAGGGATACAAATCACCCTGGCAGGGGAGCGCGAGAGAGAGGGAAAGCGCGCGCGCGAGTGCGTCAATGAAATGCGCGCGTCCATAAGGGAGAGTTGCGTGCCGTTATATATATATATATATATATATATATATATATATATATATATATATATATATATATATATATATATGGCTGTGAAGTGTTCCACTGGAGTGTAGGTTACTGTAAGGATGTGCTTGCGTGTGCATCATAAAAAAAATCCACTCGGCTATACCTTGCCAATAAAAGCTCCCTCTTTAAAGCCTGGGGGTCTGGAGCCATTATGTTCTTTTCCACTTCACAATCTCTGAACTGATTAGCATCCCTTCCACGGCTTCACCTGAGCCGGCCGGTCAGACACGCGCGCGCATTAGATGGGACACGCGTTCAGGGCTTTTCAGTTTGGATCCGACACAAAGTTACACACATTCACAGTATCCCGGCTGAAGGTATTTATCCGAGTGGAGATCCGGGATGCAGGTATGACTGAGGGACCACAGCGGCGTCCTCACTCTCTGACACACTTCAGTGCAGATGTACAGGAGAGGGGCAATTAAACGAGTCAGCAATCCGGTTCCGGATCATCAGCATTTAATCTCGAAAACAAATAATTATAATAATGAAATACAAAATTCACCTCAGTGAATCTTACACTGTTCTCCTGCATTACTGTTTCGATAATGAGTCTTTGTTTAGTGCTGACGGAAAAAGATTTAAAAAAGAAAAGAAACTAAAGACCAACAAAATGGGGCTGTTTTCTTTAGAGAAGCTAGAATAAATCCACAAATAGAGTTTCATGCAGCGGGGATCAGCACGAGGCACCAGCCTCCTGATGAGTCCTGGCGTCCGGGGCCACAGACCCAGTGACCGGCAAAGAGTCGGAAAAGACAAAAGAAACCAGTTGCGCAGAGATGCAGTCACAACAAAATAAATAATGTAAATAAATAAATAATGCCCAGCGCACAATTTGAAGTCGTTGTGACAGCAAAGCGGGGGATATATGTATTTGTTCATGAGGAGCACGGTCGCCTGAAGGGAGCCGACTTTAAACATCATGTGTGGCGACCAAACCATCAAACAGCTGTTCTGTTGTTTAAATTTCTTGAGCTATTGTACTTTAGGTTCTTTTTTTTTTAAATCAACAAGCAGTTGAGTGACAAAGAAATCTGAATGAACCATAATAACTGAGCCCAAACGCCTAAATATGTCAGCTTCAGGAGACGCGTCTCTCCACACAACCAAGCAAAAAAACAAACAAATAAAAAGATGTTCTCCTTCACGTGCACATCTTGGGGTTTAAAGCAAAGTAAAGGCTGTTTTAACTCCACTAATACCCGCGCGCTCGTCGGTGGAAAGAATGCACCAGCTTCCAAAAACTCTCTCCGCCGAGGACAAGCCGTCTGTCGTTTCGCGCCGCGGCGTCTCGGGTTCGAAACAAACGAAACGAACACACACACACACACGTACCTTCTTCGGCGTGACAGTCTGCCTCAATGTTCAGCAGTAATATCCAAAGCACCGACACCAGCGCTATACGGACATCCATGTTTCTGTCTGGCCAGTTCCGCGCGGGGCTCTTGTCATCTCTCTCCAGCCTGCGCGCGACGCACCGCAGCAGAGACGCACTCACGAGCGCTTTTTGAGCGGAGCGGATGCCGTCTGGGCGAATAGTGCGGGCGCTCGGGAGCCACGCGCTCTATTTGTTATCTCGGGGGAGGGTTTTGCCGACGTGATTGACACCGCGCGAGCGCAATAGCGGCGGGGTGTCAGAGTCGAGAGGGGGGGAGGTGTACGCGGAGAGGGGGAGGCTCGACTTATCGCGGAGCTGCGACCCGAAATCTGCGCGCCAGGTGTTTTTTTTTTTTTTTTTTTTTACACTACCTGTTTACCGCAGGAGGGGTCTTTATAGTGTCGGTGCTCTTATAGGACGCGGAGGGGGATCGGTGAGTTAGGACGTATCACTCCGTCGGAGAATTGAGAGTCCTGCGCTTGTTTAATCGTCTCACCATATGGGTGAAAGTGTGCGTTACGGGTTCTAAAAGGGGGTCCAGGTGCTCTTCAGTTATTTAGTTTGAGTCACTCAAGTGGTTTTGCACTGAGGTCCACTGTGTAACAAAAATGGTGACCTCATTGCCACCAAAATTAAAACAACAAAGGAATCCAGCCTGATTTTCATTCATGATGAGTTCACAATGTTTTTCAATTATGTGAGTTAAGTTAATTGCAGTCATTGTTTTTGGTGGACAAACATCCAACGGTTCTGACTTGAAATTACTTGTCGAGATACAAAGTCTTTGACGAAGAAGAAGGACATGGTGACGGACTGGACCTGACCCGGGAACAGTTATTTGTTTAATGGTCATTTTGTTTAAAGGGACAAGTGGACCAATGCCAGACACGCCACAGCATTTATATTAGAAGCTGTTTGCCCATCCTTTGACAACTCAGTGTGTGCACACACACACACACACACACACACACACACACACACACACACACACACACACACACACACACACAATATACAACATGAAGGACACCCTGAGAGCGCAGACCATACACCAAGGCCCGCTTCCACCCAGTGAAAAATAATGTTTTATCGCCAATCCTGCGGACAAACCGAACCAGAACCGGTAAAACACAACCTCCTATAGCGGAGGTAATGATATACGATACGAACACCGGAGAACCGTTTCATGACTGATGGTGTGTCTGATCCGGAAGTGAATGGGACTGTGAGCAACACATGCCTCGGAAAATTGTCACTGCGATTCTTTCGTCCTTCTAAGAACAAACACTCGTGCCGTCGCAATCATCTGAGGGGGGGGATCCCCACTCAACATTTGCAGTAACACAGTGGAATTTAATCTGCGTAATTGGCATGTAGCTTAACATTTTATACACTCTTTTCTTTTCACACCTGTAGTCAGAGATGGGCAGTATTTCTATTACTTGTATTTCAAATACGTATTTCAATTACTTTTGAGTATTTTGTAATTTGTATTTGATAGGGCTGATATATAATACTTTACAGGGGAATCATTTTGTATTTCAAAATACTTTCTCCGAGCATGAATCAAAAAACAGTTCACGAGTTCAGTCTTCAGATGTTCAAGTTCAACAGATTGTCTGTCAATGTAAATATTTCATCCGAGTGTGACAGATGTCAACTAGCTTGATGTATAATGTACTGTATGTCTGGGTCTGGCTACATAGCCTTTTGTAGCTAGCTAGATAGTCAAGCTAGCGATCGATGCTAACATGCTAATGACGCTAGCATGCTGTCTAGGCTAGTGCATAGCCAGTGTTTAGCAAGTTAACTTATCAGTCGAGGAGCTAGATAGAGGAAGAGGGAGATTGGGAGCTTGTATGTTCATGATAACCTTTTCAAGAGACGCCTGAGCATCTAATATTGCACTGTATTACAAGTTATGCTGTATCTTCTCAATGTGAATGTCATAATGCCATATCAATTACTGGCAAATAGTATTTTGTATTTTATTACATTTATTTGAGGGGTATTTTGTATCAAAATACATTTTGATGTATTTTTGCCCATCTCAGCCTGTAGTCCACAAAGGGACTCAAGAACATTTCCATAAAGGAAATCGCCTCCCTCCTCGTGTGGGCGAGCTATTGATCCATTGCTACTTAAGGTGAGGAGGCGTGTTTATAGTGTTCTGCAGCGAGCGAACATTATCGAGCTTTGCTACCTGGTTTGTATATATATACATATATATATAAAGCAATACCGTTTGTTGCTGATTGACAAGCACAAAGCAAGCTTCTTTCTCTCCTCTTCTACATTTTTTGCAAAGAGAAAACTACTCAGGGTTGAATCGGTTCAAGTGTTTCCTAAAAAGCTAATAAAAAAAATACTTGTCACACTGTAACAACATTACTGTAGAATGTACAGTAACTAGCTGGCAGCAATTAGCAAGTAAGTAGCTGTAGTACATTTCACAGTATGCTTACTGTAAAATGAACCACAGTACCTATGGAATACTGTAGTCATTTTTAACGCAATAATCCCAGTACTGTCATTGTTATTACAGTAGTTATGAAAATACTGTACTTGTCATCACAGTAACCATGTACAGTTTACAGCAAATCCTAGATTACTGTAACATGCATCACTGTATTCATTTTAATACTGTAAATGAATAACAGTAAAATAATTATATACTGTAAAATGAAGACACCGTTTTTTTTCAACAAAGGTCATTTATTTCAATATTTCAACATTTTAAATAAAACATTTACATTTAGTTTTTAGTTTGTAAAAAAAAAAAATGTAAACAACATTGTTTTATGGTATTCTTGAACATACAACATTTTAAATGTTCCTCTTTCTTCAAGTTACTATGAACATTTAAACATGTTTTAAAGTAATTTGACAGTAAACAGTAAAATTCAAGGACTGGAAGCAATAACATATTCAGGTCAAGGGGGAAATCTATAAAAACAATTTGAACTGAAAAAAGTAATTGTAGTAGAATAAAATGTCCATGACTGACTTTATTGTTACTGTATTGAACTGGAATCCTCTCCCTGGGCGGTCGTCTTCTCCATGAACTGAGTCTCTTCCTGAACTGGAGTCTTCTTTCTGGGCAGGAGTCCTCTTCCCTGCAGTGGAAGGACAGAGCAACCCTGTCTCCTGAAAATTACGTTCCCCCAGAACTAACACGCATTCCCAATTACGTTTGATCAGAAACGTATCTCCTCCCTGATTATGTTTGTGTTTGACGTATTACACATACGTTGATTATACACGTATACCTTGATTAGACACGTATGTTGATTATATACGTATTTTTGTTTGATTGTTTTTATGTTTGTGTTTGACGTATTACAAATACGTTTATAATCGTGTGTTTGTGTTATTGTTTTCTTGCTTTATTTAAGCATATTTTAATTTTTAAACTCTGGGGAGAAAAAAGAAAAGAGGGGCGGGGTGAGGCCAGCGACAGCCGGCTGCGCCGGGCGCCGGCCGCACCGGGAGCCGGCCGCACCGGGAGCCCGAGGGTCGGCCGCACCGGGAGCACCGAAGACCGTTTTCCCGCCGTTGTTAGGCCGGTAACGGGCCTCGGCACCGGGGCTCGGTCTTCAGACTGCTTGGCCGCCGCCGTTAGGCCGGCGGTAACAGCCTCCTTCGCGCCGGCTCCGGTCTTCTCTGAGTCGGGTTGTTTGTGAGTGCAGCCCAAAGTGTGTGATAAACTCCATCTAGTGCAGTAAACCACTGCGATCATCAGCAGACACTCGGATCTCTGTGGTCACATCAAGTGCATAATCTGACGTGAAAAAATTCAAATGGGCGGAAGGAGTCACGGGACCCAACATCCGGTTTTCAAAATACTAACTGATATGAATGTGTTCAGAACATTTCTGACCACATCCACACATCTTAACTGAACTGGTCTTACAGAAATGTTGTAATGTGTCAAACACAACGGACTGTTACAGTTAAGATGTGTGGATGTGGTCAGAAATGTTCTGAACACATTCATATCAGTTAGTATTTTGAAAACCGGATGTTGGCTCCCGTGACTCCTTCCGCCCATTTGAATTTTTTCACGTCAGATTATGCACTTGATGTGACCACAGAGATCCGAGTGTCTGCTGATGATCGCAGTGGTTTACTGCACTAGATGGAGTTTATCACACACTTTGGGCTGCATTCACAAACAACCCGACTCAGAGAAGACCGGAGCCGGCGCGAAGGAGGCTGTTACCGCCGGCCTAACGGCGGCGGCCAAGCGGTCTGAAGAGCGAGCCCCGGTGCAAGCTGTCTGAAGACCGGCCCGTTACCGGCCTAACAACGGCGGGCAAACGGTCTTCGGTGCTCCCGGTGCGGCCGACCCTCGGGCTCCCGGTGCGGCCGGCGCCCGGCGCGGCCGGCCGTCACTGGCCTCACCCCGCCCCTCTTTTCTTTTTTCTCCCCAGAGTTTAAAAATTAAAATATGCTTAAATAAAGCAAGAAAACAATAACACAAACACACGATTATAAACGTATTTGTAATACGTCAAACACAAACATAAAAACAATCAAACAAAAATACGTGTATAATCAACATACGTGTTTAATCAAGGTATACGTGTATAATCAACGTATGTGTAATACGTCAAACACAAACATAATCAGGGAGGAGATACGTTTCTGATCAAACGTAATTGGGAATGCGTGTTAGTTCTGGGGGAACGTAATTTTTAGGAGACAGGGTTGGACAGAGAGACATTGGTTACCGATTCCCATTAGAAATACCACAATATGTTTCTACTACTGACGATGTCAGCCTGTGTTGTGTTTTGTCTGGTACTGGGATCTTACCAACATGATGAGCCTTGATGCTCAGCAGGGACACCTGGGCCTAAACATCAGCCTGGTGGAGGTTTCCTGCAACACAAAATAAACAGACAATAGTACCGTATTTATTAGGAGAGACATGAAAGTAACCCTTACTTTGATGTTCCCGGTGTATTTATGGGGAAAGTGAGAAGATAAGCATTGTTTAGTCTGGAAGGTGTGGTTCACATGGGCACATGAAGCAGGATAGAGACAGTTCCCATAAGAAACACCTGATTTTTGGTTTGAAGTTTGAAATGTGTACAACTTTATATATGGGGCTGCGAACAGGTGTGTGTGTGTGTGAGTGTGAGAGAGGGGGTGGGGGGGGAGAGAATATGATCAGCCAGGGGCGTCGTTAGGCCTGTTTTAGGGGGGCTGAAGCCCCCCCAAAATGTTCTTCAGCCCCCCCAAATAATTTGGCTTGAAAAAAAAAAAATCTTTTTTTTATTTTTATTTTTTATTTTGGTTTCATTAAATGAAACTATTGTTTCTCACATGGACAAGTTATTTATAACTCTAACATTCTACATATGTGAGTACGTTTTGGTTTGTATGTTTTCTCCCCCTTCAAATTACAATCCAATAGCCTATCATCATACTTAACTTTAGGGCACTAGGACCTTGGGGAGGCTGCTGCGCTGGCTTTCTCACTCTGCCAAGTAATGTCTCTCATCAACCACAGCAGGATTAAAAAGTAAACTCAAAGTTTAGCTTACAGTAAACTACACCAAGGAGTTTATCTCATAGTAAACTACACCAAGGAGTTTAGCTCACAGTAAACTACACCAAGGAGTTTATCTCACAGTAAACTACACCAAGGAGTTTATCTCACAGTAAACTATACCAAGGAGTTTAGCTCACAGTAAACTACACCAAGGAGTTTATCTCACAGTAAACTACACCAAGGAGTTTATCTCATAGTAAACTATACCAAGGAGTTTAGCTCACAGTAAACTACACCAAGGAGTTTATCTCACAGTAAACTACATCTAGGAGTTTAGCTCACAGTAAATGATGCACGGAGGGAATGTAAGTACAGGTAGTTACAGAATTCAATTCAATTCATTTTATATAGCCCAACATCACAAATGCAAGTTTGCCTTGATTATAGTGAATGCGTTGGGTGCCTTCCATTTCAGCCCATCATACAATATTTATTATTTGATAATCAAGATGTACTTGAAATGTGTTTTTATTTTATTTTTGTCATTCATGTTTTTTCTCTCTATTGAATGGTATATTAGACACTGAACTAGTTCATCTTTATCTCAGTGATAGTGTCCAAATGAGCGTAAAATATCACTGGTTTGTAAAAACTACACGGACAACAAAATAGATGTAAATATTGATAAAAAATCGTATTCCCTTCTGCTCAAAATAAAACAAGTAAACAACTCAAAAGTTGACCCTGTCAGGTCCGTTCTCCATCCATTGGATTTGGGAGTGACGTGGATATGAAAGCTAGTTTATCCGTCTTTCCTTTACAAGCAGGAAAATGATTTCTCTCTCGTTATTTGAGAAAAGTTCATATTTGTGTTCACTATGACCCTGAAATTATGTCTCTTCTGTTATCATATACTAATGAATGCAAGCAAAACTACAGAGCAAAATCACACTCTTTCTGATTGAACCAATCTATGAACTGTCGGAAACAATGGACATGTAGGCCCAGTCCCAATCTCCACCCTAAACCCTCAAGGCCTGAACCCTCTGGCACTCACTGACGTCAGCTGCTAAATGGCTGAGTGTGAGAGGCTGTGAGGGCTTGAACTGGTGTGCATATGAATGGGACAGCACTTTGCTGCAACATCACATGACCACGTACAAAAATATTGTGTACAATTGTGTATTTATTTTATACTTTTTATTCACTGATTTGAACGTCAACCTCACGACATAAGTCATTTTAAATGATCTATTTATTCGTTTTGTCAAAACGAAATGTTTGATGAATGTAAAAAAAATATTTATATATGTTCTGCTTGCTTTCCTCTGATTTCATGTGTTTTTATGTTCCATCTTTAATCCGTAATGTTATAGTGTATTTTATCGGGCTGAACGCCCACGTGTCTCTTTGTTTACCCTTTTTTTTTTTTTTACGTCTCCATGCTTCCATTGGGAACTGCGTGTTTAGCGTCACATTGCTATGAACTGTGGGTAATTCCCTTAGGCAAAGTCAGCATCTAATGCTGACTTACGGAAAGGGATCATAAAGGGCTCAAAATGTCTGCCAGAGAGCCCTCAAGCACTCTACGATGTGACAATGGGACACCCCTAAACCCTCACGGACTTCGCGGGAGCGCGCCTCAAAGTCCGTGAGTCCGTAAGGGTGGAGATTGGGACTGGCCCGTAATGTAATGTAATATCCGCGGCCCCAAATGGACCCCAAAAAGAAGCCGCGCGCTGCGCGCGCACACATGCCAGTTCTCTAGGGGCTAAGCCCCCCCTTTCTTTGAATCCTAGAAACGGCCCTGTGATCAGCAATTGTATATGTCCAAATGCCTAGTGTGGAGGATATCATAAGGTCTTGAGGCAATCCGATGTAAAACTCAATATGTATGATTGATTAAAGTTGTAAATCGGTCAGATTAGACCCGGACGACAGGAGACTTAAGCTAGCAGCAATGTATCAACGTTATACCAGCTGTTGCAGTCTGCCCTGCCATATAGCATTAGCTCAGAAAACACACGCATGTTGTGCTGTGTAAAAGTCTGACCTGTCTGACCTGCTGTGGCGTTCTGGTTCACTCACAACGTTCTGGTTCACCTTCAGTGGTGCTCGGTAACGTTACTCGTGCCACGTTGTGTCGCACGGTAGCTAGCAAGAGAGAAAAGAGTCAAAACCTCTCCAAACGGAGCTAGCCTTAGCTAACGAGCAGCAACACACACACACACACACGGTGACGGCCCCACACATAAACGATTCCAATTCATTTACACGTTAAACTAAACGCATGCCATGTATCAACTATATGAAGCCAAATGATTTAAATCACAATTTAAAGTGCTAATACTATATTTTGGTAATATTAGTAACACTAACGTTAGCTTACTAGTGCAGGAAAGTGTGTCCCTACTTCCCTCTTAAAGTCACGTAGCGTTACACGGTAACTTTACTTGAGAAGACTGTGCTGTCTGTAATTAATGTACAGTTGCAAAATACCTGGCAAAAAAGGAAACATGAAGGAATAATAATGAGCTTCGTTACCTTGCTGTTGCTGAAGTTGAAGTGAGGACGGGTCAGAAAAGTTGTAGCTTTTGCTCCAAAATTGTGTCGAGAGAAGCTTCTCCTTCCTCTCCTCGTGCAAGTGTCCATCGGCACACAACGTTATAGTCTACTGTCATCTTTTGTGTAACACAACAGAGGTATACAATGTCGCTTTCCCCTCTGTCTGAGTGACGGCTAAACCTAACATCCGTGTTGAAAATAATATTAAAAAGGATTATGGTGTATTCCCGCTCAAAATTACTGTAATGTGATTCACAGCAACATTTATTTACAGTAAGATTCACCCGGGAATGAATTTTGACCATGATGCATTGCAGATCTACAGCAACATGCTGTATAGGAGTTCTACAGTAAGAATATGGCCAGTATACAGTAATATTACTGTGAAAACTACAGAAACTTGTTACAGTGCAGTTACACGACCAAGTCCTTTTGATTTTGAAGTTGCAATCAGAAAATGTGTTTCGCTCAAAGAACAATTCAGGCTAATTACATGTGTAATTATGTCCTCAAAAATTAAGTCCCTTTTTTCGTGCTCTTTACCCACTCGGCTCTCCGTGTGGAACCCAAATGGCAGAGTTTAGGTCCCATTTACTTATTTTTTTCTCTGCTTTTGGTCAAAGAGTTCAAAGCTGAGACTTCCTCTTTGGCAGTTCCTCAACATGTACCGCCAGCCTCGGCTATTTAGTTGCTTTTGAAACTTTAATGACGGACTAATGAAAAGGCTAGTCCACTTCTCGTCTCGAGCAAGGCTCTGCTGCCGCCACCGCCGCTGTTGCTGCCGCTGTTGCTGCCGCCGCCGCTACTGCTGCTGGACATGAAACAGCTTTGTAATGAGTGCGGTGAGTACTGCGACTCAAACTCACCCTCCGCCTGCAACAGTGTATGAACAATCACATAAAACGCTGTAAACACTATATGCTCCATGATTCAACGGTTAAGGCTCATTATCGCTGTCAGCCTCCTCTCCGTCCCTGCTCTATCTCTGCTCGACATCAAGCTGACACACACACACACACACACACACACACACACACACACACACACACTCACTCTCACGCACAGATTACAGGGCCATCAGTCTGACTGATCCTCCCCAGCAGGGGGGTTGGTAGCCTCGGCTCTGGGAGCTGATGAACACGATCATCTGTCCCCTCCTCTGTGGTCATTACTCGCCAAGGACAGAGGCCAACCGCTCACTCACTCCGCGAGGCTCGCCCTCACGGTCCGTTACGCACACTGCAACAGTCGCTGCATGCTCTCGGCCGCACAGTCACATATCCGCTGAGTACCACAATCTGCTAAATTTGAAAATATTTTTTTTAATAAGGATGGTCGTGCATATACTGTAATTTCTGAGTGCCGAAATCATGATTTGAAGGTTGTATATTAGCAAATGTGGCACAGAGGAATACGCTTTATCATCTCTGGCGACAAACACAACAAGCTATTTGTTAGTTGGTCTTTTGTGGGACTGTTTGACAATAAGAGAGAATAGAATAATGTCCTGCTCCCTTTTTACCTGATTGCTTTCTCGTTTCTCACACACACACAACCTTTTTTTTTCTCCACCTGTGGCCTCTGTCAAAACATGCACACACACAATTGCTAATTTGGCTGCCATGTGTTTGCATTATTGATCAGGAATACGACGACCAGGGAAAAGAAAAAAAAGATGTGAATCACAACCTGATAGCGCCTCGAGGGGTGTGTGTGTGTGTGTGTGTGGGGGGGGGGGGGGGCATTGAAGCAGTAAATAGATGTCAATTCCAGCACAAGTCTCACACGCATATATGTTCACGCAGCTCAGTTTTACAGGTTCATTACCATGCGACAATTTCACGCTGATGCTCTCCGTTGATCCCGCAACCTCTCTGCTCTTCCTCCTCCTCCTCCTCCTCCTCACACATTAGAGGGCGAGAGGAGGGAGGAGGGAGGAGAGGGAGCAGAAGCACTTGACCTTGTTGGTTTCCTTGCCCTCTTACCCGGACATCTGAGCAGAACGAGGGGGGTGAACAAAGAGATAATGGGCGGGGAGAGGTGTGTGTGGGCGCTTTCACGAATACGGGCATGTTGGTGTACACACGCTGTCAATCGCGTGTCAATCAAGTGTGACTGTTTCAGACTGCGTCCACACTCAAGCTGGCTGAAATCGGAAAGTTCCTGATTGCAAAAACGACATGAAATTAAGGCCGCATGCAACATAAGCAAACAACCACTTGGTCAGGTGAGGAGTGTGACACGTGGTGAAAATTTGGAAAGAAACTGTAGCTTGACTTGTATTTGGTGATCTTTGGCTGTAATGAAGTGTAATTCTCTGGTATCAGGTACATGTCTCCGGTATGTTGGTGCCAGTCATTTATTTTTTTAACACCCTCTGGGAGCAGGAGGAGTGAAGTGGGGCTGTGGTGGGAGGTGGAAAAAGGGAGGGGATGGGGGGACGGGGACGGAGAAGAGTTTATGGGGCGAGGTGGAGGAGGTGTTGGAGAGAGCGGCTGTTTGATAACAGCAGCCGACAAGTCCCTGACGTATAGTAACCGTAGCCGTGTTATTCCCGAGACGGCACCCTGGAAACGCTGCCAAGTGAAAAGGTGTTAATGTGTCTTGGAGAGAGATTTATGCGCCTACACACATATACGGTACACTCACACACTCACTCACACACACACACACACACACATAGCTGGGGGGACTATAATAGATACAGAGTGTTTTAAACGGACGCGCGGGGGCTACTCTGCGCTTTGTTTGGGCGGGTGTGTAGAAAAACCGTCGATCCCTTCATGAGGCGATTAGCTGCCGGCCGTTAATCGCGGTGCCATCTCGCGGCGGAATGAGATGACAGATAGATTTCAAAACAATATCTTCGGACAGATTGTTTTTAATCGCCTTCATTAGTATTTCTGTAATAGCCTGTTTGTGATTTTGAAAGTGGATTTATTGCAATCATGCTTTTCTTTTATTGATGCAAATGAGATAATAACCTTTACGTGCGGTTACACTGTGAACACGAGTTTGGATTGATTGCGGGACGTCACAGAGTGGGAACACGGAGTGGAGTCTAATTAGTAACATCGAGACTTTTAGCGAGACGTTGTAGAGTCTGCTTTTTTTTACCTTCACTTCGGTGCCGTTTGAGAAGGAGGTCACACTGGGGTCCGGGCGACTCGATCCGGGGGATGGGTAAAGCAGCCCATGGGAGGATGACTGTCATTGGCTAATGAGTATACGTGTTGCAATTAGTTCCGGGTACACGAGTTTACGATGTCATCAAGGTCACTGGAAAGTTTTGGGCTGCGGTCAATTAGTCTTTTTGGCTTTTAGGGGAGCTTCCTAACTCAGGGAAATGACCCGGAAGTATTAAAGCTGGACAAAACTCTTCAAATGATAAGGAAAGGTGCTTCAGTGCATCCTTTCTCATCTCCTTTAGCACATGGTACACTAGACCCTTTGTGAAAGAAAAAGACAATGCTGTCCCAGAATTCCTTGAGGTAGCAACATTTATAGCGACGCAACATTCAAACCACCAATAACATCCGCGGGCGCTGTTTCATTGCACACTGTGATTCTGTTTTTAATTTACATTGTACAGCATTGAGTTGTCTAACTGGTCACATGTTCTATGTGTAAATAAAGTTGGTTTAAAAAAACTAAAAAACATTCATAGCCCAGTATGAGTGCAGTCGGATTTTCTGAGCAAGGCGTTTGTCCTGACTTTTTTTTCGGCACATCTTTCCTTGACCTCCTAATGTTTTCCATCGAAGTCAAGTAAAAATGGTTCGGAAAAGTTATAGGACGTCATTTGTTTAATTATTATTATTTGACAGCACCCTTGGAGTCACATCTCGACATGCGGTGGGCTCAATACTGGAAGAAGTACGCAGATTCTTTACCATAGTAAACATACCAATACAGTAATACTATATATATATATAATATAAATATATATATATTCTAAATAATATATATATAATATATAAATCCTAATTAAGTAAGAGTACAGTGGTATTATTATCAAAATATACTATTACAATTATGCTTTTCTAGATATATAGATGACGATAGACTGATACAATGATGCGTACAGAATCATCTCACCGATTCAGCTGGTCGAGGTAAAAATGGGTTCTCTACTTTAGTTTAGTCCGATGGTTCACAAGATCCTTTTTGGGGTTCGTGAGATGAGGATTACTTGAGTAGTGGAGTTTGGTGAAACGTCAAACATCCCATAGACATCTCAACCACGATGGACGCTGCTTATTT
Source organism: Myoxocephalus aenaeus (assembly GCA_038501785.1). Lineage (NCBI taxonomy): Eukaryota > Metazoa > Chordata > Actinopteri > Perciformes > Cottidae > Myoxocephalus > Myoxocephalus aenaeus. The sequence continues at coordinate 5,811,435 of JBAMJR010000419.1, read as the reverse complement.
GGAAGCAGTCAAAGGCCAAACATCGTGGAAACCACTGGTTTAATCTTCAGCAATGTTCTTTTAGTTGTATTTTATAAGCTTCTCATGTTTTTTGTATTTTTATGTAAAATCCTGATATGAAAAATAAATGTAAATGTAGCTGACACATATAGTAATATAAACACCTCTAGAATGTGTTGGCGTAGTAGTATGAAGTATATGGATATAGTCTCAGTAAAGTACAACTACCTGAAAATTGTAGTTGATGTACAGTGCCTGCGTAAGTCTACGTGAACATATTTGTTATTTAGAAGCTCTAATCTTGAATGCACTGAATTGATTTTGAAGGTTTTAGTGTTTGATTTAAACCTTAAATAAATAAAAAAAAAAAAGTACTATGGTCGATGATCAAGCAGCAGTCCTTTTTCTTTGGATTTGGGCTGGATGAAATTAATTCTCTTAAGAGAAGGTGGTCACTTTGGAAACAGACTCTTCAATTAGCAGGATCGTGCTTCTCACGCACGTACGAGGCCAATAATAAATACTCTTGTGTAATTAAAGTGATGTTGCTTTTGAAGTGGAACTGTTTCTTTTTATGAATCTTTTTCTGACCAGACATTTTTTGGCTGAGCAATTCACCAATTAGGATAACAAGAAAGCACAGCGGGGGCTTAAATGTCAGTCTCACTTATGCCGTGTTCACACCAAAACAGTTGCGAATATTCGCAACGCCACTTCGCCTATATCGCGCCGCCCGGCAAAAAACTCGCTCCAGTGGTTAATTCGTTTTTCGCAACCATCGCTGGGGAAAGGGGGCGGGGCTTATCTCCATGTCAGTGAAAACATTTACTATTTCCGCCATTGACCATTGAAATAACCACTAGTTCTGCTTTATACTTGTTGAGAAAGTCCCACAAACGTCGGAACATCAAACGCCCCCGTGTCTGGGTTCATAATATTATCCGTAGTCGCACACAGCTCCGACTCCTCCGGGACGAGTGTCTGAATGAAGCCGCTTCCAGCGCTCCTTCAGCGGACCCGCAGTTTGATTCAGTGACGGCAGAACGGCGGTGATGCCGGGCGGAGCTTCTCAACGCTGATTGGCTTTCGCAACTCCGCGTCGGGCGAATTTTTCTGGCGATGAATTATTTCATCGCCAGCGAAAAACGAAAAAGCGAAAAAGCGGAGTTGCGAATATTCGCAACGCCATTTCGCCAGTATCGCGCCGCCCGGCGAAAAATCCGCTTTTTCGCAACCTAACGCGGCTGTGCATTGACTTAACATGTAATCTGGACGCGCGAATATTTCGCAACGCTTTTGGTGTGAACACGGCATTACACCATTCTGGACCAGCATATTAGAAAAAAAAATAAGATTATATTGAGTTTATGAAATTATCCACAAAGGTATGAGGTCCCTTTGGACAGAAAATATTATTATTTTTAACGGGAAAAAAGCAGGAGAAACAAATTCCTGCTCTTTTGTCACTGAGTAACTAAAAAAATAAAAATCTTTGCTCTGTGGAATGTCAATACTAGAGGGTGAAAAGAGAGTAGAACAGAAGACCAGGATGGAAGATGGCCCCCGAGATAGAAAAAGTGTGGAGAAAAATGTGAACGTTTAAAAGAGAGCATGAGAAAAAGAGGGACGTTGAGGTAGGATGGAGAACACGCTGAAAAAAATCTGGGCCATGCCAACTGTCAAGTGGCAGTTTGCAGATAAGGCCTGTGCTAAGTAATCAGGAATATACAGTGTGATCCGCCGACATGTTCCCGGATATGACATCTGCCCGGCGGCCTGGTTTCTCTGCCGCAGCAGCAGGCCCGGTTCTGAGGCACCTCACTCGGCAGGAACTGAATCCGATATTGCTTTTCCAAAGGATTGTTATTCCGGCCCGGCTGCTGCCACTGTGCCAGGTATTTTCTTTTTAAATATCAACCCAGATAGCACAAAGCTATATCGTGACTTCAGATAAAGTTCAATTATGCAGTTTACACAAACGGCCATGGTTTGTATGGAGCCGTGTGTGTGTGTGTGTGTGTGTGTGTGTGTGTGTGTGTGTGTGTGTGTGTGTGTGTGCTTTAGCAGGACAATCCTTTTATATTCAAATATGTGTGTGAGTGTGTGTGGTGGTCCGGGGCGGTTTATGTTTATCAGACGCTGAATACACTCTGTGCAGGTGATGGGGAGATTATGGAACGCCACTGTTTCCAATTTTTAGAGCCGACTTCAGACAGCCAGGAAAATGGAACAACTGTGACTTCTTTTTCTTTTTTCTTCACCTCTATCTTTTTTGCTCCTTTAACCTCCTTTATTTCCTTCCTTTCCCTCCTCTCCTACGTCAACACACTCCTCTTGCTCATCTCTGTCTTCGTCTCAGTTTCTCATTTACCTACTTCTACCTGGCTGCTCCACATATCTGTTGCAGTGATGTTAAATGATGACTTTTACTACACAGTCGTGTGTTTTATAGATTTCTGGAGTTCTGGAAGAGAGAAAATATTTTACCCAATAAGGACAAAGAGAACAAGGAGATGGACAAAACTTGACTTATTGACACATTACAAACATTATAAAACAAAAAAGGAAAATAAATGTCATAAGAATTCCAGTGACTTAAATGTGTGTAATTACCTAGGAGGGGTGTGTTACATTTTTATATTTAAAATGAATAAATAAATGCATATTCATGTTTATGATTGTTTTAAACATACATAGATTTTAAACATACATAGATTCTAAAAATAATAAATAAATTAGTTTGATATTTAGTAGTGCTGTCATATTAGCGCGTTATTAACGGCGTTAACGTAAACCAATTTTAACGCCGTCAATTTTATTAACGGCGTTAACGTTTTTTTTCCGCGAGCACCACGCCGGATGTAGCTCAACCGGAAGCAAAACAATAGGCACGCCGTTTGGGCTTGGAAGCTAGGCTAACGTTACGGTTTGAAATGAATGAATGGTGAGCGCGATACGGCAAAATGAATGATATTCAGTGAAATGCGAACAGGTGCGCGTGCCAGAAGGGAGCGCGAGTGAACACATTGAACACAGCAGGAGAGAACGCAACGTTAGCCAGCTAGCTAAAGCTCCGGTGGAACATTATTAGCTTATGCCATGTCCGGTGTGAACACGGCATAACGCTACCGTTTTTGAGGAGGTAGATTTTGAGGTGAGGGGACTGACCAGGCAGAAGGTAAAGTGGTCCACCGTTCTATCAATAAGCAGACCTGCCAACCTGTACGCAATTTGCGTCGCGGATACGCATTTTGACGTCAAAGTACGCTAGTAAAAATGAGTCTAAAATTAATTTTAGACTAATTGACCAGCACACATTATATGCAATGCAATATAATGCATGACGAGTATTTAATGACTTATCAATATATAGGTTATATATCAAGGTTGGCAGGTCTGAATAAGGCTAAACTAGAAGTTAACACCAATACAAACATTATTTTTGCAGAATGAGTGTGTTAGGGGAGAAGGATGCAGCCATTGTTAAACAGCTGGATGCTGGATTGAAATGCAGCTGGAACTGGTCGTGGCTAAAACTGGAAGGCAAGGTCTCAATAAAAGGGCAAGAGGTGTCCTTTCATCTAGGAGATGTATTCTCCAAAATCAACAGGCAGGGATTCGCCAGATGCATTCTCTGCATCAAAGATATAAATGATGCTAACAAAGGCAGCCATGCTCTCCCTTACCACATTGTGCCTCATATACTGTAAATGTTAGACCAGTGACAGGCTGGCATGAAATGGCTTGCATAATACTTAGTAAGGAGGCCATAATAATGTTTGACTCATGGCTGAAGTTAAGTTTCTCCAGCTCTCCCCAGGTTGGCAAAAAAAGCATCTCAAAATGCATCAGATTGATGCTTTAAAATATGGAATATTTACATTTTTGTTACGAGGGAGCCCCCGGACCCTCCTAGAGGGGTAATATCCTTCTCACCTTTTTCACCCCTGACCCGTTTTCATGCCTGGTGCACTCTATAATTTTATTTTGTAAACCCTTCTTTACCTGAAATGTGCAGTGATTTTATTTTGTACCGCCCTGTTTGGCAGTTGTTTTTCAATAAAATAAAGCAAGCCAATCCACTTTTTCATGTTGATAAGAGCATTAAAATGCAAAAAAAAAAAATTGCGATTAATTGCGATTAATCGCGAGTTAACTATGACATAAATGCGATTAATCGCGATTAAATATTTTAATCGTTTGACAGCACTAATATTTAGAAACTTTCAGCTATTACAGTTACGGCATGCACTTTGGAGGACAGGCCAACTTTGAATATTGTATTCACAAACTTTAACTGACAAAACCCTGCTCATTCTGCCAGCAAAAGTGGAACAGCTAAAAAAAAAAATGAAAAAATGATGTGTAAGGAAAACCTCTAGAGAAAGAAAAAACCTGCAGCGTGTTTCATCTTTACAGCAAAACAGCGGTGGGCCGTGTTAGCAAATGTGCCAAAAGTATGAACCATCAACATAGATACACGTGCAAAAACAACTTTGCGGCTCCAGCTGGGAGAAATAAAGCACAGCGCGGTCGGCGCAGCACCAGTCGGACCCAAGGCATCACATGGTGTTCCTAATAACCAGAGTGAATCCCAGCGGCCGCTGGCCACATTGTCGGGCTCTGTGCATTTCTTTTCTCCTCGTGGAGGAAAGGTGAGAGAGAAGGGCACGAAAAAAAATCAATTCAGTCAAGTATGAGAGAGAGAGAGAGAGAGAGAGAGAGAGAGAGAGAGAGAGAGAGAGAGAGAGAGAGAATACATGAAGAATGTGTTGGTTTGTCAGTGTGGGCTGGAAGTCTCAGGAGACGCTGTTGGGAATTCATCACCAGAGACAAATTATATGGCAGTGGTATCCCTCTTTCCTTAGTGTGTGTGTGTGTGTGTGTGTGTGTCTATGTATGTGCATCATAGGTCATTTCATGATTTAGTGTTCCAAAGCTCGTTAGCATATGGACCAGGTCATGCACGGTTACCTCCGAGCGTGCGCTGCACGATGACCTGTCATTACATTATTGACCATTTGACCTTTTTGTTTGAGCAATAAAGAGCATCATCAACGGACTATAAATGCTTTTGTTGTTTGGTGTTGTGCATCGAGGTTGGAATTATATTACCAGATATCTCTATGTTCGGTGAAAGGGAACGTTTCATGCTCATTTTCAGGAGCAAATAAATACTTATATTTTGGGTTTCTACTGCCTTGCTGTTGGCATCACTTCATCATTTTATACCGTTTAACATTTTGAGTAAAAATGCGTTTTGTGAGGTCATAGCGACCTTTGACTGCAAAATCCGTTCACCCTTGAACCTGCATGGACATTTATGCCAGCATTAATGAGAACAGACCAGACAGGCCTACAGACGTTTGGACAGACAGACAAGTGGAGTATATAGATAGATAGATAGATAGATAGATAGATAGATAATGCCTCTGGCCACAGCTGTTGCCAGGGCGGCCGGAGGCATTATTATTATTTTGCTCATCCTGTCCGTCTCAATATACGGACAGACCCACCTTGTCTGAAACGCTCCGTTTTAGCGCCTCCAGAAAAAAAAAAAATACAAATTACTGGTGCCAGAAATGGTAACAAAATACAATACATGTATTTTTTATTTAAAATACAGGAAATACTTTGTCTGGATTTTCCGTTTTCTCACAATTTGGTATAGCAGAGCATTCAGGTTTGGGCTATATGATGTACACCAGTGATTGTCAACCAGTGTGCCGCGGCACACCAGTGTGTCGTGAGAGATCGTCAGGTGTGCCGTGGGAAAATGTCCAATTTCACCCTGCAGTGATAAAGCCTGCTCACTTTGTGGTCGTCATTAAAATAAATGAACACCGTGTTTCCTTTAAGTCAGTATTTATCAAACTGGGGCGGTATTTATTACAGGTGCATGGGGCGCAAGAGGAAATGCTGATTTTAAATGTTCACCGTCCGCCGTTAACAGGTTACGCTTGCGCATGCGCCGATTCTTGGCATTTCGCCAAAAGCCGATCTTTATGAGATCTCTGTGAGGTCGGCTTTCTGCTGTTGTGTCTCTCATCATGGAGCATGAATTGAGAGCCGTATCAAATCTACAACCCCGTTTTAAAAAGATGTGTAGAGGAAAGCAGCTCACTGCAGCCACTAATACTGATACAACGTGATGCTCACACATCTGCACTCATTCCGTTTTGTTTTGCAATAGCTTATTGTTTCCCACAATAAGCTATTTAGTAGTAACTAAATATTAGTTCTTTTTTGCATAACTTTATTTTAATTTTTCTAACAAAGTGATAACACTTTATTTGTTTTGTCTGATGGAGCGATCTGATTTACTTGAAACTGAATACTCTTCCATGCCAGGTAGTGCAATAATGACCTACCATATATGCTGTATTATGCTACAATGTGACATTAATAATAATGACCTACCATATATGCTGTATTATGCTACAATGTGACATTTTGTAACTTTTTAGGTTGTTGGTGTGCCGCGGGATTTTTTTATTGTAGAAAATGTGCCGCGGCTCAAAAAAGGTTGAAAACCACTGATGTACACAAAGCTCTGGTGAACAGTCACAGAATGTCAGTGTAACTAAGCAAAGCTATTAAAAGACAACAACTTGATTGACTATGTGTATATGTATATATATATATGGGGGCAGAATTCTTCATCAGGAGCTCTTCCTCACTCTCCAAGTTCTCATATGCTATGCCACTGATGTGACATAGCAAAAAAAAACTGCACAGCCTGGCCTTACAAGAGCATATAAGTCAATTGTACATGTTTACAACACAATTCAACCATAAATATTAACATAAACCATAAATATGACTCGAGGAATCGAAAGTGAGCTCCCCAAGTTATGAAAATATCAATTTTCATATCGCTAGCTTGATGCCACACGATTGGCTCACCTTTCTGGAAAGCTTACGACCTACGGGATCCACCAATTGCGCCAAAACCACTGTCAGACAAAGCCTCAGCAAGATATCAACCACATTCCAGCCCAAAAACTGAAATATGACTTACTAATGGATGAAAAATATTCCACACTGCTGGGTATGTATTGGTGCATCTGCTTGAACCAGCAGATTGTGTTGTGGAACCAGAGGCATCCAAGGTCCAGGAAGAAAGTTAGGGCATTTTTGCCTTCAGGAGCCTAAAGCTACGGTACACGAAATGTGCACTAAATTAATTACTAAAAATATTTAACTTAACTTTAAACTTTGCAGAGATACTGTTAACACATAGTGCTATTTTATAGTAAGAGCAATTATATGCATAATTAAAAAGAGAAAATACATCCTTGAAGTTAGTTTTTTTCTGACAACTCCTGTGTTCTATCATCAACCAATAAACCAGTAACACATATACTGCTATATGAACCTCTTAACTAGTCTCAAATGTGTTTTCTGTATATTATACCTTTTGAAATTATTTAACTAGCCCTTGTGGTTGAGGAGCTATTCTGTATTTAGAGTATGGGTATGCAAAACCATTCGAAATCTTTGAGAAAAATGGCTGGGACTTAAGCGGAGCCCATAAACTTTGGCTTTGTATCAACAAGAAAATATTCATCACATATGAATAGCATCACACATTAGGCCTATGTATACTATAAAAGCAAAATATATAATTAAAACTAGTTGTACACAGTTCTGCACAGACAAAATTATTAAAATAAAAGGTAAATAGCAAATCAATACAGGTAACTTAACAAGTGAGTAGTCTACTTACTTCTCTTTTACTGTACCTCGGCCAGTAGCATGGTAGCCTACTTATGTCTCTTACATTGGCCAGTGGCATGGTAGGCCACATAGTTCTATATTACAGTGTAAGTGTCTCATACAGGCTCACACTGACATCTTTATGACATAATGATCCTTCCATTTTGGTTCTTGAGACCCAACCACTGAGTAGCCAGTTTAGTTGCCTTTAAAAAGCCAGTTTAGTTGCCTTTAAAAAAATTATCGGACAAAAAACAACAACATATTATCTCCAGAACCACATTGTTGTTTAACTTCATTTAAATTGCTACAATACCGCAACCCTTGTGAGAAGAGACATCTGGTGTGAAACATAATTCAAGTAACCGTTAAGTTTAAGTATTTACGTAAACTAAATTTTTTAACCGAACGACACAGTTTTTTGACTGAAACTCCGTTGAACACCCAAATGCTGTGTTTTGTTACAGATTCCGATTCTTTAGGTCCTAATCTTTCCAAAAATATGTCTTATTATTATGTGAGCTGTTGTTAGGGCACCATAATACAGTTTGAAAAACTTGGTGACTGCTCAAGGAGGCATTTTTGGGAAATCTTGCTCATATCGTGCTGGATGTTCATAGTTTTGATCAACATATCTTTTAAAAGTGATTTTTTTTGCAGATATACATTTTTTCCCCAAGACTTTGCTGAACAAATACATACAATAAATACAAGTATTGGAATTAATTTGGGGTTCCTACGATGACTCAAACACAGGGGAAAAGAAAAAAAAGTCTGGAACCAAAACTGGTGCTTAAAGGCTTAAGAACTAACTTTTCAAATATTTCTGGTGTTAACCGCCTCCTGTGCGGATGGAATATTATTCCTGCAAACGAGAACAGTCTCTCAACCGGAGCTGAAGAGGGGAGGGTTGTGTTAAATCGAACAATAAGGAGCTTGATAAGTGAACAGTTTTTTGATTTGTGGAGAAAGTATTTTGAGTATTTTAAATACAAAATTACTCCACTCTAAAGTATTTTATTATAAATTGCGTTAGATCGGCCCTATCAAATACAAATTACAAAATACTCAAAAGTAATTGAAATACGTATTTCAAATACAAATAATAGAAATACTGCCCATCTCTGGGTAGGAGGGAAAATATAAATTTTTGACTTTGGGGTTAACTTTCCCTCTAAATGCACAGTTTCTCTGTGCATTTCTACATGGAATGAGCGTTATGATACGTTCACAGTATCCATATAGCTCCTAGACCAGGTTAATAACCAAAATATGGGACCTTAATGTCTTCAACACCTTTATACACACACACACTTTCAAACTGCTGTGTTGGCTGGATGTAGCCAGCTAATATATTTTGAGATGCAGCTCGTCATTGTAAAATCTCAGCTGCAATTGTTCTGGGAGTGACACCTCACAGTCGCAGGGTTCAGGCTCACTACACGGATACAAAACGTGCAGTGGCATGTGCGGCACACTGTAATTAAGCAGCTACCTAATATGGGGCACGGGGTGTGTAAATGAGATTACAGCTACGCAAATCAAAGGTAGTTTAAAAATATCTCCCCTGCAGCAATTAAGACATTCAACTTTCTGCTCACTGTACATGACACAGAGTAAATGGCTCTTCACCCTCCCACTGCTCCCCATGATGAGCGTCGGTGGCACATCAAAGGGAAGGTTAATAAAGCACATTTTGGGAAAACGGAGAAAGAAATGTGATTGCAAGTATATTGGAAGAGTTTGACTATAAAAATGTATAGCCTAAAAGTATAGGAAAAACACTTCAAACCAGAAAATGAAAAGATATTTATATATAAATATATGGAATGAGATTTGACTGGGGGCCGCCCTCAGGGGTCCAGCAGTGGCTGTATGGCTGGCAGACAGGAGGTTACTGGGGCCAACTGAGAGGACAATAAAGAGAGAATATGCGTGGCTGTGAGAAGGGAAAGAGACAGCCAGACTCCTGCATAGAAGTGAGGCGTTATAGAGGTCTATGACCAGGGTCAAACTGCTTTTATCACCTCTGTTTATTCCCTTGGTGCAGGATGATGAGGACCTCAAATTGCACTAAGATTGGATCTTTTCGAAAAATGAATATGAATATAATGGTTGCAGGCCGGCAATAACACCGGCCCATTTACAGCACAAACCAATCTCATATCAATACCATGCCATAGATTGGAGCTGCAGCGAGAGCTGAGGCTTTTTTCGCCGTTATCTCAAAGCTTAACAGACCGCAGATCTTCTTCTCTCTCTCGCGCGCTCTCTCTCTTTTTTTCTGGCCGCTTTCAGAGAAAGAATCACCCGAGGTGGATTGCGGTTGATAGCGTGGTGCAGAAAAGAGCCTCTGTGGGTTACTACGGAGGAAAGGAATCTCCGTCTGGACCTACATGAGTGTTTCCTTCCACGTATCTCGAGAAGCGTCGGTCTGATCTGCTTCGCACTCGGCGGAGGCATTGTTGGGGACACAAGGGACGTGCACTGTCCGTGCAAATCGGACATGTGACACACTGAGTATCGACAAACTTTTAAGTTCAACCCAACAACGCAGCAATACGAGGAGTGATAATCATTATTAATAATCAGCTGATAATAAAAGTGTTATACTATGTGTGTGAAACAGTAGCACAGCTGAGGATGTTCAAGGTCAGATGTGAGGAGTATTGAGTCAGCTAGAGGGAGTGTAGACTCAGCTGTGACTGATACAGGATGGTAAGGTAGAGAGTCGAAGGCACACCCTACACATTTACAACATCCACGAATGTTTGATATTAAAACACCTAGATAAGAGAGACACAGACAGCGTTGTACGCAATGTGCCTTGAAGTCACTAGGGCGGAGCCTACCTCCCCCTTCTGATAGTTAGAGCCAATCGGATTTGTAAATTATAAATGACGCCCAGACGTCAGAACTTTGAGATAAAAACGTGAGGTTTTCCGTGTAAAATGAGTGCTTCGGCCCCAGCCTGAGAGCTGGTTGAAGCACTCCTTCTTTTGCAATCTCAGCGCTTGTTACTTTGCTTGTGATCAGGGTAAATACATTATCGGAACGAGAGAAGGTGTTTGGCTGAATTCTTCCGGAGGCTCGACCAGGCATCCAATAAACGATACACGATATCAGGAGCCACAAGATCAGACCGGTCAGAAGAGTCTGGATAGGCTCTCTGAAAACGATACCCTAGCATAAGTGCAGAAAAATAGTAAAGGATTTGGAACTGTGTTTCAAAAAGTGATTGCGAGAACAAAAAGGAGATAGTCTGCGGCTTGACCCAGTTGTATATCCGCATAGCATCTTGGACTCAGCTCTTACCTGCTTTTCTAGCGCCACTTATTAAACAGAACATACATTTCAAATGAAAAAAAGACAGTATTTTTCTGTGACCTAGTTCAACAGGGCCATGTTATATATGAATGTGTTATTTGATGCGATAATTAATTACTAGCGTAGCTATCAATGATAGCCAAAGCTATTTCTTTTTCCTCTTGCCTAATACACAACAAGTAGCCAGACTTGCGCTGTACACTACACGTCGTCATTCTCCCATTCAGTCAAGAACGGCCCCATCAGGACCCTGAGCTAATTCACGTCTGTGTACATTCATATACACCAATGGCACCGGCCTTCGGGAGCAATATGGGGTTCATTGTGACACTCCGACATGTGGATCGACCCGCCTGTATCTTCTGGTTGGGAGACGACCCGCTCTGAGCCACAGCCGTTGCACAATGCGTCAGAAACACAGACATTTACCCACGAGTTTGCTTTTTACTCAGTTATTACAGGGTCTTACGGCCCAAGGTGGGACAAGAGCAGAATTCAATCTCACATACAGAGGTTTGTTTCCCACGAGAGGTTATTTGGCTTGTGTGAATTATCATAACAAATAAAAGTTTGACAATCACAAAAGGAAAGTCCCATGGATTTTGTGGGATTTATCCGTGGAGGTAGCAGTGACACAAGAAACTGAATATTTCAAATTTTGGAGAAAATAAAAAGTTTTCCATCTCCGTGGATCAAATATGGTCAATTTAGGGAAATCCAACATGAAAAGGTTTGCGGCAAAGTCAACGCGCCGCTGTGGCTGCTGTAACTTATTCAGAACAAACAACTGCATGCACAAGGACGAAGGACTTCATCACCACTTCAGCAAACGGCTGTCTGTCAACCCTCACAAAGCGAGTTGTTGAAAGCGTAACGCATTAGTGTATTGACATTACCCGACAACTTCCAAACACTACTGCTACTCGTCGCTTTGCTTTATTTGCAAGTGCGCGACAAGAAGGTGAGTCAACGTCCTTCAACTCCTCTCCCAGACGTCTCAGACGTGCGCTGACGGCGCTCAATTCTGCTAAGACAACAGCGCTATTTGCATAATTGATTACACCTGCAGCCTGTGGAGCAAGGTACAAGCGGGGCCAAAGGATGAGGAGCTATAAGCACATGCAAATCCAAAGCAGAATATTCATGCTTTTCGATTGCGGTTCCCTCTCTCCGGGATTTCTCGAGGCGTGTGAAGGAAAAATTGTTCCTCAAACTTTGGTTGAACTTTCTTTACCCTCCGTTAGCATTAAATATGTAGAGCTGTGTTGCGTAAAGCTACGTTTGGGTTTGTATGGACACAGAGTAATGAGCCATTTTTTTCCTTTCTTTTTTTTGGAGTTCTTTCGGAGGCGGCTCCTTTTTTGGAACATGTGTGGCACGTGCTTCTGCCTGCCAGTTTCTTCTTTTTTACGTGGTTCCAAGATTATATTGGTGTACGTAATATGCATGTCAGTGCGTGTGCATGCTTTAAGATTACATCTGCTTTTCAAATTGCTAAGTGTTCATGCCACTTGCATTCCCAACAAATGCCCTGACATTTTAACCTTTTTTTTCTTTTCTTTAGAAGCCGTTTAAAAAAAGTCAACTCTAAAAGCAAAAGTCGGCAAAAGTGAGTGACAAAGGAGTAAGTGATCAGGCTTCTCAGCCCCAAATGATGAGACGAAAGGCTAAATATGGGCACCATATTGTGTGTACTGTGGGGAAACCGGATGCCATCATTGCTTTGACCAAAAGATCGACACACTCTAAAGCTTCGTCAAGTTGTAGCCGAGTAAACCTCTTCTGTGTAAACGAAGAAAGGCAGTCGCACTCACTGCCTCGGAGCGTTGCCACCAGTGGCGGCTGGTGACATTTTTTTTGGGGGGGGGGCGCAGTTGGGCGGCGCGGTTTAAATAGCACTCCACAATGAGAAGAAAAGAGGTTTTGAGTAGAATATTCTAAAAAACAAAGCTTTATTTCAAGAAAACACAGTGCTCAACACTGTCCAATAACAACTATCAACAAACTGTAACTTTGGGCATGAGAGGTTCAGAGCAGAATGGTTTAAGAAACATTCAATGTGGTGGCCAGAGCAACTTCAGGGAATACATTGACGTAGCATTCAAACTGGGAGCCCTGCAGTAAGGTGGCACTGGTGAGGTGGTCTTTGAAGGCAAAGCGTTCCCTGGTGTGTCCAAGTATGGTGTCACAAACCTACAGATAAATATATAGAGAGAGAGACAGAGACAGTAAGATAAATTGTGGGGAAATATCTACTACAAACAGGCTTCATACTACAGACAAAAAACTATGTTTTGTGTGTCTTGATGGCTCAGCAACATAGACAAAAGGCCAGGAGCCACCTTGATGGCTGTAGCTATGACACGCGCGCGCGCGCACACACACACACACACACACACACACACACACACACACACACACACACACAAACTTGTTGGGGGTTGAATTGGTATTTTAGATAAAGTTATAGCCTGATATGATATCCACCCAAATCTAACAATGTCCAACATGTGTTCTGCTGTGGGAAAGATAAAACATTAAACTCTAACACAGGCATCTGCTGATTTTGACACTCACCTCTGCAGCAATCCTTCAAGCTCATCTTCCTTCATAGCCGGCGCTTCCTCGGCTGCTCAGAGCCACTGCACACTGAGCCTCCAGCTAGCAGCTCCGGTTAGCATGTAGCTTGGTGCATGTAGCTTCACTGCTTTGCTGCTGAATATTTAAATCCGGACGTTCGGGTCCCAACTCTTTCAGCCTCTTCTTGTCAACATCTGATCGTGGATTGAAAGGTGTTTCGCGTAGAGATACCACAGAGTTTTCAGTCGCCATACTAACATAATCAAAGTCTCTGCTAGCTGTGTTGCTCGCGTAGCTACGTGGGAGCTATATGGGATGTGAGGGAATGATAAAGGTCTCTGATTGGACGAATAGTCCAACCACGTTGCAATAAGAAACAATGTCATTGGCTAGGGCGCAGATTCGTGCGCCCGAAGATTCACGTTTCATCCGCCAATGAGAAGCTGTCCTTGCCGTCACGAGGGTGAAATGTTTGTTAGCTTTCCATAGACACAGGCTGCGGTCGAATAGTCAAATAATTACCTCCTAACGTCTAACCCTAAGCACTTTTCCTTAACCTCTGTGGCAAACGTCACGGGGTTAAGGAAAGATGGGAAGGAGAATTCATAAGGAGTTAGGAGAAGACAACCGAGGTGTTTGGCAAATCCGACTCCACTTTCACTAAGCGACGTAGTTATGACGCGACGGCAGGCGCATGTTAGCGACGTCAGTCTGTCTGCAGCGGTGAAACTACAATGCTGTAGTGTAGTCCATCTCGGACCACAATAAAGCGCATCTTAAATTCTTCGTCCGTCTTCTTGCGTCATGCAGACGACATAAACAACCCGGTTCATAGTATTACTTTATTAACATAAACAACCTGGTTCATGGTTTTACTTTATTAACGAGGTTGGAATAGAAATAACGAAGGAATATGAAAGTGAAACCAACGTATTTTTCACAGAGAGTACAAAGCTACTAAACTGTCTTTGTTCAGTTTCAAACATGCTGAATTAAATATGTAATCCCACTAACGATGTGTGTCTCATATCCCTTTTTGTTGTTATGGTTTATATGCAGATGATAATCTGATCATAAAAATATGCAGACAACAGTTTATGAAACACCACACAACTCGTGTTGACTTGATATGTTTTATTTTAATGTGACAAAATAGTTGGTTAAAAAGATGATAATCAGAAACATGAGTCAGACTGAAGAGCTCGTCCAGTTTAACTCTTTCATTAAAGCTTCTGTAACTGAAGTAAAATAAAATAAAAGAATGAGGGCTGAAGCTGCAGTTCAACACCAGACAGAATATCAAATACGTCAGTTTGATCACTTTACAGCACTTTTCAGCAACATAACGTCCGTAGTTTGCCAGCAGGTTTAACAGATTATTGAAAGTATTTCTAAATTATAGCAACAGTTATTTATATGATCAGCGTTTGTCGGTCATGATCGTTTGTTCTCGTGGACGGCCGAATGATACGTCACTTTAAATGTTGCCGCCGCAAGGAATTGTGGGTCGGCATTATCTCCTTTCCTTTCATAAAGGAAGGTCCAGTGGTTCCTATGCTAAAGGAGCTAAATTAGGAAGCATTGAAGCTCCTTTCCTTTGCGTTTGGACAATTCGACCGGCACTTATCATGGCGGCCACTTATGTACTTCCGGGTCATTTCACTCAGTTAGGAAGGTTCCTAACCAAAATGGACTATTCGACCGCAGCCACACATTTGGCCGGCGCCCCGAGAGGGGAGGGGCTTTTCTCAGTAATGATGAATGGCGATATATTATATTTAACTTAAGTGGTTGTTGACAGGGGCTTACGGTCTCCCACACACATTTAGCGCGTCAACACGGTATATTTCTTATTTAAATTATTTGATATATAATGTTTTTTGACAGTATATATTATATTTTTTTTTTTATTTTATTTTTTCATCGCAAAATTTTAGGAGGGGCAGCGCCCTAGCGCCCTCTATTGACGCACCGCCACTGGTTGCCACGATGGCGTTTTGCCTCCTCCTTTACTCTGACGGCGCTGACATCACACAGCTCACACGGCAACAAGTGAAGCTCTAAACAACACGATCGCAGCGAAAATAACGCCAATGTAAATAAAGTGTCAGCAGTGATTCAGCTAATATTTCCGTCAGTCTCACTAACTGTGCCTTCGAGTAGACAGCTATACTGTATTATTCACCCAGGCGTACACACAAACATACAAATGCATAAACACAAATGCGTTGCGGGCACAAACACACATGTAGACACCAAAAAGTGTGCAGTACGGATGCTGACTTGCATAAAGAATAGTTTTGCACGTGCAACTTTTTTTTGCATGAAATTGGTGGTTTTTAGGATGATCCAAGTAAAACTAACCCAAAGACAAGAAAGTGTCAAAAAAGAAAATAAGAAATATATTTTTTGACTGGCTGCAGACTCGTAAAGCACTACCTTGGTGTACTGTTTCTATGTCATCTCTTACATCTGGAGATGCCTTACAACGCATGCTCACACACAGACACACAAGCACGTAGACCCTCCCGAAATTAAGTGATGCTGTTAAAGTCTGAGCCGTATTATCCCCCTCCGACTCCTGTAAGATGCCAATGAGTCTATTCTTAATGGTCGTTCTTGCCCTGGTGTGTTTATTGTGTGTGTGTGTCTGTGTGTGTGTACCTGGTCGTCATCGATTTTACCAGGTGCTTGTCATTGTGTTGTGCTTTTGTATTACAGCGTGTGTGTTCTGGTATTGGATTCCCAGGCAGGAGCGAGTGAGGATACATGTGTCCCACTGTTCTACTGGTGACAGATCAATATAAGAGAGGAGAGAAGGGAAAATGAGAGAAGAGGAGAAAACATCACATTTTAGAACCCCCACCACAGCCTGCAATTTAGGCCCTCTTCAGATGGGCTAAAATGCATGCCACCAGCAGTGTGTCTGATCAACGTTAAGCTCCACCAAACCCTCGCCTTTTTGGAGGATGAATCCGGAGCTAACACGGCACACAGAGACAGATGTCTCATTCTCTAAATGTCACTTTCATATGGAACCACTTACCTTCCCACCTACCGCTGGTCTACCTCCTAATTATGTAAATGGCACAGAAAAAGCTTTTTTCTTCTTCTTTGTTTTGCTGCCTGATTGTTCAATGAAGGGGTATATTCCTCACTTTGGGACCTCATAAGCATACACATCTCTGTAATTAGTCTCCGAAGACACTGAGCTGATCCATAAACACAGCGATGTGTACTTGATTGGCTTCATTCATGGTGCGTCGCCAGTGCCACTCAAATTACTGCGGCATTGTGTTCCTCAGAAGAAGAGTACATCCCCGAGTCTGTTGAGCCGAGGAGAGTGAAACACGAGAGCAGGCAACCACTCCGTCAATGTCCAGCAAGGAAGTATTATTAAATGCTATATAAAAAATATGAAGCTCCCTGTGAAGGAGCAGTTCAAATCTTTTGGTTTGCTCATATATTTCTTTGGAAATAAAGCCATTTTTTCTTATACATTTTTTTTATACAACATCAGTAGTATTTGTTATCCAATAAATCAGGTGGAACTATAGATGTATATGTTAAATCTGGATGCAGTCAGGAAGAATATATTTGAATATGTTTTTATAATGAACTCTTTCACTACAACCTCCCCACCCACTACTGCCATATGATATGAATATCAAAAGAATATGATCTAATGATTCTTCACACACACACACACACACACACACACACACACTTATGCGTGTTTCCGCTGAAGTTGTGAAGGATGAATACAAAGTTAATTCTGTGAATGGAGAAGAAATGACGTCTCCTCAGCGCAGTTCCTTGAACCAAAACTAGACCGACTGAGTCCAGCCCACCGAACATCCCACCTGCCCCGTGGGCTGGTCGACCCCGGGCTTTATGGACCGCACACTCACACTCACACACACAGCCGCAAACACACTCGCAGCCTGCCTCTCTATCACATTACTCTTCCTCCCACGGGGGCCGAACCATGAATCTTCATTCGCAGAGATACGGACAAAGACGGAGGACGGCATCGAGGCTACACAACCACCGCACTGAGTCAGGGCTTGTAATGTGATTTGTCACTCCCTCTGCTCTCCCTCTGATGTGATTACGGGACGGGCTTTCGGGGGCCGGCCGTGTCAGAGGAGATGGTGGCCTCCGATAGGAGCAGCAGAGCCCAAACCAGGAAGTGCTCGGCTTCGCCTGCGATCTGTCACGCCGGACCCCGGGGGATAACGGACGCGAGGACACGACGCCGGCGGTGGTGGAGATGTCCGGGGATTGTTGGGGTGTGCTTGTGTGCGTGTGTCTGATCTGAATTGAATGGGCTTGACAGTATTTGCTGTATATTCTCTCATTTCTCCTCTCCTACGCACAAAGACGTACAGACAAACATAAATCTGTCTGCATCAGATACCCTATGCATTATCTCAGTGTCACACACAGGATCTATTACTCTGAGGGTTCACAGGGTGTGTGTGTCTCTTTTACGGTTGTCCTGCAAGGCCTTTTATCAGCATCCTCTCTCGTTTAAATTGTGCTAGTTAAATTGGTTTGGTGGTCGAACTGCTAAAACAAATGTGTTAAAGGAAAATAGTTACAGGCCACTCCCTGACATCTTTCTCTTCAATATGAAAGGTTTGATCAAAACATGGTTCTTTTGGACAAAAACTGACATATTATGTTATGACAAAATACAGTCTAAAAGTCGGGTTACGAGACGCTACTACCTTTGGTCAGTGTCCCTGTTAGCTCCCCACTGTAGCCAGCTGGGGCTCCTGCTAGCGCTCCGTTACTTCCGCGCTAACTTCCGCTAGCGCTCCACTAGCTCCCCGAAAACCGACACCCGACTTGGGCAGAGGGGACGCGGGCAGTAGCAGCAATGGCGGCCAGTAGCAGCAGCAGCGGGGAGCTAGCAGCAGCGCTAGCTAATAGGAGAGGCTTGTAACCCGACTTTTATGGTACCTGTTTTAAGCCAATTCTTTTCTAAATTAAATGTGTCGATCTGGTGCACGTTGAGAGCAAATTTAAGAGGCTCCATCTAGGAAGAACTTGGTGCTCTTGTAAACATCCCAAAAGCACTGCCACAAAACCCTCGCACTGAGGAGGGCCAGCCAGCGCAATGACGATGCTGAAACGATACACTGTGCAGCTTTAATTCTGACCCAGTACCTCGAGACGGAGGTATTCTGAATCCGAGGTAAGTACACAAGAAGAACATTCACGGAGGCTATTAGACCTATCTTTTATATCTATGGTATTTTTGGGATGTGCCATGTTCTCCTGTCTGTGCTCACCGAGGCAGGTTCCTAACAACTTTTTCCGTTAACTCAACGCAATATTGTAAATAGAAAGTTTATAGGAACTACATACCACAAACTATTACTCATAGCTTGAATGTATTGATTTTAACTCAACAACAGGATGACTCTTCATGTGACTCATTGACACATGGGAGTAACAGTATTTGTCAGACTCGTGGTGGTAAACACACCAAATACACCTGATGCAGTAGAAACTGACTTTGAGGGCAGAACCGCATTTGTGAAAAAGTCCATTTCCTGTTTTGTGTGTTGAAAATGGGATCAATTTTGCACAAGAAATAGGTTCTTTTCATGTTTTGCATACTAGAAATCGTCATTTTTACAATTTCAACCGAAAAAGAAAGGAGGAAAAACATCAGTGGAAGTCATTTCTGTGTTTCGCCATCGTACGGTGTCTTCTCGGCTTGTTGTAATTGGCCACGGGGAATCTTGACATTTGTCTTCTTTGACTTCTTCAGCTGCTCTCCCGCCTGCAGCAGATCGTGACCAGTGTAAAATTTGAGACAATCCATTGTCCACGTATTTTCAGGTGGCAATTAGTGCACGTGAGGCGCAACAATCAGAGGGCCCTGCGTGCATGCTTACCAGTAAAGCCATCTCCCTCCCCTTTGGCCCCTTCTCACTGAAACACATCCTCTCTGATCCAACCTATTTTCTCTGTCAATCCTTTATTTTATTTTTGTCTCAATCTCCCGTTTCTCCACCGCTCCTTTCATTTTCTCTGTAAATCCTCATTATTGCCAATCCCTCGTATTCTGCTGTGGTTCTCACTCGCTCAACGCTCCCTTCATCTCCCTCCCTGACTGGCGGCTTAGGGGGGGGTAGTTGGCAGATGAGAGCGCTGTAGATTGGAAGGGGGGACTGGTCATGGCTGGCACGGCTCTTCCACTTGGCAGGGGGGCATGGGTAACTTGGAAAGGTAACCTGCATCAGGAGCCAGTGTTCAAGGTTAGGCTGGCTCTGCATGGGTGCGTCCAATTGACCCCCATCTGTTGGGCAATGGCACGTTGACCCGGTCCTCAAGCGCTACTGCCACACCTAAGGGTATGGAGACGGGCGCACGCACTAATGCAAATGGCGTTAAATGCTTATACAATCCACTCGCACGCGAACTCACCCACTGACACAGATCCATAGGAACCCATACCATCTCCTCCCTCCCCCACGTCCATATTCTTTACTTTGCATCACGCACATGTCGCTAAACTTCCTCTCTGGCTTTCATCACAACTTAATCTCCCACTGCTTCATTTATTTTGAAGCCACACGGCATCACGCTACACACCCGAAAATTTGCCACAAGACGGATGAACTGCTCAGCAACCCGTTTGTGTCCACGCTTCAACCCCTATACACGCAGTTCGCCTCAGATAAGCCGAGTCTTCATTTGCAGAGATCTAATTGCGTTGCACTCACTCGCGGGTGATGCGGTGGAGGTAGGTGGAAGTGGATGAATAAATAATGAATCTACTTGAACGCTATCTTTAATCCCTGCAACCCCCCAGTGAGCCGACCTCGGGAGGTAAAGGCACGCATCGCGGTCCAAGCTAAATATATACTCCATATCTTCCTCTTGCTCACTCATGCTGAGATTCTGAAGCTGTGTGTGTGTGTGTGTGTGTGTGTGTGTGTGTGTGTCCTCTAACACTCCATGCTAAACGGGCTGAATAACGTGCAGCGCTGCACCTGGAACACTGTGTGTCCATCCACCACTGCACCAGCAGTCCATTTAAATATATGTGTAAAGTGGCCCAGCCTCTTCATTCTCTCTTGACTGCTCCCTGGTAATCACAAGTGGCCCTGGAGAATAAAATCTGCATACTCAAGTAGAAGTCCTGCTCACGCCGTCCCTCGGCCCTTCTCCTTCTCACTCTGTCCTTCAGTCTTATGCCGTGTTCACACCAAAAGAGTTGCGAATTTTCGCAACGCTTTTTCGCCTGAGTTTACTCGCTCGACTTTATGTGGTTAATTAACTTTTTCGTAACCATTCGCTGCGGAAAGGGGGCGGGGCTTATCTCTGTGTCTGTGAAAACATTGACTATTTCCGCCATTCACCATTGAAATAACCACTAGTCCCACACACGTGGGAACATCAAACACCCCCGTGTCTGGGTTCATAATATTATCCGTAGTCGCACACAGCTCCGACTCCTCCAGGACGAGTGTCTGAATGAAGCCGCTTCCAGCGCTCCTTCGGCGGACCAGCAGTTTGATTCAGTAGCGCCGGTGATGCCAGGCGGAGCTTCTCAACGGCGATTGGCTTTCGCAACTCCTCGTCGGGCGAATTATTTGCTGGAGTTGAAATATTTCAACATTACTCCTGCTCACTCTGTCCTTCAGCCAAACTGTGTCGGCTCCCACACACCTGCTCCTCAGCCCGTGGCAGCCACCTCGCCTCCTTCAAGCTCCAACTGTTGCAGCTGCATATCATGTACTGCAGCTTTGTTGCACCCGACATTTGCCATCCATCAGTTTTGATGCCCTTATCCATCCACAGATGGAATGACTCTGAGCCACGGCATCAGAGACGAGAAATCTGACACGAGAAACAGAGAGGACAGAGGGGGGCTTGTAAGAGATGTGTGATCGGGCCAACCCAGTGTCAGTATAGAAAACGAACCAATGGGCTGCTGTCCCTACGTTTTTGGGCCTTTTTTTATGATTAAAAATGATCAATGAAATCATATCGGCCCTAAGGTGCGTCGTCCCACTGGGGGAAATTCCCAGTATGCCAGATTACCGGTCCAGCGCCGCCTATGGAGAACAAAGCTCAGTGACCCGGTTAACATGAGGCTAATATTCCAGACAGTATCTGCTGCTCTCTCTGTGGTGGAGAGATAACGCCTGGGCCAAACATTACAATCAACAAGCCAGAGAGGTCACAGCCTCACCTAGGATAACAACTGCAGGAAAATGTTTATCTTTCACAATCAGCATGTCAGCCACCATCATTCCGCCTCCGCCTCCTCCCCCACATTGCCCTCAGCCACCTTCTTCCCAGTTGTTGTTATTTGCCCTCGCCTCGATGAATGCACGCTGGAAAATTATTCTCAATCCGTCTGAAAAATGCAGTAGAAAGGAAGAGGGGGGGAATCCAATAAAATAACAGAGCAGAGGGAGGAATCCCATTTTCCACCTGCCATTCCCAGTGTTGGCAGGATAATAGCAGGCATCCCGGTGTTGGGATAAGCTGTGATAACAAATAGCTCAATCTGCTCTGTGTCTTCATCTGCTGTCCTATCTCTCTCTCTCTCTCACACACACACACACACACACACACACACACACAAAGCACCAGAATTATGATTAATGGTCGGGGCGGAGGCCTGTATCAGTGCAGGTATGTGAGAGATGCTTCGCTTAAGATCCTCGTACAAAACACCAAGGTGAGGTCATGTGGTGCTTGATGTCTAAGCAACTGTAGCAAAGGATGAGACGGTTTATTTTAAGATGTCAGCAGGGGGAGAGAAATTCACCGCTGTTGGTTTTTAGAGTAAGTGAAAATGGCCCGGAATGCCTCCTTAAAT
This sequence comes from Myoxocephalus aenaeus, assembly GCA_038501785.1. Taxonomy (NCBI): domain Eukaryota; kingdom Metazoa; phylum Chordata; class Actinopteri; order Perciformes; family Cottidae; genus Myoxocephalus; species Myoxocephalus aenaeus. Next base: position 5,788,955 of record JBAMJR010000419.1, on the reverse strand, counting down.
TGTCTTCATTTAACATGAGGAAAAAATTAACCAAAAGCAAAGGTCTTCTCTTTTTTTCTTCTTTTCCAGCCCCATTATGACTGATATAGATCCAGCGCCTGGTGTGACGCAGGCTGCTCTCCAGACTGCGAGCGGAGAGAGCGGTAATAAAATTCTTCTAACAAGGCTTTTTTATTGCCTTCCTACTGTTTTCATCTAATTTCAGAGTCTCGCCTCACGCTCCTTAATGGCCTCGGATTCAAATGCGCCGTAATGAGGCGGGGAAGTTGGGGAGAGGGGGAGGGGAGGAGCTGGTTCATTCGCCACTCGGATTAAAGGTCAAGGCTTTTCCAGACTCACAGAGGACACTTTGGGTCGTTCACATAAGGACTCATCATGGAGGAAATAACTACCTCGGGCTGCTTGATTTACTCTGGAAACATAAAAGAAAAGTCAAAGTGAACATTTCCAGTGTGTCCTCCTGTGTCCAGGTTAAAAGGGAGCTGTGGCTCCGCTGTGGATAATACATTTTGTTATCCACTTGCATAGTTGAGTTAATGACATTTAATAAGTCATCACTGATCCACATGTCACGGAAACATTAACGTCAAAAGTAAAATGTCAATGACAATGTTAATTAAATCCGCGAGGCCGGAGTTTCTGTTTAACTCGTGCCGTGTTGACAGAGATGTGCCGGCACTCTGATGGACACGGACGCCGAGCATTTGTCATCCATCAAGTGGTGCGGACAGCCTGCTGTCACCTCACGGGACCCGTCAATTTCATTATCTCTCCTCTCTCTCTGTCTGAGTCCGTCTCGCGCCTGTCTTTCATCCCGCCCTGCGAGTGGCGTCTCGCGCTGACCTAAATATCGTCTGCGGCGCGTTGATGACTTTACATCGTGGGGGGAGAGAAAGGTCACAGAGGGGTGCAGACGAGCCCGAAAACTCAGACAGACACACACACACACAGATGTCATTCGCACTCACTGTTATCACACGTACACGGCTGCCACAACACCACACACACACACACACACACGGCCACATGTCAGTGAAGTGCGGGGGTGGGAGAGCAGGTAATTTCCCCGTGAATATTCTATCCCAGCAGCAGCGAGCCATTTTAATTATCAGACCCTCACCAGGCCCTCCGTGAGGTCTAGCGCAGGTAAATTATGCTCGGCAAACACCCCGTCTCCGAGCCCACCGACATTTCAGTATGATATCAAAATAGAGCTCAGCGGTCTCTGAGCAACACACGGAGGGAGCAGTGTGCACGCATGTGCCAGATGGGACGGAGAGACGAGGAGGGACAGTCGGCGTGTGGTTGTGAAACTGCGATGCCGAGAGAGACACACAATAAGCACACCCGCGTCAGCGCCACGCTGGATATTTTCCGTGCATATTAAGGTCACTGATAGCGTCGCCATGGCAGCACAAGTAATCTCATCACAGATGCCGGAGCTCAGGCCTAATCAGCGCTCTAAAGAGTTTTCACCTCATGTAATCTCCGTTGCGTGTTGCTTCCATACCGAGCCACAGAGAAACAGTTTTTTTTTTTTTTTTATGCAAATACTACCAGGTTCATCTCATTTTGACTTCCGCTGGCACCAAGTTATTTTCCAAAGGCTATTTTTAAAATTACTTTTACTTCAACGATTCACAGCAGACCCACAGATATGAAAACATTAAAAGAGCCTTTTAATAAAATAAACATATTTGTCAGACACGCTACAGTCTTTATTTATGTTTAGATTGATACAGAATGTACATTTTGGGTGTGTAGAAGGATTTGTATGTGATCCTATAGATGTCAAAACATTATCTGTAATTTCACAGTTGAGGTGTTGAATCATGATTTATTGCTTCAACTAAATATCTCATTAGGATTAATACCTATCTTTTAAGAGACCCGGTCAAGAAGCCAGTATAAAAACACGTGTTAGAAAGATACATACATTACAGCAGACATCAAAAGGTAATGAAAACTGTCATATTATGCACAAAAAAAAGAGCAGAATAATAGCCATTTAATAATGCTGTATTTGACAAACAGTACTTAACCAAGGCTGGAATATCACCCGGTAAAGCTCCAGATGATTTGATTAATCGATTACTCATTTAGCCCCCCAGCCATTTTTCTCAAAAATTCCAAAAGGTTTGCATATCCATACTAAATACAGAATATCTCTTCAATCATAAGGGCTATTTGAATAATTTCAAAAGGTATAATATACAGAAAACACTTGTGAGACCAGTTAAGGTTCATATAGCAGTATATGTGTTACTGGTTTATTAGTTAATGATAGAACACAGGAAAGAAAAAGAAAGAAAAAAACCTCTAACAAAAAAAAACTTCAAGGATGTATTTCCTCTTTTTAATTATGCATGTCATCACTTTTTCTACTATAAAATAGCACTGTGTGTTAACAGTAGCTCTGCAAAGTTTGACTTTGATTAAGTGAAGTTAAATAGTTTTAGTAATTCATTTTGTGCATTTCGTGTACCGTAGGTTTAGGTCCGCTGAATGCAAAAATGCCCTAAAATGCAATGTGGTTGATATTTTGCAGAGGCTTTGTCTGACAGTGGTTTTGGCGCAATTGGCGGATCATGTGTGGCATCAAGCTAGGGATATAAAAATGTATATTTTCATAACTTGGGGACCGCTCGAGTCACTTTCGAGTCATATTTATGGTTTATGTTAATATTTATGGTTGAATTGTGTTATAAACATGTAAAATGGACTTATATGCTCTTGTAAGGCCAGGCTTTGTAGTTTTGTTTGCTATGTCACATCAGTGCCTTTGGTATTGATTCATGGGAGTATGAGGACTTGGAGAGTGAGGAAGAGCTCCTGATGAAGAATTCTGCCCCCATTTTTGGAGGTTTAAGTACAATATCATCAAGGCATTGCCACCTGTTATGTTATTAAAGAGCTCTAGTTCTAACACATTATTTCAGGTAAGGTTTTAATTAAAGTTGTTTGTTAAAAATTCTACCAGCATAGGAGAGATGCGAGATGATTCAGTGTCCGGGAGCTGCCATGTAGATTTTCCTGTGTGAACTTGAAAAATGGAGGCAACAGAGAACAAACACAATGCAGAGAGGGCGTTTGCTTGGGTGGGTTAGCAGCAAGGTTTTTTGCCCTGGCTACCTAAACAGGTTCATGGTGAACAGGTTTATGGTCTCATTTCCCGACCCGTCAAATACAGATGCTTGGTCAGTGCCCCACGGCATCTGATACCAACGCACAAACAAAGACTTTCACCCAGGAGACTGATGTTCTTATCCTGTATTTAACCAAGGCAATGTTCACTTATTTTACCTAGTTTTGTTACATGTTATGGGGCCACGAACGATTGTCAAGTAACAAACCACAATCTTTTCCTGGGCCTATTATGGTGGAGATTTCACCCTAAATATAACAGAATATAAATAAACATGGATTCCCAGAGAGCATCTGTCTTTCAGAGTTTTATTGCAACACAGAAGTTTCATGTATGCAAAAGCGGATCTTCCTCCTCTCTGGGTTAGGAAGGTTGAGGGAGACTGAACAAAGTTCAGATTATGATATATTTTCACCCTTGGCAGTGTCCTTAAACACACTGTGTGTTGTCCGTTGATCCATGACATCATGTCTAGAGCTCATTCTGCCTCTGTCTGTTGGGATTTAAAAGTTGAAGGCTTAATTCTGACAACATTGGCTTGGAGGCCGAGGCTGAAGAGACAAGCTCTTGGGCAGATATGCCTAACATAAGACAGTTTGACATAATCATAAGTGAGTCAGGTTTGAACCTGTACTTTTGTTGCCTCAACCTAAACCAAGTAAACCTAAAAACTAAATAAACCTACATTGGCGTTTTATTTTGAAAAGACACTGTATGCATGTAACAAGAGGAATCCTTTCTTGGGAACATGGATGCTTATTTTAAAAAGACAAGCGTGGAGTGAGAACGTGTTTCCATGGCATCATACTCTGACAGGGTCCTGTCTTTCGGTACATTGTTTTCTTACATTTCTTCTTGAATTAAAACAGGGGGGATAAAGATTCTGTTGAAAACCACCTTGTTCATGCCTCACTCTGAGCTCCCAGCCACATCAAAGTAACTCAGTTTGGAATTGGATCAGGTAGGACTCAGGTGCTCAAGTAAAGATGTATATCATCTCTTATCTTCTTGATGTTTAATCTACCCGAAACCTTTCCTCACTCTCTGCCTTGGCCGATGGAAGTAAATTGAGTGGAAGCAGGCCTTCTTCACACAAACACAATCTTCAATCCCTCTCCTCTCTCTCAGGAGTGATCACAGGGCCCCCTGAGTGGCGCTACCACATTTAGACCCATTAATGATCCGCTACCCGGCCCTCTCCAGCTCCACTACACTTCTGATCGCAAGGACATCCACGGTCTGCTCTAGAGACCTGCCTGCTTGGCAGTCGATTACCATAATCAGGACTCATAAGACAGGTATTTAATTAGCCACCCTGAAAAACACGTCGACGCACACACGGGGAGTGCCGGCAAGTGTCTGCAGTTTGCTCGGTGAAAGATTTACTACTGCGTTTAATCTGCCTGCTGCGGGACGCCAGTTTTTCATCTGACATGGAGTGATGGTGAATATCATAATTCTGGCAAGTCCGTCTTTGACAAGCCTTGAAGCTTTGAGGGTCTACTGAATTCAAAAGTTGTCCAATAAAGAAGAATGACGATCTAGGTGTCCTTTAGCTATAAATGTCTGTTTCATTCGTGGTGGAAGGTTTGCAGGGAGAGCCGTAAAGTCTCGAGCAGAGACCAGTTTTTTACTGCTTTGTCTTATTTATTTTTTTCCTTCAACATTCATCCTAACTGTAAGTTAATCTTCTGCGAAGAGCAGGGATGTGGAACTTCTGTTTGATAGAGGGGGTTTCTTTCTTACCTGATCTCCGGTCACGCCCTAAAATCTCCCTTCAAAACACAATTAATGGCAGGTTTTTTTAGGTTATTTTCACTGTACCCTTTTGTAAATTGTAGCCCCCTTAAATATCATGGAACAACTGTATTTTCTAGGACTTGTAATTAAAAGAACTGTGATGTCAAAAAAGAATGTTCCTACATCACGCAAGTAACAGGTATTAAAAAGATTTAGTTAGGGCTGTAACTTCATTTTCATTTTAGATTTGGATCTATTTCAGACCAAGGCTAGTCTCCTTCTAATCCATAAATCAATTCATTGTATAGTTATGTTCTTGATTAATCCGGTAATTGTTTGGGCCATATATTGCCTATATTTTTTAAATAAAAACAAGAAAAAGCTGGAGCCACAGAAGATTACATTTTTTTTCTCATTAAATCACCATAAAAATATCTATCAACGAAGTTGTTAATCCTTTTATTTATTTTAAAACCATATATACATAAAACCATTGCATGTGCACAGTTGTCAGTTTATTAGGTACACCTTGCTAAAAGTAATGTAATCTGATACAATATTCCTGCAGGGAGATTATAATGTGCTATGTTTTAGAGTGGTGTTGATTCTACTTATAATATCATTGGGTTCAAATGAGAAGTGTCTTTAATATTTAGTTTATCCTGGTCTATAAACAAAATAGTGTCAACTCAACAGCACCACAAAATGCCACCTCCAAACCCTGAAATTCAATCAACACCTCTCCAAAACATCATAACCTTCATGACGGCAGCATTTATTGCAGGGCTCTTGTACAATGTATAAATATGTCATCTGTGTCCCTGGTACATTTACTGCATACATAGAATGTGCATTATTAACGCATGAGTGTGTTTGCAACATGTATGTACTATATATATGTCCTCCTCCAAATTACAACATCTGTGTACATATTTCCATTATACATATTTTAAACAGCATATAAAATGAAGTCGTTAATTCCACATAATGTGTAAAGTGACTTTGACTTTAGCTGTCGTACACAATGAAGACGCGTTAAATACAGATGGTGATTGTCACACCTCAGCCTGCATGTGGGAGAGCACATTGTGTAATGAGTCTTGTGTATTGTTGAATGTGATTAGTTATGCTGGACTGATACTACATATGTATGAGCCAGGTTGTGCATTGCATGCCACAGTTACACTGCTTGCTGGGAGTAGGTCAAACAAGCAGTTCTCTATTTTTCTGCTTTAATTGTGGTTGAAATGTCGATAGCTCAATGGCTCTGAGCTGGTTCACCAATCTGAACCATGAACAGCTGTTTTCAATACGATTCACTTCTGTCCTCTCAGTGCTCTGTCTGCGAGACAGAGGATATTCATTGATGCTTATCTTTAAATATCAATATGTGGGTTGTCCACAATGGACCTCATTCAAACGTCTGTCCTTAAATGTGCGTAGGAAGGTTTTACAAATCATCAACATTTTATAACCTGAATTTGTTTGTAAAATTTTGAGGACATGCAAATGATGGAGGCTCCATCTGTCTGTTAAAAAATATAAACACACCTTTTAACCAGATGCTTCACATTGAGTGTTGCAGGAATACCAGTCTGAATACCAGACAAATGTGTTAGCATTGTTGCACTTCCAGTTCCCTCATCTGGAAGTCACTGGAGTTTTGGTTAGATTAGTAAAATTAGGTCTGTTAAGACAAGCGTCACCTTACACTTTTAAACTTAATTTTTTTGTTGCGAACAAGTGGCCAAATGAGTCTACAAAACGCTGTGTAGTGGTGACATGAAGTCATATAGTACAACATAATGATTATATTTATGCAGGGAGTTCAGTTAGTGACAGTGTGGGCTCCAGGGTGGCTCTGAAGCTTGACTGAGTGGCAGTGTGGGGCGGGGCTTAGCTAATTGTACATTTTATGTAAACGTTGTTGCAAAGGTTATTGCTTGTAGTTAGAAATGTTCAAAGGTCATTACAGTCTTAACCATATTCAGAGATACATTCTACTATTACTATAGTAATAAGTGATACAAATATGGACAGTCAATATTATCTCCAAAAAATGTGTTGCCTTTAAATTAAGAGAATATATATATATTTTAACAGCTGGTTTACTTTTAACGTTAGTCTAAATAAGACATTAATTGAATGATTGAATGTAGTGTCTGTGTCTTTACTCTTCAACCTGCTTTGACCTCATCTCATTAATAAAATAATTTAAATCCTGCTTTCTCCACGATACACCTTTAGACAAACGTATGTCCTCGTATGGAGAAATGGGTGCGTGGTAGGATGCTATAGCGCGCATGCTCCTGTCAATTTACCATGATTGTCATTCACTGTGCATGGCGGCAACAACAAAATTGGATTCATGAATCCAACACTTGTTTTGCAAAGTAAGACCATGTCAATGATAATTGTATGTCATTTAATTGAATTTATTCATTTAATTGTCCTCAGTGTGAACATTGTAAATTAGCTTAGTCAAAAACAGATCATTTTGTACCAAAGGTTTAATTCAAGAATAATATGTTTCAAGGATTTGAGACCTTGACTCAGCACTTAAATGCTTAAATGTAAATAATTACATTTATTTTAAAATTTGGCAACAATTAAAAGTGATAGGTAATTAAGAAATGTATATATTGCTGTTATGTTGTAACATTTAGAAAAGAAGAGTAAGAAAAAAACAGCCTTGCGGTGTGAGGCGTAAGTCTCGAAGAGTATTATGATGTAAGTGTCACATTAATACATTCATATTATTCTCATAGTAGTCTCACATTTCTACACAAGTTAACTCATTATTGTGTGTGCAAGTCAGCTGCTATGAATAATAGCGCTTGGTGTTCTGCGTGTGTGCATACATATGTATGGGAGCACATTACCGTGTGTATCGGAGCGTAACCAATCTTCTTATAGTTTCACACATCTGTATGCATCAGTGTATTGGGTTGCGCTATCTGCGTCTGTAGCTGACATATTCACACAATGTGTGAGGCCCATGCACGCCATGCCATGCCTTCTGAGGGAGGGAATGATGAAATGGCCACACGCAGCTGGTGCCCACACACACACACACACAAATATTAGTCAGCTCAGAGAATGCTGCTTTGCATAAAATACAGGAATTCGGTCAGAGACGACAGAATTACACCATTTAAATGTTGTATGTTTATCCATTATTCGTGCAGGGGTACTTCACGACTTTTAATTATCTTATTTAAGATTGCTAGTTTCATTTTTTTTATGACTAAAGAAATCACTCCAAAAATAATCAATAAACACTTTTTTTAACCTTTTAAAAAGCAATCCCCCCGTATGGGGAAAGACTGAGCGATTGTTATATAAAACTGTAAATCATAGCTTGTTTTATGAAATGAAAAAAAAAATGCTATATGTGGATGTATTGAACACCATAAGTAATAAACAAGTGAAATATATGGTTTGGTAGAAAATTCTAATGTACGCAAATGTGACCCAATGCAAATTTTGGAGACCTCGTCTGAATTCTCTCTGTACTAAACACATCATTTCAAAGAAATAATCATCCTGAAAGTGCTTTATTTCTAGGCGGACCTGAAATCTTTTCATTTTTGCTGTGTGTCATCTTCATTTACTCTTAAGCAGTAACATATAGACTGATATTTACACATCTGAACAAAATCTCACATGTGTAGCCTTTTATTATAACACCACAATTATTCAAATAGCCCTAGTGGTTGCAGAGATACACCCTTTTTAGTTTGGGTATGCAACTTTCGAGCAGAGGCCTAAAAATAGGTTGGGTAAAGCGATTGTTGTGTGTTGTTAGAGTTTTATACATATTTTGATGATTATATATCGGGATGATATTGTGATTTATTTTGGTCAAAATAATCTGGATGGGACATTTTCATGTCGTTCCATGCCTACCTCATCCATAAGAGATGGGGGGGGACAAAGGAAGAAGAGGATTAGAAAAAACATGGGCAGGTAGAGCAAATATTAGTTCAGTTTATATTCAATTTAGTTTACCGTGGCTTTGGTTATGTTCATTAAAATTCTGTTTAGCTGTTGCTTAGTTCAGTTTATTTGCGCAGGGAAACACAGAGGTGAGAAATGAAACAATGGTATGTAATAACAACCTTGGAAAATAGATTCATCACTTTAACAGGAGGAAGAGAGAGAGAGAAACAGAGAGGAGGCCTGAGTGGAAGTGCATTGTGTCATAAATATTCAGTTTTCAAGTTGGGTCTCTCTCTCTCTCTCTCTCTCTCTCTCTCTCTCTCTCTCTCTCTCTCTCGTCTCCTGCATAAATCACTCACTCGAGTGGATTTGAGTTCACACAACTCAAGTATGTTACAGTTGGCATGCAAACAGGAGCTGCCTCGGGTTGCCTGTGAGTGCACAGAATGCCTGCCTGAAGCACATCTGCAGTGTTTGTTTCTGTGTGTGTGTGTGTGTGTGTGTGTGTGTGTGTGTGTGTGTGTGCCTAAAGCATCTGTGAACATAAACCCCTTCTCACACACACACACACGTCAACGTGCGCGTCTCACCACTTGCATGCATGCGTGTCTGCCTGCTCCACAATCGCAGCGCCCGTATATGTGGCGTGTGTGCCGCCTAAATATTGCAGCAGCAAATCCTTAAAAGAAAGAGATGACGTCTCTGACACGTTCTCCATGTGGCACGATGTGGCGTGAGACCCAGTTCTGTTGGCACGGAGACAGATTGCTGCAGCTCCGCTTCCCATAATACCACTGAGATGATGCTGCATGTTATGATATATGATTCTGCTTCACTTTTCCTAATGCATGAGATGAACGTAAACTTGTTTCAACATGTCCCATAGAGTTGGAGAATGTACAGATTTGTAAAAGGTAAAGAAAGGTGGAAAACACAATATTGCATAAATCTTGCGCGGGTTTTAGTTGCGTATTTGTCGCAGTACTGCCTTAATAACTGAAAGTCTTCCACCGTGGATGGATAAGAGTTGTTTGTTTGATTTTAGAGTCAATTTTTTCATGTATTTAATTATATTAATCTATTTGTAATTTACGACTTTATCTGTAATGCTTGCCTCAAAAGTATTTCATGTTGCCTGCTATTCAACACTATATATATATATATATATATATATATATATATATAACAAAAGCAAAAATAAATAAAAATGTACTAGCTTTTTTTCTGAGACAGACTCGAGACCATCCGGTCTCTGTTGTATGCTTGGCTATTTTGCATTTCATTATAATTATTGTATTTAATGATATTGTGCATTTAAATGTGGGAGCATTTGTTGTGTTCTTTTATCTTTTGATCTTCATTTAATAACAGACTCATTTGAATGCACTACTTGTTTGGTTGCTTATTCTGTTGTAAAATGATGTCTCATATGATTGCACCGTGTTTTTTGTTATGCACCATTCACCGAGCCAAATTCCTTTTATGTGCAAACGTACTTGGCAATAAACCATTTCTGATTCTGATTAAACGGCAACAGTTGACTTTTAAACTGTGTCTCTCTTGTATGCGTTGCTTCCACTTACTTCTTCTTTTTTTACCCTGTTTTAAGAAATGTGCTTACAAATAAAGCTGCCCTGCCTCTTGCAATGGGACAATTCTGCATGTATCATCTAGAGGAAAAAGTTTGTGGTTGCAGAGGGGAATCAGAAGTCACAGATAGAGGCCAGAAGTGGGATTGGAGCTCGACGACGAGACTGTTCGGATAATCCGAGATAATCCCTCAGGGCGGAATCTCGGTCAAAAAGAAAGAAGGAGAAAAAAAGGAAACATATGGCGTCAGACAAAAATGAGTGTGAAGGCTAGCAGGAGGGCAACTGTACAGCCGCATTTCAGACTGGGACAGCTGAAATCATCTGTCAGCTTTACGAGTCTGCAGCCAGTCAAAAGTTGTCAAACCCCTGACTCATAGCAAAGCCCGCAGGGACAATTTAAAAGAAAGAAATTCACTGCACCCCCAGTTTCATTTATGCTTCCAAGTTTCGGCAAAAAGGAAATCAAAAACTTTTACCCCCACATAAATTCTTGCGAGTCGAGACAAAGTCGCTTTGGCGAACTAAATCAAACACAAATAACTGTGTGATGAGGGGGAAATGATGAGACTTCAGTGGTAATTGACTTGATTGATTAGCAGAATCCCACCGGTGAACGAGGCGGGAGCGACGGAACACCTGCAGCCGGAACTTCTCAATTTTTTATCAAGAGGAGAGGATACAAACAAAAAGGACGTGCCTTCATCTTTCAGAAAGCAGGCGGCATGGACAAAGACAAAGAGGCGGCCAACGGGACAGCTGCACTTGGACCTGAGAGAGAGAGGATGAAAGACGCTGAGACTTGAAAAGACGCCGAGGAGCCTCCACGAGGGATGAAGATTGCGCTTTCTGTTCTTTTTCTTTTCTTTTTTAAAACAAGTGAGTGGGTGTGGAGTGTGCGCCCAACAACCGCCTCATTATTTGTCTCCCATCAGGCTACATATACTGAGTCCACCCACTCAGGTTCTAAAGCCATTAGCACAGAACATTGCAGTCTACAACTAATTTACAACACACACGCATATATTTACAGTATAAAACTCTGCTTTTCACCTTTGTCGCTTTCTCCTTCCATGCCTTTCTCTCACGCCCTTCCTCCCGGAACGCCCTTCCCTCTGCTGACCCGGCAGACTGCTTCAAATCGCCCGGCGCTCCGGTCCTCTGCCTGAGATTAAGACGGCCCTTGTCTCATTAGTGCCTCATTAACACATCAGATAGTGGGCTTAACAGAGCGTCGGAGAGGAAGAGAACTTTCAAAAGAGGGGAGTGAAAAAGGGCTTTTATAAAGAGATGCATGCGTCTGGTGCAACATAAGAATGTTGCTTGGAGAGCCGTGTTATCCTCTGCATCCTTTATTGGGAGTTTGTAGCCACGGAGAGCGGAACCGCCAGCTTCAAACACCGACTCTGGCACGCGATTAGCGATCATTAGCGAGGAGGGAGGGGGATGTGGAGTTCAGGGATAACATGCGATATACAGTATATTTATATATATTGTTGGTACGATTCTGAGACGGACAAATACAATTCTGTCTCCCTCACCAAAGCTATCGTTAGTCTGCATCCATCCTTCGGCCAATCAATAAGGACTCGTTGTAACATCATCAATCAGGTGTGTTTGGGGTCCCACAGCAATCAGTGGGTATGTTTACATGAAAGTAATGCAAGTGGATTAGCTACCCGGACATGATGGAACAGTGGTCACAGTTTTGCGCCAGTATTAGCTGTTTGCGTGAAACACGGCCACCATTACAAAACTGTGTATTTAATATGGACAGGAATTGAGATTACAGCAGAGATCTGAGGTCAAAGCACAGACTGTCTCTGTGACGGCACCCATATGTTGCTGAAGAGCCGTGTAGCTCATCGCTGCCGCCTCGGAAGTGACGAACACACCCAGCTAATGAGGTGGACCGTCAGCTGGCAGCTAGCGACCTGAGGAGGCACACGGCGGTCACTCAAAGCTGCAACACCCTCAATTGTGCCTTCATTTAAGCCTCAATATGATTTATACGCGAGTTATATATAAATTCGCCCTCAGTACAGTGGAACATGGACAAGCATGTTAGCTATAAAGACCAGATTGAAAACATGTTTATTTCTGCTTTAAAGTTGGGCATTATAACAAGTTGGGCAATCCTGTGAGGATTTACTTTTTGATTTTAGATTATTCTTTTTATTCTTTTAAGCGCCTGAAGGTTTGTGTGAAACATTAAAAAAACTGTGTTACTTAGTGCAAAACAAAAGCTCCTCAGAGTGTCGATTATATCCTCCACTGAAGCAGGGAACATTAAGAAAGATGATATATTCTGAAAACATCTAAAGACAACCTTCATCTGTGATACATTTTTCCCAAACTAAAACCTATTTTTGAAAAATGTACACACAAAGTTCAAACAGTGGTGGCATGGCGCTTGAATGAGGGCCATGAGCAGACTAATAAGTTATTGGACTTGTTACGCGTCTACTAATAAAAACGGGTCATGTTTGCTCAACTGTGCTACAGCCGTGTGGGACATTCTGTGATATCCATAAAGTGAGCAACTATCCCTGTGCCTGTGTTTTTTTGTCAATGAAGCTCCTTAGCTGCAGCCTACACTTCTCCACATGCCTCTACATATGCGGCTGGGCACTCCCCCACTGAAGCCTCGCAGGCTTATTCCCTCCCAATTTAAACAAATCTTCTCCCTGTGCAATTAGTAGCAGAGGCCTAATCCCTGTGTCCTCAGCTCCCACTGCCAGTGCATTAACCCTCGTAGACCATCGCTGTGGCCGGCCCCAATGGAAGTCAGCAGGCTGCGGCCCGCAGGCTTAACATACTGCAGAATGAATCCACCACATATCAATGCGGTTTAATCCGAGCGGGCGGATATATCTGCTCCAGCTGCAGGGGGTCAGGGTGGGGGTGGCATGATGCCAGCTGGTACAGTCCAAACCACTAATACAGAGGTCATGATACACACGGTACAGTCTCAGCCCATGCGTGTAGTATTTCCTAACCGCCGGTATTCACCATCGAACTGAAACAACTAGTTGGTCGACAGTTCGCCAAACACAAGGCCTGGGTGGTGATACGGTCATTTAATATTTAGGAATCCTGACAAACCCGTCATAAACACAGACTCTTCACTTTCTATCATGTTGTAGTGAGTACATGTGTTATTGTACAGTATATCCTGGTGAAATGTCAGGAAGGTATGAAGGTGTCCAAGCCTTCTAAGTAGCAGTAGTGTGTAGCATGCCGTGAACTTACATTTACGTTGAGATCGGTCGACCAATGACAGTTCTCTCTACAGTCAGAGCTTGCGCAAGAAGGTGGAACGTGAGGGAGATACCATTTCCAAAACTTGTAAGGGGTAATAACTATTTTCCCGCACGTAGCAAAATCCCGGACGTTTTTGGAATCCCTGCCGGACGCTTTTTTTAGGTCTCGAAAAGAGGACATGTCCGGGAAAAAGAGGACGTCTGGTCACCCTAGCTTACTCATCGCAGAGTGTTTCACGGAACGGGTACCAGATACAAAACCAGCAACAAAATGGAAAACAAGACATATTAATGACGTCAACTTCAAGAGTCATTTTATCAGAAGTCTTTACAGAACGGGTCTATATTTCTCTTCATGGTATATGCTTATCTACATTTGATTAAAGCCATTCTTTAATCCAAGTGCACTTTCTGCAGATTCCATGTTGTGTCTGCCCAAGCTGCCAAAGATAAATGCCACTTCCCCGATAAAGCGCTGCCAACTTTTCTCATTATCTATGACTGCGGAACACTTTGTTTCTTATTAAACCGAAGTAGTTACTCAAACCGAAGGACACCCCCGGTTCTCTGCTCTGCCGGTCAGACAAACAACTCACGTTAGCGCTGGTTCTATAGGACAGGGCCGTGCCGTAAATTATGCCGAATAATCACATGGCGCCGGCAGCGGTACAATAACTGCCAGGCTGCCTTGATTTCTGCTGCACGTGTTATTGAATGATGACAAAACTAAACGCAAGTTCTACACCGGCTGCAATTCATCACCGGTCATCGACAGCCAGCTCGCAGATGTGAACGAGAGCGAGGGTGGAAAGAGGGACAGAGAGTGAAAAGGGGAGGAAGGTGAAGAGAGAGATGCAGAGGCATGAATAATGGAGGTAGTGTGGTGTGTGTGTATTCCCAGCGCTCGCAGAATTACTCTCACTTTGCAGCATTTAATCAATGACTCCGTCTCTATATTTTAAATCCCTCTCTCCTTCCCTCCCTCCATTACCCCTTCTATAACAGTTTTCATTTCGCAGCGCGGCCATTTGTGTTGCAATATGCAGTAATATACCCTTCACACTTATATACAGATATAAGCAAACGCACGCTTGTTGTGAGAGACCAAGCGGGGGCGGGGGAGGGGGGGTAATGACATCTCAAGCTGAGTTAGGAGTTTCTGCTTCCTAAAAGTCATCGAACTACACTTTCTCCACACTTCGCCATATCTTATGGAATGAGAAAACCCCCTTTGGAGAATATCGTTACTTTCACCAGGAGATCATGTTTTTGGTTGTGTGTGTGTGTGTGTGTGTGTGTGTGCAAGTGTGAGTGTGCATCTATGTGTCTGTCTGTCTGTCCTTTGGGAACAGAAATGTCCTTTGGGAAATATGACAAATAAATAAATACATTTCAAATAGCCTGGTCAAAAAGCTCTGCGCCAAAAGCACTGCGTAGCTTTGTGTTCAAATTCTGAAAAATCCTCAAACAAACTCGAAAGTTGAAGGTTTAGTAAAAAAAAATGTAACTCTTCCAACCCGGGCGACGCGAGGCTGCGCTTTGACAGCGTCTACGTTTTTTAAATATTCATATCTTCGCGATAATACATCGCAGAAATATGGTTTGATGTCTACCGAAAAGAGGAGACTCCCTGCTTCCGCTGCCTTTCTCTTGCAACATCTTACCATGATTCAGACAAGAGATAGGGGCGTGTCCTATGACGGCGTGTCAAAAAAGTACTCGTCACACAAAATCCTTCACCGTGATTTGTTGAACCATGTGTCCGTCGACATTTTTTTAAATAAATTGACCAATGAACACTCACAAAGAACAAGCATGTAACTTCACACCTGAGCTCTGAAAACACACTGGTGTTTTCACTCATAAAGAAGAGAGATATTATGCCGACGCACTTTACTACAGAGGAAGCTGTGGCGGCGATTTTAGCGTCAGACCCTGAAGGCTTCGACTCCCGCGACGAAGAGAAATATGCAGAAGAGAAGGGATCCATTTGAAGATGGGTAAGTGTATTTAGATACTAAACTTTGTGTTGCAATAGCATATTTACGCTAGCAGAGTGAGCACATTTAGATGGTCCTGCTCCCTTGCTGCTCGAGTCTGGCATAACGCAGGTACGCACGTAGTTTGTTTACATTAGCCGTGAGCACATTTAGCTCAGGCCCTGAGCATAGTCCCTGCTGGATCTCCGTTATAGGTTTTGGTGTTTGTAACTGTAACTGTTTGGTAATTGTAACTTTCTTTCTGTGAACTCAGTAGTGACCAGTAGTCATTTATTTTACAGAGATGATTCACATCTGCAGCAGTGGACAACATGCTGCTTCGCTCCAGCCACCAGCACCTACGCTGCCGTGGAAGTAGGGTGACCATATCCATAACACCAAAAAGGAGGACACCATGCATTTGTGAGGCTGTGAATAATTAATAGGACTCTGGCGTGCTCCCCTCTACAATACAACTTTGTGTGATTGCTACATGATGTTTGTTGTTCACAGTATTTGTATTTATTCAATACATTGTGGTGTTCAAAAACTGACCACTGAGATGAATCTTTTAAAGTGCTGAGTGCCACAATGTCAGGTGTGTCCAGGGGTGTCCAAACTTTTTTCACCGAGGGCCACATACAGAAAAATATATGAAAGTCTGGGCCGCTCATTACAGTTGAGGTATATCGCAAAATGAATTAAATTAGGTAAATTATGCTTATATATATATATATATATATATATATATATATATATATATATATATATATATATATATATATATAATTTGAATATGCTTAAAGAAAAAAACATCCAACATCAGAACTTTACATAAATTACCTTACATTTTTTTCATTTATTTTGTTACAAAAGGTGTTGGCAACTAATTCTCAAATCAGCAGTCTGAGAGCTTCTCAGTCAGGATAGTGATCCCCATTCACAGCCCTGTATACAGGGAGTAAACAAGAGGATCTTTAGGCTAGTTGTGCAAATACGTTATTGGGGTTGTAAACAAATCAACTAACGTTTGAATTGATTACGTAATAGGGTTTTATTAACACAGGAATACAGTGTGATTTATTTTTAACTCTCCTATAATGGGAATGGCACTGCGCTCAGTGGGAGCAATGATGCTGCGCTTTGGACTGAAGGATGGCTGGCAGGTCAGGAGCAGTGTTCCCTCTAAGCTGTGTGCGTGCGCGGCCGCGCAGGCCAGTCGAAGTGGCCGCGCAATAGATTTTTCAGACCGCGCACATTTTTCAGACCGCACAAACGATTTTTTTTCAGGGGTTAAAAATCTTTTTTGCGCCAGTGTTTCTGAGATAGGAGTGAGCCATCTTCACAATAGAAGATCTTTGATGTGACGTGTCGAGTCTTCTTGGCCAATCAGCGTCCCGTTTCTCGACATGCGCTCTCTGTACATCCGCTAGCGCTCTGCCTCCGTTAGCACCCCCCACCCCCGCTGTCCTCCTCCGGGCGCCAGGAGTGAAGCTCGCCTAGAGCGCCACATGAGCTAGGGCCGGCGCTGTTTAGGCTACTCTTGGTGGGCCCTGCTCCAGCAGTTATAGATACCATGGTGAAAAGAAAGGCAGAGCAGGAAAAGGTCTGCCTAACGTTCAAACATGAGTGGCTAGATGAAATAGTCCAAACTGACACAGGTAGGATGAAACTTTCAGACATATTTAAATATGAAGAAAGGAGTGGCGTGATCTGCAAATTCTGCTCGGAGGCAAAAGCGAAAGGAGAGTTCCCTCGTGGGAAAACCTGTTTCTCTTTTGGTTAACCTGTTTTTCAGATGCTGTTCTTCAGAGACATGTGTCTTCCATAGGCCTGCAGACAAGATGAGCCACATAGCCAGATAGGCCTATCTCCCTCAATGACATTCAAATGACATGTTTTGTAGCCTAGTTTGTTGCAAACCACTCCAGTTATTAAATTGTTTATAGGCTACCTTTAGGAATGTCAATTTAATAGGCCTATAATTATTGTTAAGCTCTGCATTAGCATTTTTCTTTCAATGAAGTTCCACTTAAATGTTGTACCTGCTGAGAAATGACTAAACACCTTTGCTACTTTTATTTTTTATATATATCATTATCAGTCATAACCAGTGAACCAGTCATAACCTCCCCTTATTGAAGTTCAAGAAAGATCCTTTAAGTTCAACTAAACTGACTGGTAACATTTTAATGATGGTGTTTTCCCAAAGTCCAGCCATTATAAAGGATATTGAATAAATATCAACCTTGTATACATATTGATGCATTTGCTGTCATCTCTTTGAATCCCCTATGGCTAACGCAGGCTTGTGGTCATTTCCGGCAGGTCGCGTGGTTGCGAATTGCTCACAGTGCTGAAATGTGCGCTCAGAAGAAAAAAAAATTTGCTCAGTGCTGAAAAAGATTAGAGGGAACATTGGTCAGGAGTCAGTTTGGTGGTTGAGATGCGAAGAACATCACAGGCATGGCTGTCGGGCATTTTGCTTCTCAGTCGGCTTTTGTTCAGAGTCAACAAAGAAAATGTTTGCTCACATATGTATGTTGAGCCGAACAGACTCATCATTCGTTTAGCGTGGCGTCGCATCAGAGGAAACTTGGCCTTTTCTAAGCTCCGGTAGAAGTCAAGTAGGGAGATGCTGGTTCTTCAGAGAATCATCACACTGCAATTCGATCACTTCTAGTTGCAGACTCTCTTCTACTTCTTCTGCATCCACCAGGAAGGGGGTCGAGAACAACTTTATTTATTTCTCAATGGCAGAAAAATATTGAAACCGCTGACTGAATTCTGTCATCAGATGTGATGATAGATACATATTTCCCCATTTTAGGAGAAAGGTTGACTTCTGGAAAAGCGACCTTGATTTCTGACTGCGTGGGGAAGTGCGCAACATTGAACTAGTTGTGTCTCAAAGAGACGGAGCTTCACACAGAACGCCTTCATGTGTGCGTAAAGTTGCGGTACAAGCTGGTCTTTGCCTTGCAGGCTCTTGTTCAGTGTGTTGAGATGGTGATTGAGATCAACTAGAAATGCCAGGTCTGCCAACCATTGAGGGTCACTCGGCTCATGAAGGGGTCGGTCCTTCTCTTTTAAAAACTGGTCAATTTCGGATCTCAGGGAATAAAGCTGCAGGACGGAGCCGCGACCGAGCCAGCGGATCTCGGAATGATACAGTAGGTCCCCGTATTCAACATCAACATCAGAGGAAGGCTTGAAATTCTCTCTGGTGGACCATCGTGATCGAATTATGTTAATAGTTTTCACAACTTTGACAGCCTCACCTCTGCTTTCTCGCACGCCATAGAGGCCATTCCTTTGCGCTCGTCTGTCATAGCTGGAGCCCCATCGGTTGTAACTCCACAAAGCTTTTCCCATTAAGTCCCATAATGTCGATTTGCATCTGACACAGCTTCAAAACATGTCCTTTCCCGTGGTTGTGCCCTTGAGACTCTTCATATCCAGAAACTCCTCTGTGATGCAAAAATTATCGTCAACTCCCCGCAAAAAAATAACAGCTGAGCGGTGTCTGAGGCATCTCTGCTCTCATCACACGCGATCGAGAAAAAAGCACAAGCTTCATGTGACATCTGATTCTTCAGATTAGCTGACAAGTCTTCAATCCGCCGCACAACTGTTTCGGGACATGCTCACGCTGTTGAACTCCGGCATCTTTTCCGGGCACATTATTCCTGCGACTTTAGTGAGGCATTGTTTAATGAAGTCGCCGTCTGAGACAGGTTTCCCGTGTTGCGCTATTAGTTGAGCGACCTCGTAGCTGGCTAGTGTGGCATTTTCTTGGGTTTTGTTTGTTTGGACAAAATATGATTAAGCAAGCAGGCTACCTGCCATTTGCTTGACTTTCTCTTCTCGCTCGGCACCAGTGAAAGACGTGTATGTCTGATGCTTGGATTCATAGTGTCGTCGTACATTGTAATCTTTCATCACGGCAACAGTTTCATTGCAACTCAAACAGACACACTTCCCCTTGACTTCTGTGAACAAATATTTGTTTTCCTACCGTTTCTGAAATTTTCTACACTTACTATCTTTCGTTTCTGCCATTGTTGGTCATTCGCAGTAAAACCTTTTCTTTGATTCTATTGGTTTTGCGGAGAATCTGCCTTGTTGTAGACAGTGGCATCTAGCGGTGACCCTAAGAACTACAACACACTCAAGTGCAAGTTTCATATTGCATAATATTTGTAGAACTTGCCGGTGGTCCAATAAAAATTGGGCAACGGGTCGCAGTTGGCCCGCGGGCCGTAGTTTGGACACCCCTGACCTAAACCTATATACCACCTGATTAAAGTTATGTTTTCACAAACAATATGAAGAATTTCCAAAAATCGAGATTCCATTTTTCAGCTTTAGTCATATTTTCTCTTTATACTTTTGCCTTATGACAATGGATTTGAGTGAGACGGAGAAAAGCTGAGGTTGTGATCTTCGCAATAAAACATCTTTGTTGAGTCTTGGCCAATCAGTCTTAAGATGTCTACAGCGTCTTCATTTCCCTCAAACTTGTTTTTAATGGGCAATAGTCAACTTGCTATCACGTTAGCTAACGTTTTTGGGTTGTGTATCGTCGCATATATATATATATATATATATATATATATATATATATATATATATATATATATATATATATATATATATATATATATATATCAGTGGCGGCTGATGACTTTTTTTGGGGGGGGGGGGCGCAGTTGGGCGGCGCGGTTTAAATAGCACTCCACAATGAGAAGAAAAGAGGTTTTGAGTAGAATATTCTAAAAAAACAAAGCTTTATTTCAAGAAAACACAGTGCTCAACACTGTCCAATAACAACTATCAACAAACTGTAACTTTGGGCATGAGAGGTTCAGAGCAGAATGGTTTAAGAAACATTCAATGTGGTGGCCAGAGCAACTTCAGGGAATACATTGACGTCGCATTCAAACTGGGGGCCCTGGTGAGGTGGTCTTTGAAGGCAAAGCGTTCCCTGGTGTGTCCAAGTATGGTGTCACAAACCTACAGATAAATATATAGAGAGAGACAGAGACAGATAAGTTGTGGGGAAATATCTACTACAAACAGGCTTCATACTACAGACAAAAAACTATATTTTGTGTGTCTTGATGGCTCATCAACATAGACAAAAGGCCAGGAGCCACCTTGATGCTCTAGCCTGGAGCTATGACACATACACACACACACACACACACGCACACAAACTTGTTGGGGGTTGAATTGGTATTTTAGATAAAGTTATAGCCTGATATGATATCCACCCAAATCTAACAATGTCCAACATGTGTTCTGCTGTGGGAAAGATAAAACATTAAACTCCAACAGGCATCTGCTGATTTTGACACTCACCTCTGCAGCAATCCTTCAAGCTCATCTTCCTTCACAGCCCGGCGCTTCCTCGGCTGCTCAGAGCCACTGCTTTGCTCCACACTGAGCCTCCAGCTAGTAGCTCCGGTTAGCATGTAGCTTGAGGAGAAGCTCCGGGTGTACGTCCTCCCGCGGTCACTGCTTTGCTGCTGAATATTTAAATCCGGTCGTTCGGGTCCCAACTCTTTCAGCCTCTTCTTGTCAACATCTGATCGTGGATTGAAAGGTGTTTCGCGTAGAGATACCGCAGAGTTTTCAGTCGCCATGCTAACATAATCAAAGTCTCTGCTAGCTGTGTTGCTCGCGTAGCTACGTGGGAGCTATATGGGATGTGAGGGAATGATAAAGGTCTCTGATTCGACGAATAGTCCAACCACGTTGCAATAAGAAACAATTTTAAGAGGGGCGGCGCCCTAGCGCCCTCTATTGACGCACCGCCACTGATATATATATATATATATATATATATATACACATATATATATTTGTAGCTGTGGGTGGGGTGGGGCGAGGCCCCGTGGCCCTCTATTGGCCAGCCGCGACTGCTTGCCACACATGGCGACATTCCCGACATATTACAAGGAAGAAGCACGACCCCTGTGCATAAATCTCTCCCTGCTTGCACGGTGCTGACTGGGACTGTTACGCCCAGACCTCCTGGGTAGTTCTGTGTTCTGTCTGTTTCTGTTGTGTGTCTGTCAGTCTCCTTGTCGCTCGTTTCAGACTCCTCCCTCGTGTGCCGCCCTCCTGTGTGATTGCAAGCCCCGCCCTCATTGTTTCCACCTGTGTCTCGTTCCCCTGTGTATTTAGTCTGTGTCAACTCCCTGTCCTGTGCCGGTTTGTCTCTTCATGTTTGTGACTGTTTGCCAGAGTAAAACCGTGTTTTCTAAAACCAACTTCCCTGCCTTGTTGTCTGCTTGTGGGTCCTGCTCACCGTGGTTCTGTTCCTGACAGGGACGAGGCCACGTAGAGTTCATGGGAAGAGTCGGCTGCTGCAGCTGCTGCTGTGTTTTCTTGGCAAGATGGAAATCTTCTGCATTGCCAGGGATTAAATTAACAAGGTCTCCCGTAATTAAGCAACTTTATTGGCCCCTGGGGAGTCGCTTCTCCTCATACAATTCCCATCCAGCCTTGTTTATATGCCTTTCTTCTTCCTCTATTTCCTTCAACCAGGGCCTGCACAGGCTTTTTTTTTTTTTTTGCATTCCGCTACACATGCAAGAACAAGTACAACAATACGACGCACACACAGAGAAACGCTGCCGACAGGAAGCGCTAGTTAATCGCCCAAGACGCTCGGAATCACATTTCAGTGCAAATGCACACAAATTTGTTTGCTCAAAAAACTCCAAGACAAACATGCCTGGATGATGAAAAACACACTGGCGGCAGTCAACAAACACTCCTGTCCACACAGATCCTTTGTACATACACACTGATTACACGTCACAGGTGCGCATGGGCGAGAGGTGGGAAACGTCGGCTAACGATGTGCATTCGATCGCCTCAAAGGGTTCGGACTCGCACGCCTGTCATTCCACACGTCTGTTTCTCTTCCATCTTCTTCAATTATATATTTATCTTTGCAGTGAGTGATGCGTCGAGCCCTCATCTGCTACTTATCCAAGCCAAATCTGACAGAAATAGAACATCTTCCTTATCCTACTATCAACCCCCCTCTCTCCCCTTGGGGCTTATGTAAATACCTTTTTCCTGTGATTTTCGCTTTCTTGGTCAGGGATAGTGCTTCCCCCCCCCCCTTGAGTCTGCTGGTGACAAGATGACAGGTTGAAGATGGGTAAACAACTGGGAAAATACAAAATGAAACCCAACTAAACAAATGTGTGCATGTGAGAGGGAGGAAGATGGAAAGATACAAATGAAAGAGTGCTGAGGACGAGACTGGAGCCCACAGAGGAGGACGCACATCGGGGGAGGCGTCGCGCTTTAATCAACTCTTCGCTGGAGGTTGATTTGATGTTTGCAATATTGCTTCTACTGATTTTGTTCTTATGTAAGTGGATCCTCTTGGGGTGGAGTGGGGAGACTCTTTGCATGGATCCAAATATATGAAATGAAAATCAAAATGAAATCTGATTGTTTTTTGTTTTACTTTTTGCTATGACAGTCTCATACAATAACAAAACTGCACTGGAAATTAGTCCAGGATTGAGTAATTCCTCAGGGGCTAGACAATAGTGGTGGTGGTGGAAGAGTGGGTGTGATTTGGAGCCAGATTTCGAATGGGTTCAGGAGACTGACTCATTGAACAGCTGATTTTAAAGGAAGCTGGCGTTGAATGGGGTGGAATTGGGTCGTAATGGGGTGGAATTGGGTCGTCACAGTTGGACGCTAAAATGACAACTGACGGCAGAAGAGAAAGGGTGAAAGTTGTTTTTTTTAATGTTTGACAGCAAAGGGATGATTGGCTCACATGAGGTGGTGGCAGAATCTGATTGGCTGAAGAGAAAAGTGTGAACAGGCTCAGTCAGATTGATGATTGAGCTGGAAATGGGTAAGACGTCTAAATAAATATATTAAAGTTTTCATCCTGAAGAGTAACATGATCTCCAGCAAATGTATCTGAAAAGTAAACAAATAAAATGCCAAACCTGAAGCTTGAATGGGCAGAAAATGGCAGCCGGCGGTGATTATGTTTTTCAATTTGGTGTACCCCCTGGATACTAAAGCATCGATCAGTGGCCATGTGAATTTATTAACCAACACATTTGTAGTCTTGATTGTTGAAACGAAACATGTTGGCGAAGATTGGTCCTGTTTCAGGGTTTGGGTTAGTGTTAGCTTGTGTTAGCCCTAACCCTTATGCCGTGTTCACACCGGACGCGGCGCGAATTTGCGGCGCGATCAGATTACATGCAAAGTCAATCCACGATCCACAATCCACGATCCACAAAGAATCGGCGATTTTTTTCGCGGGGCGGCGCGATAGACGCGTTTGAGGCGGCGCGAACAGAACGTTTGACGAGGGGCGAACAGAGCGAAGGACGCGGCGCGAATTCCCGTGAGTAGAATTCTCCCAACTCCAGCGGAGAAATCGCGTGACGCAAAGTTGCGGCAGCCAATCAGCGTTGAGAAGCTCCGCCCGTCATCACCGCCGTCTTGCCGGTCCCGAATGAAACTGCTGCTGCTCCGCCAGAACCAGCGCTGGCAGCGGCCGTCATTCAGACACTGTTGTGGGACTACGGATAATATTATGAACCCAGACACCATGGAGTTTGATGTTCCGACACATGTGGAGTTTACACAACAAGTATAAAGCAGAACTAGTGGTTAATTCCATGGTGGATGGCAGAATCGGTATCCGTTTTACGGAGAAGCCAGACGCAGTTCCTGGAGGAGTCGGAGAAATTCACCGAGCTGTGTGCGGCTACGGATGATGTTATGAACCCAAACACGAGGGTGTTTGATGTTCCGACATGTTTGGGACTTCCACAACAAGTATAAAGCAGAACTAGTGGTTATTTATTCCATGGTCGATAGCGGAAATGAAAGCTCCTTTCACAGAGACAAGCGACTGAGATAAGCCACGCCCCTTTCGCAGCGCGATGTTTCGAGTTTGGTGTGAACATCCTCGTTTCACTCGCGCGAGTAAACTTCCGCGGTGAACACGGCATTATGCTACGTTCACACCAAAAGCGTTGCGAATATTTGCACCGTGTCAGTTAACTCGCTCAACATTAATGCTGTGTTCAGGGCCGGCGATTGCTATAGGCGAACTAGGCGACTGCCTAGGGCGACAAATGGGTTGGGGGCGCCCTCACAGCGCACATTTCAGCACTGTGAGAATTCGCGACCACGCGACCGGGGGGTGGCGCTGGCTCCCGCGAGCAGGGACGATTCAGCGGTGAGTTTTCTCATCAAGTACAGAGAGACACGCATATTGAGAAACGGGCGCTGTAAACATCTTAACGCTGATTGGCCAAGACGCGTCACATCAAAGATGTTCTATTACGGAGATGACAACAACTCGGCCAAAAATCTGAATTTTTTTGTCGAGAAAACGGGACGCTGATTGGCCAAGACTCGACATGTCACATCAAAGATCTTCTATTGCAAAGATGGCTCACTCCAAAAACAAAAAAAAATCGTTTGTGCGGTCTGAAAAATGTGCGCGATCTGAAAAATCTATTGCGCGGCCACTTTGACTGGCCCGTGACATTTGCAAAAATGAAGCGGTCTAAACCATCTGGAGCACAGGGACGAAAACGAAAAAAGGAAGAAGAGGAAAAGAAAGTCAAGTATAGAGGTAACTCTTCTCATCTCAGCCATTAAGGTGTCAAACAAAATATATTTAGTATTGTGGATCACCTAATATTGGACGTTTCATTGCTGTCACTTAGGCTAGCTATAGCTAGCTAGCAACTGTTACTTTGCTAATTTGCTACGTAGGCTATTACTAGCAAACGTAACTTCAATGATAACCTACATGGATGTACATGTCAAAAGACCAGTATCTGGACAATGTATGCTAGTTATGAAAAGTACAGTTGCTGTCTACATTCATTATAAATGGCATAAGTTCTGTTTAGTGAATTCACAACTAGCAGGTGCATACACACACAGTAACCATTTGGGGGATAGTGGTGGTGTTCACCCTTCTGTACAGTTCCTCCCCAGGAATATACTAAAATGTATATGTGTTTTTTGTTTTGTTTTGATTTTTGTTTTAAATTGGACAGATGCACTCAGGCAATGTTTTCAGAGGCCGGCACCTGCTGGAGAAAGGACGCCTGATTCGCCTCGATCTGAACTTTGTAAGTAGCCTACACAACTGTTGCTGTTTTTGTTATTGTTATTATTATTATTATCAATTATTACTTTCACATCACATTAATACTAATTGTAATCAGTAGCATTATTTAACCTTGTAGCAGTGGTGGCAGTAATTGTAATTTATCTACTACAAGTTACATGGTCAGATAAAATGTATTTGTACAATGCAACTATGTGGTAGGATGATAGAAATGACCAAATGCAATTGTGTAACGAACAGCATGGATGAACTCTGTGTTTAAATACAGCTGCAGGAGAAGGGACATCCAGTAGTACTCAAGGGGCCAGGAACACACAGCCTGCATCAGGTGAGTCTATTTAATAGTATTTATTCAAGCCACATCCATACTTTAAAGTACAATAGAAACATGTTAGCATGTTTTAAATACAATAGCTTGTTTTCTTAAAGAAGTTCAACCACATTCATGATCATTTCACTTATTATATTAAATACCGCTTGTCTGGCTATACAATTTGCTTGAATACAGGTGAAGGTGAAGGGACATCCAGGACCACATCAAGCACTCAGGGCACCAGTGAAACTACACTGCCGCCTGCAGACACCTCACCCTCCGCAATTCCTGATATCCAGGGAGAACCTATAGATCCTGCTGACTGGCCAGACCTCTGTGTTTGTGTGTAAGGGGAAAAAAACCTGTCAAACCTTGTTAACCATAGTCATTCCCTATACAGCTTGTATCATGTTTTGAGGTTTGTTCAATAAACATATTTGGAAAAAAAGTGTTTTGCACAGTTTATGGAGTTAATTTAATTCTAACTTTGAGTGTGTAATAAATTATTTAAAATAATAAAAAAGAAAATGTTCTGAAACTATTCTGGTGTTTGTTGTCCATGCACCATTTATTGTTGAACTGCAATGTAGAATAGTAGAATTATAAGTGGGTGAAAAACTGCTATGCAAAGTAAAGCAGTTAAGTTAATATATGTAAAGTATTGTGTGTGTCTGTGGGGGGGGCGCAAAACTCAATCTCGCCTAGGGCAACCAAAGGGCTAGAGCCGGCCGTGGCTGTGTTCACACCAAACACGTTGCGAATGTTACTCACGCCTGAAAGGGGCCGTGGCTTATCTCCGTTTTAAAAAAGTTACCGTTTCCGCCATGGCAATAACCACTTGTTCTGCTTTATACTTGTGTAAATTCCACATACTCAGCGTCACGCGTTTCGCTTTTCGAAACCTATCGCGTCTGTGCATTGACTTTGCATGTAATCTACTCGCGCGTCAAATTCGCAACGCGTTTGGTGTGAAGGCAGCATTATGCTTGTCATTGGTCCACCGACGCAGGTTCACTAAACTCCTTCAGCCCAGACTCCAGCAGGGCCTCCGGCAGTGACAAGCCCAACCTGAAATTGTCTGCCAGACTGAACTTCCACGAAGCTTCATTACCTCCACGATGCCTTTTTTTTTTTTTTCTCTTAAGGAACTAATCATTTTTGTAACATGTATCATTTTGGAACAAAAGATTCTCCGCAGAAACTGACGTACAGCAGAACAGACAGCAAATTTGTTAATGACTCAAACTTTGAGGAAAAACATGAATCAGGGGAAGTGTTAATTAGCCCTGAAAGCACCTGAAGACAGAGTGAACCAGGTGGCAGGTTTCACACACACAAGTACGCTCAAACGTATTCATCAGCTGTCACTCACACTTTTTTTTTTTTTTACCAAAACATAATTTACTTGCACTCGAGGCAAACTCACGTGGCATCCTCATCCTGAGGATTAGTGCACATCTGACAGGTCGCCATGGAAAACAGAGCTGGGACTCTGCAGCGGGCAGAATTAAACAACCAAATGAGTGTGGGGGCCTCGGGAACAGTGCACTGCCAGCCAGACGAACACACACACACACACACACACACACACACACACACACACTGTGCGTTAAAGACATGTCAACTGAGTATACCTGTGGCAGAGTCTGAAACCCCTAAAAGGAATATCGCAGAGCAGACGACATGGACATATTTTCAGTTAAAGAGTGTGTGTTTGTGTATGTGTGTTGCTTGTATACTGAGGCCACATGCAGTGCCTTAAGGAGTGTATTTTGGGAACAGCAAAAGAACAAAACATGGTTTGTGCATGTGATCTCATGGCTTTGCGTTTGCGTCATGACGCCACAGCCTGCAGTCCGACTCGACAGATGTGGATCGCAGCTTAGAACACCTCCCATTATTGCGTCACTCTTTACCAAAGTCTCAAAATATCATAATATAAGTTCAGTTTTTAGAGTGGTAGCATCACTGAAATCTATCCATCTTCTATGTCCTTTGTTATCAAGGACACACACTCCTCCCACCGGTTTTAGTCTCCGCCTCCTCTGCTGCACCTCTCTGCCCCTTTTTTAATCCATTGGTGCAAAATCGGTCCCTTCTCATTTCATAAGAGGATGGGAGTTCTGATGCACGTATAAGTGCTGTGTCAGCGCGACAGATGTCAGCTGTGACGCACAGATGCTTTGTCACTCTGGTCATGCTGCAGGCTCTTGAGACGCCATGAGAGGTGTTCAGTACACAATAAACTCATCTTTAACGTGGAACACAGTCTCGTACTGCGCTTTACACATCTTTTTTCTTACTGGTGACTGTTCCTGTGAAGCCGGCTAGTCAGTATTCACAGTTAAAAAGCAAAAGCAACATGAAGTGCTAACGTACTCTGCTATTACACAATATTTAACTATGACAATATCAAAATCCGCTAAACCAGCCCAAAAACTGCTCTTGCCCTGGTCGACCGCTGGCCAATGCCACACTATGATTGGCCAGTCGGCATTAGAGAGGCGGGGCTTGGCAAAAAAAAAGTAGGCCCACGTTTCACAGTTCTCGCTACAACCTTCTTTCACACCAGCTAATCGTTTAAAGGGGATCCAACAAAAAAGCGTCTGTCTGAAAAGTTTCTGCAGCAGCAGAAAAATATATATAAAAAGAAGAAATATTTGGAACGCAGCTAATTCGAAACGACAACAGTAATAATTGGGTGAGTCCCAAACAAAACCGTGTAAATGTGTGTCTGCGTATCCGTGTTGCTCGCGGCTAAACGAGAAGAAAGAGGTGAGGAGGAGGTGAGGAAGTGAGTTTTTTTGTAGGCGGATGAAAATGAGATAAATGCTCCGAGCTGAGGGAGGGATGAGCTTAGAGAGCATACATGTAGATAAAGGTTTCCTCTCATCTGTCTTGGCAGTTTCTCCCCCTCCCTACTTTAATTTTTTTCTCTTTTCTGACTTTTTGGTGAACTCTCTCCGCTCCCTCCCTTCTTTTGAGAGCGGCGGAAGAAGACTCTGCATTTCGGCGAGAAAAGCAAGAGATAAACTCTCTAGTGTTTTTATTTTTTTCTCCAAATTAATTAATTTCTCATCCTCTCCTCGCGGGACAGGGTCTTGTCTCTTCCCTCCTCCTGATCTACGATACTCTCCTCTTTACTCGTACGCCCTTTATCTCCTTCCGCTTCCCTCCTTCTCCACTTCACTCACTTCCTCCTCTCGTCGCTCACCTCGTCGCTCGGAGAATGTGCCTTTATTAAAAAAATAAGAATGTGGGATGATGTAAGAGAACCCTCTGCGTTTGCAAGAGCGGACCACGTAGCCAGACGGCAATCATTATATTTCATTATTAAGTCTAGAAGTTAGAACCGGGATCAGAAGTAGAAAGCGACGGCGGCATGTTAACTTAACTACGGGTACACCTCGAATACCCACGAGCCGGCGCTGCGACGCGTTCGGAGATCAATCGCAGCTTCTTTCTAACACACTTGATGTGTGCGAGAAGTTGAGTTGATCACCTGAGGGATCATTTCTCTGTAGAGGGAAGGGGAGAAGGAATTCTTTACATCCTTATTGTGGATATATATCGAGAATCCAGAGAGATTTGCTCCCTCTTGGTTCTCGGGAGTTACCCACGAGGCTTTCATGTTCTGACAGAGCTGCTGCTGGTTGGCGCCTCAATATCGGGGATGCCGCTGAATATCCTGTAATACCTCAGAAACTGGACTAATGGCGATGGCCAAGATTAATGAATGAATGAATAAATAAATCGTGTCGGTGTAGTGAGAAACACATGTTGATGTAATGGCGCCTTAATGACGGAGCTCGCCTGCTGTCGGCGTACAGCCGAGGCTGAGATGGTTTCACTGGAAAATGAGGCGTCTCTAACGCCGGCTAAGCTCTTAAACTGCTCATGTTTTTAGATCTCTCTTGCGCTTTTGTTGTTTTTCCATTTTTTTTTTTTTACTGGCTCACTTCTTCAATCTCTCTCTCCCTCCTTTCCCGCCTGCTATCTGTATCTCCCAACGCCCGCTGAGAGTTGCGTTGTCGCGTCTGGGAGTTCAATGAGAGGACCATGGGCAGCCATCCGCACAGAGAGCAGCGGCCGAATAAAGCTGCTTTTTCTGCACAAAAGAAAAAAGTCCCCAGACCTCGGCTTTCGGGGCTCCGCATCTTTGTGCGTGATCTTCGCTGTGATTCCCCGACAAACGGCGCCTGACTTAACTAGGTCATGTTGCAGCGCGAGCCGAAATATGTCCTCGTGAGATTGCGTTTTGTGAGAGAAGGAGACAACGGCACATGCAGCGGGGAACGGATTTCCCGCCGATCTGGAGGCCGCGCTGTCATAAAAAAGACGACTCGTCAACCCTCGCTTTGGAGTTGTGCCGAGTCACTGCGGTGGCTTTCTGCCAGACGAAACAGAAAAGCCACGACAAGCGGAGCGACGCTTCGTTATGTTCATTTGCAGCTATTTGCGGCACACCTTGAGCGTTACGGAGAAGGCAACAACTACTTTGCGTCCAAATTATTTGACCTTTAACTCTGTTTTCTGCTCATATAGATTTCACCCGACCGAGAAACTCAAACATGAGGCAGCGTTTCTGAATATCTACATATAATAGTCACATTTAAAGACAAGTTTGATTTGACGTACTATTGGGACGGATTTGACTTTTTAACCCGGCTGCAAAGGAAGCTCAGACTTCATATCATGTGTGAAAAAACTGTTGAAATCTGTTGCTATACTTTGTTTGAGTTCATACCACCATATGTAGAGGACTGGGTTTATTGGGTTGATATGTTACATTTCATGGCATGTATTCACTAATATGTGAATGCATGTTTTGAAAGGGACTTTAGGACAATGATTGGGGCGGGACAGCAGGCTGGACCTTGTGTTTCAAACTGTGCCAGCAGTATCAATGGAGTTGTGTACGTAGGTGTGTCCTTCGCATATCTGGAGAGCCGTTCACCAGATCTGCTTCACACTTGGCAGGCGTGTCGAAGCTGGTCCAACGGGGACACGCGGCGGGTCCAATATGCTTTGAATAAATGCGCGATATCGCTCTGTGCACAGAGCGGGTCGGGCGGGGCTTCGGGGCTCTGCCGACGGGGGTCAAGCGTCACGTCCGCATCGAGCGGATGCTAAATATAGTAACGTTTTAAACCATCAAGCCACTTCACTTCACTGGAGGTAATGAGCGAGGAGCCGTACTGGAGAACGCCGCAGGCAGCAGTTAGAACAGCCACGCTACAATCAGGCACTCCACTTAAAAAAGGCAAAACGCAAGAAAATTGGAAATGATGCACTCTACTCACCATGTAAATGGCATAACAGTTTTCCCAAAAACTGCAGGAAGATCTTAATTTAGAATATAAAAAAGCATGGCTAAAATGAATTGAATCGCCCCCAATCTGCTAAATACAATGTTTAAATAGCCCCTAATTTGCAGACACTCTGCTGAATGTCATACAGTCCCTAACATGGTCGAGGTGTGTGTGTGTGTGTGTGTGTGTGTGTGTGTGTGTGTGTGTGTGTGTGTGTGTGTGTGTGTGTGTGTCCAGGTATAAGATGGAGAGAATGTGTGAAGGAGACATGGAGAATGGGATTGAGAGAACACACAGCAACAACAACAAAACAGTAAACAGACTGCAGTTGAAAGCGATAGAGTCCAACTTCCGGATGAGAAACTCCTTTTCATGTGACAGCGTTTCATTTCCTTTCAGACACAACAAAGCGTCGGCGGAGCGAGGATAAGGAAGAGAGGGAGGAATCTGAATAAAAATGAATGGACACGTTAAGGAGAGGAAGGTGTTTTATCACAAGCTTCTTCTCTTTTTTTTTGCTCTCTGCTGCTATAGTCAGCGCGGCGCTGCCTTGTGGCCGAGTGTAGGAATTTGAGTGAGCTCTGTTGGGAATCCAGTGCGTGGTCTCACACACACACACACACACACACACACACACACACACACACACACTCTGGGAATAGATAACACAGAGCACCCACAACAGAGCAGAATGCCGTTCAAAGGCTCCATATGATTCACCTTCACACGGGATCGGCGTTGGGAAAAGGAGAGCGGCCGGAGAGCCTCAAAGCCCCACCCCCCACACACACACACACACACACACACAGAGTCCCCGATGAGCTGAATAGATGGAAGGACAGAGGGAGATGAAGGTGGGATAAAGACGAACAGAGGGAGGATGGGGGAGCATCAAACTGTGGCGGTGCCGGTGATGCGAGGTGCATCGGGAATTTAGGCGCTGAAAGAGAGGTCAAGAAGACAGGGGGGAAACGAGCGCTTTAGCGTTGGCATGGAAATTAAGTGAGAAAGAGACGGAGAGAGCTACAGTGTTCATCTTGTGTAGCAGTCACCAAAGTAGATAGCGGTTTTAGTGAGGAGAAAACCTCCCCGGGGGACAAGAAGAATATTTTACGAATGTATTAGTATCCGTCTGACTGTCAAAACGGCACTTTTTGTGTCTCCTCGAAGTCTTTTATATTTCATGGGTTTACAAAGGAGTGGCCGTGTGTGTGAGACACTTCTTTAAAGGCTCCGATTGGACGGACACTTCAAAGACATTTCAAGGACATCTAAACCACTTCTGAGCGGCTTTAAAAAGGCAAATCTATCACACCGTCCTGACAGGTGCGTTCATAATTTGCCGCGTCAAATTTTCTTTCATCCATATTACAGAACGAAAAACTTCTTTTTAAAAAGGGTGTGAAAACTTTTTTGTTGTTTTTGCCATTTCCATTCAGCTTCTCATTCATTTAATAATTTCCCCGAAAATAATTGGATGGAGCAATACAGAGATAAAGATAAAAAAAAAAAAGAGCTGCTAATGTCTTCTGGCTGAGGAAGAGGAGCCAGTGATTATAGCTGAATTCAACAGGAATATTGGCTGAACTCCGAGTGAACCCAGGCAGTATTGAGGCTGCACCAGTGCTTTTCAAACATAAACTCTCGGGACCCAAATATCAAAAAGAGTTCTTCTCACGCCTCAAACTGCTTTGCATCTTTTATTTCCATCTTCCTATCTCCTCCAAACACCTGTAACGGGGGACTCGGTGGAGCGTGAACGGGCCGGGAACACGCACAAAAAACACACGCTCTCAGAAAAAGAAAAGACAGGACACGACTGCATGAACTTTTTGTGAACCACAGACAGACCGACACAGACAGGTTGACACAGTTGAGCGGCATTAGATCAGCTCTTTCTTTGACATTCACTGCCGGGTTCAAAAGGAATTTTAAATGATTCCCCCCCCCCACCCTTTGACTCCAAACGATTCCATTGTCTTCTTTTCCAACCCGTCAAAACATCTTGACAGTAAAGAGTCAGCTGGAGACGAGCAAACACACTCTGTACACACACACACACTCACTCCTCCTCTGACCTCTAACCGTATCAGACAAGTAACAGCTGGTTTGAGACAAACCGCTTTCCCCCTGCTGATGCGGGGGAAAAGCGCAGGCTAACTGGAGTAAATGAAGAGGAAGATGGGTTGTAGTTGTTTGTCAGCACAGTGACAATTAAGGCCGTCGATAGCCATTAAAGAGAGTCCTGCTCCTCCTGGAACCTAACGCCAACATATTTATGTGATACGAGTCACACATTCTGTCCCACGCACGACACTGTCCCACGCACGATTCTGTCCCACGCACGACACACACACACACACTGCCAAACATTAGTACGTCCCACAGGCCGCACATGAACATGAACAGCTCCCGGGCCTGGAAGAGCCAAACTAAAATATGTTGCTTCCCTTCCCGTGGTCAGGCCTGGTCATGTAGGACTTTAATTGAAACTCGAGCAATTTGTCATCAATGTGAACTTTTTCCACATCCTCCTTCCTTCACTCAAAATTCACTCACATTCATCCGCTGACAGACGCAGCTTTCTCTGGCAGGAATCAGGCGGACGGTAGACGGCAAACGGCAAACCGAGGCATTGTGTCAGTGGACGAGAGCAGCGCGGTAAAATAAGTTTAAATATTATAACTCTTTGCCGAATGTTACGATGAATTTTCAGTGACGTAGGAGACATTTTATGTCGAGTAGAAACACTTTTGAAACACGCATCATATATTCTGGTCATTTTTAAAGGAGGGGGGGGGGGAAGGTAGTTTCAAGGATTCTTAACTTTATGTGGAAATAATTAATATATCGGATACAAATTATTATTCTAAGGAGGTTATTTCTGCGTGAGGGAATATTGAACTATAGTGACAGTGTGAGAGACAAAGTGGAAACAGGAAGACAGACAGGGTAGAAACCTAATGGGGGGGTTTAACCAGAAGTCCAGCAAGGAACTGAGTACAAATCATCAACTAAAAATCATAAGCACATTGTGATGAAGGTCTCCATGACAGTTTCCTGCTTACTCATCGTTCAGATTAAAATGTCCCCCCTGTTCTTGTTTTGATTTCACATGCTGCCTTTGTTCAAATTGATAATGGAAATGGCAAAGTCAACATCAACTTGAAAAAGATGATTTCATTTGTCCCTGTAAAAATGTGATCAAACGAAAAATTAAAAAATTGGGTGAACATCCCCCGTGCTGGGCCGCGAGTACACTCTGCTGCTGCGTTTCAATTTGGAAAAGCACAGCAGCTGTTCTGAAACATTTACATTTTCCCCTAGAATATTCCCCACATCTCAATACATTTCAGACAAATAAAATAGGCCGTGCTGCTGCAGAATCGTGATTTTATTTAAACACTAACTACGTTAACTAGTTGAGGCAGCTTATTACCCAGTGAAAAAAGAAAATAAATAGAGACATACTCAAAAGCACATGGATCCAAACACATTAGACTATAACCTAACAATCCCTACACTATCCAGCTAATGGGCGTCCTCAGTCTCCTCTCCAATCTGTCTTTCTTTCCGCCATGAGACATGATTAGCACACACACACACACTCCGCATGGTCTAAATGCCAAGTCACCTTGCTAACCACGCAGTACTGACACTCTGCATGAATCAGAGCAGTCCAGCAGGCTTTGGGCCGGAGCACGGAGCCTAAGCGAGGGTGAGCGCCCGGGCTCTGGTGCAAGAGCACGGGGGCAGCCTGCAGACGGAGAAGTGTGAGCCTTCGCTGTGTCTGAGTCTGGGACTACTTTGTCTGAATATTGCTGTATTCCAACATGATTACTCGGGAATGTTTTTTTTTTTTATTATTATTTTTTAGGTGTTCATTGACCCGATATTGAAGGCCTGCCTGTCATCCACCTGGCTCACATGGACAATTGTTTTTGTCCGTCACAACTATTGGTTGAAATCACATTTGCCTGCTACCTTTATTGTGTAGAAATGCAGAGAGAAACGTGGCTAATTGATCTACGACTGTGATTTTGTTACCTAGAGATACATTTGAAAGGACAACGCTCGGGATTCACTTTGATTCTCAATGACGAGTATTTCCATTCAAGTAAAGGGAACTGTACTTGCTTTAGCATGGGGATACCTTGTGATTGACAGGACGCTTGGGCGTGGTCCGGTCTGAGAGTTTTGATGTTTAAGCACTCCACTGTTGAGACCTCTGTAAAGACAGAATAATGAAATAGACATTTTGGTTAGAATCTGTCAGTGTGAAGGGAAATTATGAGGGACGGTTGTTTTTTGAGTCCAGGGCATGGCTGGTTGGGTTACTAAAAACATCTGCGGCCCGATAAACAAGAGCCAAATGTTGATTTGTACTCCGCTCACTTCTCTCTGGGGGACGGCAACACCACGGCGCCGGCAACAGCAAAAAGGGAGGCAAATCACTTCAATCCTGGCTCTGAAACGGAGCGGTGAAAGTAATCGAGGAGGCCCAGATTCATAAAGACGTTCTCTCGCGATGAATGTCTGTAGACAAACAGGACATTTTATCATAAGTCTCATCTTTATGAATGAGGCCTCTGGCGCCCGAGTGTGAGACTCGTTCCTAATGAGTCATAATGAGTGTCCTAATTTGTGGCAGCAGTAGTGAATCCAAATGTGAGTAACGCAACATAATGCCAGCTATTTGGTGGAGGCTTTCATCTAAAGCGCCTTGCATTAGAGCGAGAATATATATTCGTAGCACGAATGGTCCCAGTGGGAATTAAAAAGGAGCATTAAGAATGTGGGTCAGTGTTTGTTTTTCACGAGAATCCTTTTGATCTGAGAAAGAAGGCAAAAATGAAACAGTAGTTAGTATTTAAGACCCTTTTCATGGCGGTGCGTTCTTTTTTTATTAAGCATGCTGTGTTGAGATTATTTATTTTCTACAAAGATGTTTGTCTCAAAGTGTTTCCACCCCCCTTACCTTTACCCTCACACTAACACATTAAAGGTACCCTGTGGAGCTTCCTTGTAAACAAACACAGCTAATGTAATATGGTGGCTGAATATTTAAAAACATTTAATATTGTATATGAATAAATAAAAATATATTGTTTTAATGTATACATATAATTAATAATAATAATACATATACACACATTACAGAAAAAATGGCCAAAAATATTTAAACATAAATATAAAAAAAATAATTACTGTAAAATGCAGGTATAAGGCACACCCTTTTAGAAGCCGCATCTACTAAATTTAAAGAAAAAGTAGTATTTAATCATAGACATGCTGCGACAGTTTTTAAGTCGCTGTTGCTCCGCTGCTGCTCCTGCCCAGCCCTGCCCAGCTCCTGCCCAGCCCCGGCCTCCGTTGAGCCGGGGCTGGTCCCGCTACCTTCAGTGGTTGTCGGGTAGGGGTGGGGGAAAATATCGATACAGCATAGTATCGCGATAGTTTGCGTGGCGATATTGTATCGATACACGGAAGCCAAGTATCAATCTTTTAAGTAATCAATTATGGGAGGCATCGGAGAAAGAAATGAGAAATGCGCCGTCCGCGTGTAAATCAAACGTCTGGACTTCCTGTCACTCGTAGCCCCGCCCCCTCTCTGGCGCGTCCAGCTCGAATGACGCGACTATGCAAACTGTAATACAAGCAGTTCAGTTTGTCAGGTGCAACGTTTATGAAAGTGTTGGTCAGTTTGTCCCATTTTCTGCAATAAAAATGAATGAAGTGAGATGAACAGACTGAAAACTTTATTTTATTAGATTAAATATGTTGACAGTTTTCCTTTGGGGACAATTTCCGGTTGAAAAAAAGGTAATAAATCTCAATATATCGCAATACTCAATGTATCGCAGCATCGTGATAGTATCGTGACTTAAGTATCGTGATAATATCATATCGTGGGACCTCTAGTGATTCCCACCCCTATTGTCAGGGAGCTAGCTGCTGCAGCACTTTTTATTTTGTGCTGAATTTTCAGTGTTGTTTACTTGATCTCAAACAGTACAGGGCAGCAGCTGCTAGCATTCACACTCCCTGCTGCCGTCCCCGCTCCGCAGCGCCTCTCACCCCGCTTGGCTCTCTGCCGGCACCCACCGACGATGCCACCACGCTCACCCGAGAAGGCGCGATGGAAAACAGGTCTGCGCTACAGGTCAGCACTAGCTAGCAGTGCAAGCTAGCCTCGCCCACCACCTCCACAGCGTTAGCTCGCGCTGCTAGCTCACGCTGCTAAGTAGTGTGAAAAATCCGCCAATCAGCCGCACCGATATTTAAGCCGCACAGGTAAAAGTTGAGAAAAAAAGTAGCGGCATATAACCCAAATTTTACGGTTTCCTAAATCTCTTTGGATTTTAGGACTAATGCACAGACAAAACGGGCACTAATCCAAACACACCTCCATGGCACCACCAGTGGTCAACCCTGTCCCCTCGTCCTTTATATCCGCTGCCTCAGATTTATTTAAAATATGCATTTCATATAATTTATTCCATCCAGTCCTTTTCCTCTCTTTCTGTTTTCATCCATCTATCTCTAACCAAGTCTGAGGCAGTTATATTTCATACTCTACTTGTCATCTGTCATCATACTGGCAGCATCTGCTGCCGATTTGTTATGTGGGAGTCATCTGGTGTGCTGTTCAAAGGCCACCTCTCCTTGGCTGATCATCGGGCACACAGTGACAAATGTCTTCTATGTGCATATGTTCTTCTCTATAAAAGCACTCTTTTTTTTTTTTAATGCTTTTTTATTTGACAGAACACAAGAACGTTACTCTTTTACTTTATTCTGGAACGCACTTCATTTTGTCCTAATGGCAACTTTGCCCTTGCGATATTTAATTATGTATCAAGCTTAAGGTGGTATAAACAATTTAAGGGGAAAAAAACTATTCCAGTGTGGGTAAACATCAAAACAGGAAGAGGGAAGCCACAAATTCATCAGTCGGATAAATTCCTTCTTCCTATTTCAAGATACAAAACTTTGATTTGCAAACCAACAACAAAATGTTTGAGCGTCTCCCCAAATCCCTTTTTGAAGGTTGTTCAAACAGCAAGATCTTTGTGGTATGTTATTTGTCCTGTGCAGGGCTGCTAAAACACAGTGCGCCATTACTGCTGTTTTGAGCTCTTAATGTGTTGTTTAATAAGCCTCGGGACCAATCCAACAGTGTTTCTGAACACATTTTATCGGAATGGTCTGGACCTCGAATGCACCAGCATAAACTCTCAGCCCTGTTATTTGCACAGGCCTTTGGAGAACAGGTGCAGATGTAAAGTGGACCACAGCGGCTGTGATTAGGGACGTTTTAACATCAGATGTGGGATCCAAATCACCAGACAACCACCCCTTTAGGAGGAGACGGGGGTGAACTGTAGATTGCTTGTAGGCTGCGAGCCAAACAACACTGATGAAGCAGATGCTGGGGGAGAGTAGTGTGTGTGGGACAGAAAAAGAAAGAGTTTTATATGTTCCCTGTTGGCTGAACACTGGGAAGAGGCCTGCCAGGCTAATGTACAACACCAGACACAATCCAATCCCAAAACTGCATACAGACTCATAAAACCTTTCTTTATTTATTTATTTTAATGCCAAAGGAAACACATATGATTTCCTTTTCTTCTTCTTCACAGTGGCGGTTTGCAAACACTTGAAGTTGCAGTACCTCGGAGGAAAGTTGAAAGCATCCAGGTGGAAGAAAACAGCGATCTAGGGCGGAAGAGGGTCGCGTGTTTTCTGTGAATATCCCGATCGCTTGCCAGCGAGAGATCCCTCGAACTGGAATGATTCTGTTTCTGTAGTTTGTGCAAAGCTCAAGTCAACATTTTGGGACAAGATATTTCCTCTCTACTGTTAGCAGAGCAGCGATTCAGTCCGCGCAGCTGTAACACACATAAACGCTCCTCCTCACACAGAGACAGTACTGGCAAACACAGACAAATCCATACACAATTACAGGAATCCCCCCCATTACGCTCACACATTTCACACACCTCTGGACCCCCATGCCAGGTGCAGCTGTGCTCTCACAGAGCAACAGCAGGACCGGAGCGGGGCTATTTCGGGCTGTGGCAGCCAGATTGAATTAAAGCCGGATTAATCCCTGTAGAATTTGTGTCAATTCTTCCAAGCAACACTAAATCCAAATCAAATTATAAAATCCCGCCCCCCCCCTCCCATCCACCACCCTCCCGCTGATGCAACCACCAACACCACCACCACCATCCATCAATCCATCCGTGGTACTGTAGTCAGCCTCAGTGTGTATATGTGTGTATACATCACTGTCTCGTTCCTCTCCTTTTGCTTTCCTCCTCTCGTGTTTCCACCACATGATCTATGTGTCCCCCGCTCTCCCCTCAGCCAACCTCTCGCTCCTCTCCAGCTGTGACTGATGGGAGGGAAGTTAATTGAGAACGACAGGCCCTAAATCCAGCGGAGGAATCGTTAAATGAAAGAGGACTTTGGGACGGTCATTGAGTTCAGTCAACTACACTTTTTCTATTTTTTTTGCCTGGTGCTGGCAACACTGAAAAGCGTCACTTATTACATTTAATCACGCGGAAACGGACACAAAGACAAATCATGTGGAGCAACATGACTGTACACAGCAACATCTGGAGTTTTTAGCCATTTGGCACTGCTCCATCTGTCATTTAATAGAAAAACAAGTGTCAGGCCGAATGAGACGGAAACAGACACCAAGAACATTTTCACACGGCAGGTCTGAAACTTGCAGTGAGCCCAGTTTCAGCTTGGTGTGTACTGTGGGTTCGGCTCAGGTATTTCCTATTACCTTCATTATTAATTAGTTTTGAGCTAGAGCTCAGGTTGGAATGATCCGGGCCGTGTCTGCCTCGGGCCAAAAAAACCTGCTTGAAGTTAAGCTGTTGTATCAAATATGATACAACAAAGCAAACTACTCTTATCTAGAAGTGGACACTTTTTTCCTCTGTTCCTGCGGGTGCAAAGCCTGGATTTAATAAAAACTGAGGTCACATGCCAAAAAAAGAAAACAAATTTCAGATGTTTTGGATCATTCAGAAATTATTTATTCAGTTAGTTGCTTGATTATATTTGTGTACATTTTTACTCGCATCATGAAGATCTAGATTTGTTTCTCAGGCTGGTCCTTAATGCTATGAATAATATATTTTATATAATGTAAATACATTCAGTATTGAAATACATTAATTCAAAAATACCAGCATGTGTTAGTTGTGTTTGTTATTTTTAAAGTGTAAATAGAATGTAAATTACCCCAAAAAGAAGCAAATCCTGTCGGACTAGTTTGATGAAGTAAAATTACCTACTACCTCTATAAATGTAGGTCAAATTATGGCGGTGTCCTCTGGAATATATATATTGTTTTGCTTATGAAACGCCCTGCACACGCCCCCATCGTATTGGTAGGTCATTCTGAGCGGTCGCTCTATTTCTCACAACTCCTACTCATTTGGCGCACTTTGACTTTTTCTTGCGCACAGGCACTTCTCACAAGCTGCCGATACTCTCTTCCGGCCCTCTCCGTATCAGGCTCTCTGGGTGATTCATAACGGGCCCTGAAATAACCTTCCTCCCCCCCAGGCGCCACTGGGAGCACTACGTGATGCTCACCTGTTCCCGTTCTCGCCAGCCCGTTTTTCTCTGTCCGCGGCCAATCTAAGCAACGTCGCATTGGCCTTACAATACTGTTGGCCTGGATCCAAAAGGGCAACGCAAGGAGAACGCATTTCAAAAGTCAAGCCCTACTTTACTCGACGCGGGCAGAGAGCAGCAAACTGCGGTTAGCACCACTCCTAGCAGTGAAAATGTAATGTTAGCGTCAGTGAAACAACTTCCACCGCCGCAACTGCAGCCAACTACGTCAAGATTAGGGCACCTGCTGTTGGGCGAAATATCAAAGGTTGTATTTTTTGCTCATTGTCAAAGGCCGATACACACACTAATATGTGAATATGGGGAGTACTGGTAACGATCATTTGTTTCCACTTCAACCATTGCCCTGTCCTCTAGTTCGGTGGTTCTCAACCTTTTTTCAGTGATGGTCAGTAAATCAACGTGCATTCTCTCATAGTGTCACTGCAATACTTCCTTTTATTGCATAACAGCAACAGAAAAATAAATGAAACTCATCGTAAACAGAAAACTTGCTTTGCCTCGAAATGCGGTTGAAAAATAGTTTGCACTTCCACTCTCTAGCCAAACACACCTGGCTGTACTCAGGCGACGTCTACATATAGAGTTGACGCCCCCTGACGTCATCAACTGTACTTAGTTTAATATTCACAATAGTTATATGATAACTTTTTCGTCATTAAATAATCATAGAATGTCTAAAAGGTTACATATGTGGAGTAACAAAGAGAAAAAAAGACAGTGAAAGTAAGCGAGCTATCAGCTGGGTCCTCTGTGTGTCCTGGTAGCGAGTCGTGATGGGGTTTGCATTTAAATCACAGTAACCCACAGCACCACTCTAATCTGGGAAATGTTAATCTGCAACCTCCTGAACCACTTTATAAATCTCCTGATGAGAACTCAAGAATCATTGTGTGTGTGTATATATATATATATATATACACAGTGGTTCTTGAGTTCGACCACACAAACCTACTCAGATCTCCAGTGTTTCTATATTTGTCGAATATTAAACATTGATTTGAGTATGTACTGTGCGCGGGTGTGTGCAAATGTGTTCTCCCTTCCTCTGTTTGATGGACACGCAGGAGCTGTGGAGGGAAGAGTGAAGACGCGTGAGCGAGCGAGGGAGCCAGGATGGAGAGAACAGCAGCCGGTGGCTTGAGGCTGGGCGATGAGTTCATTCCCTGACAGGGCTGACGTGCTCAGCTATCAGTC
Organism: Myoxocephalus aenaeus; assembly: GCA_038501785.1. NCBI lineage: Eukaryota > Metazoa > Chordata > Actinopteri > Perciformes > Cottidae > Myoxocephalus > Myoxocephalus aenaeus. Next base: position 5,746,650 of record JBAMJR010000419.1, on the reverse strand, counting down.
TGAAATCACACGCACGCACAACTTTCTTTCTCATGCACAATTACAGAATGTATTGAGGAAAACTGCTGTTATCAACCATGCACATGCCGACTGTTGGCACGTAATGGAGATTGAGAGCGTTTCTCTCTGTTTGAGAGCTTAAGGAAGAGAGCTCATCAAATTCAAACCAAACAGTTTCCCACTGTTTGTCCAAAAGTCCTCGTGGAACATTTGAGAACTTTGGTTTCTTTTGTCAAATCATTTTTATTTATTTATTTTTTACATAAAAACTTTTTTTTCTTTCAATGCCACCCAACATTAGATTATATCGGTATGTTTCCGTCCACTTGTTTTTATGTGCACTTTCAATGAAAACCTGAGTAGAAATGCACACAAAAGGAAAGGTAAAACTAAATATTGCACAAACGTTTGTACGTGTGTGTATTCACAAAAACAAATAAATGAAGAAGCTCATGACCTCAACGTCTGAACAGGACATAAATAATAGCAGCTAATTAAAACCGTCTCCTCAGTGCTTCACACACATCTGGTGTAACCTTCCTCAAATGAATGCATGAAACAAACAGAACTGTCAGACAGTTTTCTACATTGTTCTTCACCATCTGAGGTTCCACTGCTCTTTTGATTAAATCGTCTTCTTCTGCCGATGGCAGTAACATATTTTCCAACCGGAGAATTGGCCACACCTACTGCTCATCTCGATGTTCCAAGTCCTAATAATGGCATAATGGTAGCAGATGAAAACAAGCACTCATCCGCGTTTTCTTTGCGTGTTTTTTTTCTTTTTACAATGTTCACTATCTAAGTTTAGTGTGCTTGCTAACATTTGCTAATTAGCACTAAACAGTAAGTACAGCTGTGGGTAGTTTAGCAGTGTGTCTGATAATAAACCAAAGAATATGACAAATTAGGAATTTGACCTCATGGTGGCATGAGATAAAAACTGAACACCATGGAAACATGCACCAAACGTCATTTCACTTGATGCTACAAAAGTCAACCTCATGATGTCTCTCGAGGAAAAGTCAGGGGAACACGAATGACACAACAATGTGTAAGTCATTACACATTGCAGTAGCATCCCCTTCCTGCTCTTTGTGTGTCACTGCCAACCATTTAGTCTCTAATGACTGCAACGTAAACATGGATCAGTGGCGCATGAAGCAAAAATAGTTTGACCTCCGTGTATATCGATCTTCCGCATTAACTCTGGATTGGGTGTTCAAACAAACACAGGACCTTCAACCAGGAGACCGGTGTTGTGTCCCAAAGTGTTGTTGAGTTCATTTGAAGATGCATCACTGATATTTGCGTGGCACAAAATGTCCTTAAAACCTCCTGCTATTTTTACGACTTCCCATCAGGTTGGGTCACCAAAGTAAGCAGGATTCATTATTTGGAAACCATTGATGTTGTGCAAAATTCCAATTCCAGTCAATCAATGCGCTGGTTATTGAGATATTTCAGTGTAGACTGAAAGTGCTGGACCGACCGGCCAACAGACTTGACATTGCCGTCCATGCCGCTAGCGTGGCTGAAAAACCTCAAACATATATTAGGCCCTGCTCTCAGGGCTGTATTTGAACCCCCGAGGCAGGGTCTTGTTTGTTGCCTCGGGCTTTACTCTGCTGTCGTGCCAAACAAAGAGCCAGACGGGATGATAAACAGGAGAGGAGGGGGAAAAGGGTGAAGAAGGGATCTGCTGGTGGGAAAATTAAAGAGAAACAACAGATAGAGAGAGATGAAGAGTTCGATGCCTTGTCTTTTTCCGGCGTACAAGTCTCTCTCTCTCTCTGGCTAAACACTCCTCATTTTGTTAATTTCCTGGCGTGGGAGATAAAGGTAGGAGGGTGTGCAAAAAGATGTGCAGGAGAGACAAGAGGAGCAAAAAAAAAAAAAAAGAGGGAGATGAATCAGTAAGACGAGGAGACATGAGAAGCTATTGTTTTCGTGAAGCACGGGATACAAAAAACAGAGAGAAGCAAAAGAGACACCCAGATAGAGAGAGAGAGAATGAAAAATAGAAGAGGAGATTGAGAAATATTGCAACGTGTTATGATGGTCCGAACCACAGCGAGGTGTCTGACACTTCCTCTTTGCCCCTCTCTTTGAAATGCTCCCACGTCTCTCAGGGGCAAGCAAGCAGGCAAGAAGGGAGTGAGAGATGTGGGAGGAGAAGATATTGTTAAATATTCTCAATATCAACGGGAAAAAAAAGGTAAACCGCCTTGCCTCTCTTCCGATCATCCTATCTCACCCTGTCAAGGAAGGAGGTGAGCAGAATGAAAAACGAGGGACACATGAGGGGGGAGGAGAGGAAGAGGGTGAGATGTTGCAGGGCGAGGAGGCAGCAAGGTGAGTTTGACCACACTGTATTGCTATCTGGCTTTTTCCCCACGCAGGTGAATCCTGGGAGAAAGAACCCGCTTTCATCAACCTGTTTGTTGGGGAAGCCCTATTCTTCACTTTTTTTTGTTTGTGTGTGTGTGTTGTCGTAATAAAACATCAGCTCAGTCAGAATAAATTGCGGTTATCGTTTCTGCTGCGCTCCCGATTGCTTTTATGATTATGGTTTATCGGATTCACATTGCGACACAACTCAGACGTTTAAAAACCTCCAAAGAGTAACATCCCTGGCGGTAAAATTCACTTTCACAGCCCCCTTTCTAAACGGCATTATACAATACAATGGAGCTACAAGAGACACTTTAAGTAAGATACACCACATACAGGAAAAAAAAGAGGGAAATAAAGGGCCCCCGGTTAAAATGTAATGAAACGGGGGAAGAGAACATAAAGATGCAATAGCAGATAAAGCTATACTCAGTAAACCAAGAGCAGAGCAGCTCACATTTCAGGTCGTCTCATTGTAATCGCACAATACCTTCTAATGGCGTGTGCATGCAAACCTTCAGCTGGGGCAAAACATGACACTTCAGAAATACATAAAAACCAAGAGCGTGGGGTATTTACTGAGATGTGGCAGGTTGTTTATCGTGGCAGGCAAGTCGGCTTTTCAATCCAGAGGAAAACCAAGGTCACAACACTTCCATCTTGAAAGAAACAAACACTTGTGGCTATTCAATGAAGTGCCAACGCGTCTTTCATTCCACCCGTGTGGGCTCGTGCAGACAGAAATACGGGGAGAGGAGGAAGAGGAAGAGGAGGGATGTAATGTCATGAAAAAAAAAACTGAAAAAGAGTGTGTAATCCATGTGGCTACTTTATAATTAGCTGACAAGAAGCCCAGCGAGTGACTGAAGCATTAGATTAAACAACGCTCTGTACTCAACAGCCACGACCGCACGCTCCAGTGCTCGGGGAGCGCAATCAGAGAACCTCGCAGAACGCATGTCAGACGAGTACGTAGCCGCGCACCCCCCCCCCCCCCACACACACACCCCACCCAAACGCTACTGGGTCTTGACAACAGTCTAATTGGTAATTATTCACATGCCCCCACACACCAGGGAACCGGCACTCCTAATGAAACTGCTTCTGTGTCTGGTGCGCAGACAGGTCTTTAGCGCGCACACACCCACGGGGAAACACTCACAAAATGGGGCTTAAACACACACACACACACACACAGCCAAACGATCTGCGTGTCAGAGGTGGAGAGGAAAGTCAAAGGTGTTAAGAATGGATGAAAATCAGACCACAAGTGAAGGGTAATTAACTTGACCCGGAGAGCTCACACTGACCCCGCTCACAGGGAGTGTATCAGTGAGACATTGTTGGTGACTAATAGAAGATGATACGTTGCATGAATAAACTCGCCGTACATGACGCTGTGATTACATGTTTGGTGGCTGACATGAAACCTCACGTCTACATTTGTTCTCGAGCGTAACGCAGATGAACGTGGCAAAGCCTGTTTAGCTGCAGTCAAGATGGAATAAAAAAACAGCCTTTTTAGATCACGACCCCAGTTTTTTTGTCACAAACTTCACCATGTATGCAAAAAAGAAGTTACAAAACACAAATGTCTTCGCCAACAAAAACAATAATCTTTTCTTCCTGTGAAACAAAATAAGCTGTGTGTTTACGTAAGCCAGAACCAACCAATTTTAACTAATAATATCATACTAGAGCTAGAGGAATACCGGCACTATACAAATAAGGCTTCAAAATTCATCCTATGGTATACAACGTGCAAAAGTGCAAAAACTCAAATTCGTGATCAAGCATAAATTGTGTAGCTGCTCCATTAAAAAAAGAACCGTGAAAGATGTTACAGATGAATACATGGGAACATTTTTTTCTGTTTACAATAGAATAAAATAAAAAACATCAGTCTCCCGTTTGAGACTCTAAATGTAGGCGGTGATCCTCTTTAAGACCGATATATAGACGACACACATCTTACGAGTGTATGCGGAAAGTTGAGTCATGAACACACTTTATGACTCACTCCATTTCGCTAATGCCTGGTTTTAGTGTCATCTCTGCAGCATGCAAGAAGGTTGGCAGACATTTTTAGTCCCAATACGGCGGCTGAAAGGGGCCCGGCTGATTGCTGTCGTGTCATGATCAACTCATCTGCATATCATCACTTTTGATGAGGTAGATTAGTTGGCACGGAATTCTGTGACTTCTAATACCAGGGTGCATGATGGGAGAAGAGAAGAGCCAGAAAGAGGAGACGGGATTTGGCAGAATGACAGCTGGGAGGGAAATCGCCCGAAGAATGAAGGAGAGGAAAAGAAAGTAGAAAAGTTCAACTTTGCAAAGACGGGCCGACATTCACTCGACCGTCGCGTAGGAGGGAACTCAGAGAAGATGGAAGAGGTAGAATCAGAATTATCAATCACAATGAATGAAGGAATTTGACTCTCACCAGTGAATTATAAAAGGTAAAACTGTGTGTGTGTGTGCACGCACGCACACACGCACACGCACACGCACGCACGCACGCACGCACGCACACACACACACACACACACACACACACACACCGTGTTCCTGCTTACAGATGCACTATCCGATGATTTGTTTGTTGTATACCTCAATTCTCGAGAACAAAATGTGTTTCGCTCGTCCTGAGTTTGTGACAACATATCCTGGCTGAACAGAGGCTGTAGACGGCAACAAATACAGGACTCTGGAACAAATACAGCCACTTATTATTTAAACACGTTTGTCTGTTGTTCGGGGGGAAAGTAACCTCTTTAAATGCGAAGGTGGCACTTATTCACGGCAATGACAAACGAATGCATTTGGATTAATTCCTCCGCATAAATCACTGGATTTAAACAGAAAATATGTGTTTGGGCAAGATTCTGGCTCATGTTTAAAACGTTCTGCACTTTCTGCACATTCTTTCTGCACCACTTTCTGCACATTCAAAACACCTTTATCGTAACATTACGATAATAAAGTTGTAATTTTATGAGAATAAAGTCACTATATTTCAAGGAAACTAACCCATCAACCCGACAGTCTGCTGTGCATTATGTTATTTAGACCGTCTGACGGACACAGAACCTTGTTTGGGACTCTTTAGCGAAGCAGCTGTGTGCTGCTCTTTATCTCTTCACCTTTGTGCGGCTTACTGTCCACACGAATGTTAACTTCACCACCTCCGATAAAGACCAGCTCACAGCCGCTTCCCCCCAGCGCTTCAGTGTCTGGAGACAGTCCCAGAAACACAAGCCAGAACGCACTGAACTCGCCCGACGCATCATTGTCCCTTTTAAAATCCAATTTGGGGGATTTAATTTGAGCTAAAAGTTCAAAATAAGTTTGAGTTAAAAATTCGAACATTTAATGTAGTATCCTGTCTTTGTGAGCCCCAACTCAAACCTAGCGTCAGCCTCAAAAACCTTTCCCTGAGCAGAGTTTCCCCGTTTGGTTTGGCAGGCGAACGTCTGTAAATGAGCAACCCTGTCTCCAAATGACATTATGACAGTTAAACTACGTAATCAATGACACGTCAAGGGAAATTGACGCTGTAAACTGAAACAAAAACACATGAAACTTGGTTAGGTTTCGTAAAAAAAACCCATTATAGTTAGTGAGTAAGTGTGACGTAAGTAAGTAAGTGACGGCTGTAAATTAAATGAAGTCATCACAGACTTATGGGTCAACACGGGACCCGAACAGTGGTCTCCTGGGTTCCATCTCCTCCACCCCGCGATGCTGACTTACGCAGATTGTGATTAGAAACATATTTGTGACGTGTCAAAAACGAATGTTATCCGGGAGAAAAAATGCGTCTCCCTGGACACTTGATTGACAATGCAGTCTCTCCCTCCCGTAATGTTATTGAGCGTTTAAAGGGGAACGGAAATGAATAATTAATGCAGTAACCTATAGTATTCCTGACGTTTAGCCCTGCTTAATTCTAGATGAGGTGGCGGGGAGGAGAGTGTATGTGGGTTGTAGGAGGGAAAACATGTATTCCACCCTCAGCCCAAAACAATATGGAGTTCATGCATAATAAAGGAGCCTATAGGCAGCCGGCAAAAGACAAATGAAAACCTGTATGAAGAGGGGGAGGTGAGAAACTGAAGAAAAAGCAAAAAGAAACACGATGGAGAGACAAAACAGGACAAGGAGTAAAGCAGAACTCAAATCTGAATGCCTTCTTTGACTTTGTTCACCAATGGAAAGTTGGGTATTAATGAAACAGAAGCGCCGGGACCGCGACACGGCAACAAGGGACCGAACCGCCGCCGAGATCAGACGAATGGCGCGGCCACGGCGAAACATCTGGCCTGCTCATGGCAGCTCGCAGACGCACGCGCGCCCTAAACAGATGAATCACTGTGTCATTCATCGCACCTCAGGGTGCCATTCTCTGCACCGCAGTAATGTGGCGGATTCCCTCTTTAATAAATGTGGATGCTGCTGCTGCCATTAATATATTTATATCTGCTTATGCACCTTGTTGAAAGCACATCCAGGGAGATTTCAAGGTATATGAGCTTATTTCTTATCTCCTAAGACAACTGAGCATGAACCCCCCTCCCCTTCCTCTTCCTCCCCTAACATCTTTTCTTCCACCCCTCTATGCTCATCTCCTTCCCTCCATTTTTTTTTCCCATTTTTTTTTTTTTGTTCCATTTCTCCACACTGTAGAAATGGGATTGGAGCATTTGGGGTTCACGCGGCGGGCAACGAGTCTTGAGCACTGAAAGTTTCTGTTCCGTTTCAATCGTTTAGTTTGGGGAAAAGTTTGAGCGAACCCACTCACAGCCTGGAGACACGATATGATAAGAAGGCTGGCTCGCATCTGATAACCAGTTGTATAAACACACAGAGCGAAGGGAGGACAGCCTACGCTGGCTGATGCAACTGAAATAAATGTTGTGTGCACGGCATCTTTCATCGCAGCCTTGTGTTCGTACATAACACCACTTCATTCTCCGACTGACCAGGCTGAGAGGCACACCCACGCTCCCCCCCTTCCTCTCCGCTTGCTCATCTTCTTCCTCTCTCGCTCGGAAGAAGTTTTGCAGAAGTGAAGTACCCGAGGATTTTTATTTTTTTTACCTAAGAACCGAGAGTTTCTGTGTCTTACCGGAGACCAAGAACAACAGGAGCCAACAGGTTGCTCAGCAAACAACCCGGTAGTATTATTGAATATTAATTAATCTGAGGGTCTTTACTTTGAGAATGCTGCTTTGGTTTTTGGATCATTTGTCAGACGCAGAATACGGTTAAATGTGCAAAAGAGTCGATCCCCAACTGTCCATTTTCAGAAAGTGTAGAGAAGTAAGAAAAAATTGCGGTTGGTGGGTGTCATGGAGTAAGTCACTGAGGGCATATTCTTTTCAAGCATTTTCTGTGTATTATATTTCGGTGTTCTGGTTTTAGGCATTTTGGTGCTGCTCATATTTCATACCATCTTTGGTGGGGTGAATTCAATATGAGTGTGTGGTTGTGTTCTTTTTCATTGTGAGAACTTTTCGCTCTTAACTTTTCGATATTTAAATTTACATGTATTGATTTTTTTTTCATTTTGTTGTTGTATGAAACCACACATTCCCTCCCTCAATATACTTAAGAGAGCTAAAACGGGATCATCGGCACCATGGATACATCAACACACAAGCGCCATTAGACGACTTGCTACATAGCTACGGTCGGAGTAAGAGTCTCTGAGTTGCCTAAAAGGATCAATGAGTCAAGCAGGCAGACTAGACTAACACATTCTCTCTCTGCTACTATAGGGGATGGTGGCAGGTTAGCATGGGCATGCATTTTCATAATTTCGCTAACAAGGGGGCTGGCTCCACCCCCCTCACATCGCCATGCTATACGATCAAATACCTGAGAAACGAATGACATCCCCATCCGCCTCGGCAGCACCACGTGTTTAGTGCCAAAACCAAAATGTTAACAGTGAGATGCTAAACTAAGATGCTGAACATGGTAAACATTATAGCTGCTAAACATCAGCATGTTAGCATTGTTATTGTGAGTGTGTTAGAATGCTGATGCTAACATTGGTACGCTAGCTTTCAGCTCAGTACAATCTCACAGATGTCTGCAGACTCTGTGTTGATTTTTCTTTGATTATATGACCTTTGTTTATGCGATAGAAAGAAACATGTTGGTGGGTCTGCTTTCGTCCGGGTTGTTGTTTTCCGCTATTTTTGTTCTTAAATTAAGATTTAACTCTTCCCAAACGTCCGACGCGGATCTGTGTTTTGACAGTGTTTTTAAAATATTCATATCTTTGCGAAAAAACGGCGCAGAAAAAAAAACCCGCTGCTGTTAGAAGCGCCAAACTCTGCAGTTTCCGGCCCCCTCCTCTGTGTGCTTCTATGTGCCTTTGAGGAGCCGAAAGGCTCTGGTGTCTGTGTGGAGATCCGCCTTTCACCGTGATTTGTTGATTCAGGTGTCCGTCTACATTTTGTGTGAAACTACCAATGAACACTCAGGAAATCCTTAAGGACCTACCCACCCACCTACGCTGCAAAGATATACTTGGTCTGTAGTATGAAGTTATTCCTCAGTCCCATTTTATCTCAGTCCCTCTCTCATTTTGAACATTTCTACTCAAAAAACGATAATAAAAAATGTGGTTTTAGACATTTATTTACATGTATCTACCATTTCACTGTTTTTGTGAACATAAGACCTTTGGTAAACCAATTTCAAGCACCAAAACTGTTCGACCACCTGAGTAAAGTTATCTTTTCACAAGAGATATGAAGAATTTCCAAAATCGAGATAAAAATTTAATATTATAATAATAATTTAATATTATAATAATATTTTCTCTTTACACTTTTGCCTTATGACAATGGTGCCTCATTATACTGTATAGAGAGCTGAGATTGTTCTGCAATTTATAATGTAAAACATGGGTATGTATCTGATATGCAAGTGCCTTCAAAAGGTGAATTTAAGAAATTATGTAAAATCGAGAAAATTACCTCAGTGTCTGAAGGGTTAAGACAAACAAATATGTATTCTCATTATTGGTTCTGCCATGTCAATTCCTATTTGCATGACTAATGTGTGTTTGTCGTCCTGCACACGTCCAAAAGCATCTGAAGACTATCTTCACCCTTTGTAGCCTGTCTGCGCCGTCTGTATCATCGCCAGCGCTGCTGAAGGCCGTAGGGTTCTGTGGCTGTTACGGAGGGAGGCTGACGCGGAGGTGATGCTGGGGAAGGCTTTGTTTGCGATCACGCGTGTGAATCCGTATGCATGTTCCCAGCCGAGTGACATTTGCTCAGCAAATTCCTGGGAGACAAGAGCATGGAGTGTATGGTGGCGGTACGGCGCTTTCCTGTCATGGGAATTATGCCAGATGTGGATTGTTCAGATCAAAGAGGGAGAGAGAGAGAGAGAGAGAGTTTTGAATAGCATTGAACTAACTAATAGAACCACTAATGGTGGAATGTAACTAAGTAGATGTACGCGATTAATACTGTTTTTAAGATACTAGTTTTTGCTTTTCAGTACTTCAATTTGTTTACTTCTACTTGATTACATTTTGCAAAGAAATATTGTACTTTTTACTCTTTTTTTTCTTTTTTTTACAAATTCCTATGCTGAATAAAATTGTACTTAGAAATACATGAATGAGTGTATGACGTAAGACTCCTTCTTCACCAGCTACAACATAACAAAAGTGTGATAATGATCTAACAATGTATGGATATGGATATAACACTGGCATGGCATCTGCATATCTTTGGTATTTTTGGTCGATCATTTGTAATGGCGGATTTTCACTCAAAATGTTATGGTTTTTACATTGAAGTTAAAGGACATGAGTACCTCTTCCACCACTGACTTTCTGTACTGGAGTTCGTAGTGAGTGGATATTTTACCGTCTGAGGCCCCGGACTTCATCTCTCTTCTCGTCTCGCTTTGGATGGAAGGGAAGTGAAAATACCTATCTTTAGTACAATCTAATAGCTCAGACTTTACGTAACTTTTTATTACCGCTGGACTTGGTGGATGACGCAGCTAGAGCCTGCTTTTAGCCGTCTCCCCTGCATACTGCACAGAGAAGCTGCACGAACAAAAACATTTCACAGGCTGGTGACGAGCATAAAGCAGGAAGAAGCCACATCTCTGGAGAAAGCTTCTCATCTGCTGTGACTCAAGTTCTCTGCAGAAATACATCTCTCATGCAACCATGTGACGAGCAGAATCCTGGGGTGAGGAGAGCTTTTGTCTCTAGTTTTTTCCCCTTCTTTTTCCCCACAATGAACAGTGACAGCATCGGGGTGAAAGAGAGTGCGTTACAATAACGAATACCCAGCACGAGGAGCTGCAGAAGTTTTCAGTCTGAAAAAGCAGCGAGTCACGTAAATAAACACACCAGTTTTGACTATGGAACTTGTTTGTGTGCGTATGTTGAAACACTACTATTACCCTGTATGCTTTCAGAATAGGTGTTGCGGTGTGTGTGTTGTATTTCTTTTTAAATAGCATTGAATAGCAGCCAGGCAGGAAAAGCCGCAACAAAGAGAAGACTTTATTTAACAACACCCACAGATTGGATTTGTCATTTGTCCAAAAAAAACAAGCAAAGTTTGGTGTAGAATGTGTTTTATACAAATAATTTTTCATTCGAGGGCTCGCTGTGTGCATGTACAATGACGAATGGCAGCAGTGAGGCAGGTGGCGTTTGCTTCAGAGGGAGCTAATGACACTAAGGTGTCACCACAGGGGGGTTTGCTCACCGCTGGCTGCCTGCAGCACGCTGACATGTCCACCGCTATGCCCTCCCTAACACTTGTGTGACACGTGTGTGTGTGTGTGTGTGTTCATGCACGCGTGTGCGTTCGTGCCTAGGAACCAGTGCGAAGTGGAAGGTAGAATTTATTCTGAGTATCGATCGTCTGGCATCTCCGTGGGTGTTCGGCGCCGTGGTGTTGAGTTAGGGAGCAGAGATTGATGCCTTGTCAGTTTGTTGTCGCAGCGATGAGAAGAAGGGGCTGTCAACGCTACATAAATCTACAGCAGAGAGGTCACCAGGGGGCAGGGGAAGAAATACAGACATTTGTAATTGGCTAATTTGTTGCCATGTTTGGTCTCAGGTTTGCACCACTAATAAAAGGGGGCCCCTTCAGCAGGTGCAGTCGTTGGGGGGAAAGGCCATGAAGTGACTTTACGTTGATATTAGACAAGCTAAGTAACTTGTTGCTGAGGCTACAAAGTGTGCGGGCCCTTCTCGACACGTGTAGTCATTTCAGCGCCAACATCCATCTTCAAAAATGATCGGGGACCCCAGCTCAGTCGTTTCTTAAAACAGAGTCCAATGTTCAGCTGAGAAACTGTTCCGATCTTCGTATGCCTTAACGGCTTATCTTAAAGCACAGCTCCGACATGCAACAGATGATGTCTGTTGCACGTCGGAGCTTTCCCACCCACCGCCACATATATATTCTCAACCTCGCGGAAACACTGCGAATTTAAAACAAAAACAAAGCAACAGAATACTACAAATTATCATAAAATTTTCGCCATTTTTCAGATTACTTTATCGTAGGTCTGTTTACGCCACGTTAGCGGCTCCTTCTTGAACAGATGTGCCTCGCTTCCTTTTTCACTAAGGATGGTGACAAACAACAGCAGCTTCATGAAATTCACAGAGCTTCCCTCACAGTTGTGTTGACACGTCTCAGTACCTGCAGCTTAAATACATCCATAATGTATTGAAACTGTCTCTTAGATATATTTTGTGACTGTGCATATTGTGTTTTGTCGTTTGGGCTTTTAGGAAAGGTGCCTTATCCGCTCACACCTCGTTACGCTGCAATGAAAAGCACGGATCCTCTCAGAAAAATACAACAAAGCATTTGAAATTGAAATCGCTTGCATTTAACAAGCAGGGTGTTCAGAATGTTTCCGTCCAATTTTCGGCGAAATTATACAGCAAACATAACGTGTTTCAGACGACTCCTGATTAACGAGCGGAATAGTGTGGATGAAACATGGAACAATCAACGGATGCCAACTTTAATCTCCCTTTTAACACTCTAGGGTCTGGGGGTCAATTTCTCGATTTTTCTCGATTTTACATACTTTTTAAATTCCCCTTTTTAAAGTCACTAGCATATGATACATACTCATGTGTTGTATATCAAAAATTACAGAACAATCTCAGCTATCTATATAATGAGGCACCATTGTCCCAAAGGCACAAGTGTAAAGAGAAAATATGACTAAAGCTGAAAAATTGAATCTTGATTTTGGAAATGTTTCATATTTGTTGTGAAAACATAACTTTACTCAGGTGGGATAGCGGTTTTGGTGATGGAAATTGGTTTACCAAAGGTCTTAGGTTCACAAAAGCAGTGGAATATGTGAATAAAATGGTAGACACATGTAATTTAATGTATAAAACCAAATGTATTATTATATGGTGGGGATGATGAGCTGTGGCTGGCTTTGCGGCCTGCCTGCTAGGTGATGTGTTGGCAGGCAGATGGACAGGGAGGCTGCTGCAGCGATGCTGCATGTTGTCCTCTGGACCCTCACAGCTCTGAATCCACTCTGTAAAATACATTAATACAGTCAGTATGAGTTCACTGAAAGAAAGTTAACGGTGATAGGGACAACAGTTGATTATCACCGTTCATAGCTGTAGTCAGCTATCTCCGTTAGCTCTCGTTAGCTCGCGCCGTGTTAGCGGCACCTAACGTGACATAAACACTACAGTAGTAACGATTAACGGAGATCCAGCGCTACTAGGCTTACTAAGTTCACTGTAAGAAAGTTAATGGTGATAGAGACAACAGTTGATTATTCAGTTCAGTCGTAGACACGGAAGAGAACAGCCAACACAGCACTATGTAGTGACGTGCTAACGCTAAGTTATTGTCAACACACAAATGTTATTTACGGTCTTACAAACACATAATGGAGGTCCAACACTACTGGTCGTACTATGTTCACTGTAAGAAAGTTAACGGTGATAGAGACAACAATTGATTACTCACCGTTCAGTCTCACAGAAACGCTGTAGCCAGCTATCTGGCCCGTTAGCTCCGGCTAGCTCCTTGTTAGTGAATCCTTCAGGCTCTGAAGCTGCGCCGTCTGTCCCCTCCAATATAGCTTTGCTCAGGACTCTTTGCTTGGCATCTTCTGACTCACAGTGAAGCTTTGCACGCCTCATACATGTCCATGTTTAGATGCTCAGACGCGGCAGTGGAAACCATATCTCTGTGACGTATTATTGTGATGATATAATTTTATAAAAAATGTAAACACCTGGTTTTACGCTTCGACGGGTGCCCCACCCCCAGAGGGTTAAATCCCTCCTGGAATACGGTCTGTGACAGTGTGGCGGCTGCCAGCTGTTACTGCCATGAAAGTCATAAAACACCGTTTTTTTTAAAGGAGGTAACGCGTCATGAAGAAGTGCCTTCATCACATGTTGGTCACATCTGTGCTTGCGTGAGAACAGCCTCTCCTGGCTGATGGCAGGGTGGAAAGCAAGCCATGGAGAGAGTTTCACTGGCATGATGAGGGCGCAAATAGCAGGAGAGTGCTGGGGTCGGTTGCCGAAAATGTACCATATATACACAGCTGTCACTTAACCCTCAATTTAAAAGAAAAAAAAAGCTAGTGGTGCCGTTTTTGCCAGTAAATTCAAGCATGTAAATGTATTGATTTATTCAGCCGGGCGGAGGTCGATGGGAGCCGAGGGAACGACCAAGAGATGTCTGGGGTTGGAGGAGTGTTTTGGATTGTTGGTAAAGCAGCCTAATGGGAGTCAGTTCTTGTTACTATGTTACACAAATATTTTTTTGCAAACTTGTAAAAGACCATACACACTAAACTAAGCACTAGTTGGCAGACTTTAAAGGAAAAGTACGTAAGTTCATTATCTCCGCCAGTGTGTGTGTGTGTGTGTGTGTGTGTGTGTGTGTGTGTGTGTGTGTGTGTCTCCATATCCCTGTGTTGCACTGGTTTAGGAATGTCCTCATAAACCACCAAAGCTTAGATGTGTTTGTAAGGATTCCTAAGGATATAAATGGACTACATGACAATAATGCGGTGCACTTCCTGCACAGGGTCCTTTGCTGCATTGAGGCTCATCAATAGCAATTTCCTTGAACACAGAAAGGCATGAAGGACGCTAAACCCTGATGGTACAAAACATGCACACTCTACATACACACACACACACACACACACACACACACACACACACACACAGAGACCATTAGCATTGATGAAGACCCTCTCTATTATTCTTGGCAAACAGATGACAGAAACACGGACACACACACACACAGAATGACAGATCCTCAGTCTCCAAGGAGCCCCAATTGAAATCATTCATGATTGGCTCCTATTGCTAAAGGCTGTGTCAAGCACCAGCCTGTGAGCTACAAGGTGATGAATAGCAAAATAAACAGATATTTACCCCCTGACAGCACCTTTTCAATTAAAGGCAAACACATGATTTTCAACACTGTCAGCACCAATACTTGTTTGGTTAACGCTCCATTAGCAGGGATGCAGGAGCACTACCTACAAATGTATTGTTGTCACATTGGAGAGACTTAAAGCCTCATTGACACTACCGGCTAAATCACTTAAATTATAGTCTGACAAAGTAATTCCAACTCAAGGTCCACTACCTTTTCCCCCTGAGCTTTCAACCACAACACACAGTCTTCATCAGTGGAGCTCACTCGGTTATCGTGGATATGCAATTATTGTCACTCAAACTCATAGCATTTTTAGGACATCTCGTCTAAGTCGGCAAACTAATTCAGTCTTCAACTAACTTAAGGTACACTTACTATGTTTTTCCCAGAGTTTTCAACTGTATCACACATTTTTTATTGTGGTGTGTCGACAGGTCTATCTCTATGACAAATGAACTAAATTGACAGCTAGATTCTTATTAGTTTGCCTATAAAGACAATCATGGCACTGAAGATGCAAAACCCAACAGAATACACTGTATTCTGTTGGATTTTGCAATACCTTGAAACCCCAAGGGCCTACGCCAAAATGATGTCTGTAGACTTCAGCTCTGCTTTAAATGCCCTGCAGCCACACATCCTTGTCAGTAGCTCAGACAGCTGTCTGTAAATCAGGTGGTATCACTCATTTTTAAACCAACAAAACCTAGAGCAGTGAGAGAACCAGACATCATATCTGAGTCTCAAGTTATTAATTACCGGCTCCTCAGGAAGGTATGAGTTCTCCCATTCTGTTGATATATTACATACTTCCACGGCAATTTTATTAAAACGTTTGTACATTGGTGTAATGATCATCATGTCCTTGTAAACACTAAGACAACAGAATAAGCTAGGTTCGTTACAGAGCATCTTGGAGGATCGTTCTTAACTATTGGTCCATAACATTACTTGCATTCTTTACAAATACCTGGATGTACATATTGAGTGTAAACTCTCGGGGTGTCCAAATAATTTCTTGCTCAGGTTCAACAGCAACTTTACCTTTTTAGCACAGACTCAGTGTGTTTGGGGTTGAACAGAGGGTAATGATGTTATTTGTATCATGCTGTGATAGAGAGTATATTGCATTACTCAGTGTGAGTCTCAGCTTGGTTTGGTAGTATAGCAGTACAAATCCCTAAAGATAAAACTGCTCCACACAGCAATGAAAGTGATGACTCCCTCCACATGCTCTTTGAGAAGATTATAGTTTAGCAGGCCATGTCCTGTATTCAGAATACACACGGCTCCCATCAGGTTAATGCCAGTTTATGTCAGTAAATATCCTAAACTCAGGACATTAGGAGGATGTGAAATGAGGGGCTGTGCTGCACATATTTTAATGCACTTTACGCCTGTGTAAAAGTAAAGTTATGTTATGTTCCTGAGTAAAGTTATGTTTTCACAAGAGATATGAAGAATTTCCAAAATCAAGATTACATTTTTCAGCTTTAGTCATATTTCTCTTTACACACAATGACAATGGTGCCTCATTATATAGAGAGCTGAGATAGGATAGAGCAGTACATCTGTTCCAAAAACTATTTTTACTTAAAGCAGGGGTCGGCAACCCACGGCTCCGGAGCCGCATGCGGCTCTTTAGCCCGTCTGTTGCGGCTCCCTGAGGCTTTGACAAAAGTTTTTATTTTATTCTTCTTTTTTTTTGCCCAGTGGAAAATCTTTCAAAGGGAATTCCTCTTATCTTGGAGTTTGAGGTGATATTGGGTCACTGAAAATAAAAACAAATGTTTAAATATTTCTTTAACTAAAATGTGCATCACATCCTGTCACGTCGCTGTCAAGCCTCTTCCCCTGGCAGGTGGCTACTCGTGATTCACAGAGCTCCGCCCTCACTAAACTATCAACGGATAAATAATAATAAAAAAAAAGTCACGGAGAAAAGTAGTTTAATAATGCGTGGCCTTATTAATTAGCTTTCATTGCCAACGATGCTGGCTGACCTGTATGTTTGATATGTTGCGAGAAGTTAGCAAACAACAAAACATGTAATGTTGAAAGACTCTTCCAGAACAAACGCACAGCATCTGCTGGAAAGTATCAAGCTGCAGAAGAGCGATTTCTCAACTGCTGCAGAAAACATACTTTCAGGAAGTGGATTACGTCTCCAAACTCCACTACTGCTGCTGGTTCTGTGGCAGCTCATCAGACAGTGCAGCGTCCGTTACTAAAAACGGATTCGTCCTCCGCCGTTGGAGGTGCTCTAAAAGTCTGTAGTGAGGACGCTCAGTGTAAACGTAGCAACAGATATGCGTTTTAAAATGGAAACCTCATGTGAAGAGGACAGGGATTGAACCTGCTACCTTGTAATTACAGGAGGAACACTCTACCACATGAGCCACAAATATAGATAGGACTCAATGTAGGCCGACACATGAAAACAATTTTTCTCCTCTTCATAAGAATTTGATAGTTATAACAGGTAAAATAGCAATACAATGTCAACAATTGTCTTCATTCTTGTTCTATAATTTAATTTAAAAAAAGGGCAAAATGGCTCTTTGGATAGGAAAGGTTGCTGACCCCTGACTTCAATGATAGGATCATTTTAGTCTTCTGTTTTTATTTCTGTGCTTCTTTTTTTTATGAGCAACACCTGTGCTTTTGCTATGCAATAATATATCTAATGTGCATTCTGGCTCATTGGCATGTATGTCTTTCTTAAACATTCAAATGTAATGGCGCCATGATTAATGCTATACGTTGCTTTCCTGCTATGATGAGTCAACTTGTCAGTTGTGATAAAGTATATTTGGCCACAAATAAAAATGCATCTCCATCCCACTCCACGGTGAGAAGAAGGGAACACTTGTATTGTAATACTACCCTATGCACGTGGCAGTGTGTGCATTAATGGAAATAACTGTTGCATTTAAACAGTAATTAACTGCCTAATTAGTGGAAATTGCAACACAAGTGCTAATCAGCATGATATATTACATTACAAAAGCTAAGCCAGCGATTTTTAATGGACTTTTGAAAAACGACATGAGCACACTACTAGGAGGTAGAGCAGGGCTGCAATAAAATGAACACTTTTCATTAGCAGTACTGACAGTGGGAAATACGTAAAATTACAGCAGGAGGTGTCCTTTAAATCTTTTAAATAAACAGGAGGTTTAGCTGACAGCGAAGCACTCGATGAAAGGCAGAGAGGATAGGTGAGTGTAGGGTGTGGGCTCCACATTAAATACCCTGGATGGTGTTGGTCACATGTGAAACCTTGATAATGGTATTCAGCCCAGTGATCAGCCACAGCAGGACCCCTGCCGCTGTGTGTGTGTCTTTTTTTCCAACCTGCTGTCCCAGCTCACTCATGAATAATTTATGATGAACCCCATAAAATCACATCTTAAGAATTGCAGATTAACACACTGGGGGCTGAGGGTGATAGGAGACAGAGGAAGAGTGCACGAACTTGATCACCTACTAGAGTGTGTGTCTTTTGATATGTGTATGCTACCTCCTTTATATCGCTTTACTACAGCTCTTAAGACATCAGCATGGTTTCTGAAAATGGCATGGACTAATGTAAAATACAAAAGAGGGCAACAGATTATAACTAGACTTGGCCAATGGCTCCTTCCCGACTTCCTAGCCCCTTATTTCCGGCGCCCTTGCTCTGACCACACCCATCTTCGAACTCGTCCTTCATTTCGATTCTGATGGAAAATAATGAATTATGGATCTAATATGTTTTCATAAATTGGGAATCCAACAGTATGTGAGATTAGCCATGGGCAGACAGAAGGAGAAGCACACACTCACACACACACACACGCACACCTCAGCTTTGGTGGTTTATGAAGACCTTCCTCAACAAGTGCAAAAGAAGGGATATGGGGACACATGCACACACATCTCAGGTGCAGGTGGTTTATGAGGACCTTCCTAAACCAGTGCATCACAAGGATATGGGAAAACATGCACACACACGCACACACACACACACACACACACACACAATCCCCCAGAAGGCCACTGTGTTGTTAAAACCCAATAATTTGATTCGGCGCATCAAATTATTTATTACAATAAATATTTGAATGTAGTTGTTAGTTTAGTTTACTTAGTTGTACATTCAATATCTATTGAAAATACTTGGAGCAATCTTAGTGAAAACCCTAAGATATCAATTAAATTGAAAATATTTGAGATGCAAAGTAACACTTTGTGTGTGATAAAGTATCCCCTGCTTCCCTTAGCCATTGAATACAAATGGCGTTTGACCTTCCAGCATCCCAAGCCTCTGTTTCATACATGGTTTCATCGTGCTGCATGTAAAGTGGATGAGCCCTCTGTTTTGAGAGACATGAGGTGAGAGTAACTTCTGCATGAAGCTTTCTGTCATGTGGATGCGCCAGTGAATTCCCCGAAATACCAAAAGAATGAAATAATTTACCGTCATTGAATTCAGCTGTAGGTAGACTGAAACGCTAATCAGCTCTCCAGAAGACCCAAGACAATGTAACTGTGCAGCCTCGAGTCCTCATTAAAAGCACAAGTCCCAATGTCTATATGAAGAGGTTGGCCGTGTGTGCGTGAATGTGCACCTGCAGGCATGTTTCACGCCTGTGTGTTGTATTGAAGACTGTAGATCCATGTGTGACAAGGAGAAAAGATTATTCAGGTGTTCTAATCACATAATCATGCAATCCTGTTATAAGTGTGTATTTGGACAAGGTTACAAGTCAAAACGTTACATGAAAGATATCATGTGAGAAATATTATCAGCCCTCTGGATGTTTTTGAAGTGAAAAGAAATGCTGTATTTCTCACCTAATTTACATGGATTTTAACCTTCTCAACAGGTGACCACAGATGAAGTATCACCCACGTTTGACCTCTGATTATTTTTATTTTCCCGTAACAGGCAATTTTTCCTTCATCCATTATCCAAAAGAGCCTAAAGGCAGACAATTTCCATTGTTCCCGTGAAATTTGTGATGATCAGCATAAATGTGGGTATTTATATAAAAAAAATTATAATCACTTCCTTATGAGCCACCTTATGAGTTCTCCAAAGTTTCCTTGAGCAATCCAATAGCTTGAGGACCAACTCAATAAATATTTAGTAATATGAATATATTTCTTAACCATGGTCATTTATTGTGAAAACATGATATCGACACAGAGAAAAGAGGAGCAAATGAGAGCAGCCGGATTGAAATGGAGAAAAATGAGAGGAAGAGGATGGGAATAGAAGATAGAGGTGAGTTAAAACCACGTCCTTGCATACATGTTGAAATGAGCCCAAACCAAAATCCTGCAACCAATCCACAATCATGTTCACCTTCTATTTCGTGGAAAATCCACAAGCCCCTGTTGTGAGAGAGGGTGTCCTGTAAGTCGGGCCTCTGCAGGGGGTGCTCTGCGTGAAACCATGAATCCAGAACAGCTTGTCTGACACCGATTGTAAAGAGCACTGTCTGTCAAACATTTGAAGGAAAAGTGTTCGAAATAATGTAAGGGTGATTGGCTGTTTGGTTCACTGATGGATTGATTGTGTACACTGTTGACGGACATTGTTATCGAGCTGAGGCCTGGAGGAGACAATGAGGAAGGGGTTTATGGTGTCAGTAGGTTGCATACAATCAGAGTTGTGAGCTCGTGACAAGAGGGGGAGAGGTAGAGGAGTGAGACAGGAAGAGAGACAGGTAGAGGTCATCAGTTACACTGCATCAGCTATTAACGCTAATCTCAGTTGTGGGGGAGGGGATGGGTTTAATTTTAGCCAAAGACCACACCTGACAGAGAGGGATGGAGGCTCTTTTTAGGATTGAACAGGCCACTTTGCACTTCCATCCCCAACATTAGAATTGTGGATGGAAGTGCCACTATAGTTGGGCGATCGTTTCTAATATTATATAACGTCCATAATGTCCATGTAACTGTCGTTACTCAAGATACCGTATTTTTTGCACTATAGGGCGCACTTAAAAGCCTTTAATTTTCTCAAAAAACAACAGTGCGCATTATAATCCGAAGCGCCTTACATATGGATTAATTCTGGTTTTGCTTACTGACCTAAGCGATTTTGTGTGGTGTAAGGCGTTCACGGCGCTAAGTCAAAATGTTTTAGTACGACTTTGGTAAACTACAAATTCGCACCGTTTGCAGCATTACGGCTACCGTAGCCAGGACGTCGCGGAGTAATACATACTGTGCTTCACCATAATATTACAGTGTGTGTGTATAAGGAAAAAAATGGCACCTGTCAAAAGACACGCTTACAACGCGGACTTCAAACTCAAGGCTATCAGTCACGCAGTAGAACATGGGAATAGAGCAGCTGCGAGAGAATTCTACATTAATGAATCAATGAATGGTACGGAAGTGGAGGAAGCAAGAAGATGACTTGTGCCAAGTAAAGAAGACCACACAGAGTTTCCGCGGGAACACAGCGAGATGGCCACAGTTAGAGGACAACATTGAACAGTGGGTTATTGAACAGAGAGCAGCAGGTAGAAGCGTCTCTACAGTCTCTATTCGACTGAAGGCAACAGCGTTAGCACAGGACATGGATATCGATGACTTCCGAGGCGGTCCTTCTTGGTGCTTTCGTTTTATGAAAAGACGTAATCTCTCTATCCGCACACGAACTACCATCTCGCAGCAACTGCCAAAAGATTACGAAGAAAAGCTGGTCATTTTCCGCGCATACTGCAAAAACAAGATCACTGAAAAGAAGATCCTGCCAGAGCACATCACCAACATGGACGAGGTTCCCCTCACCTTTGATATCCCCGTGAACCGCACTGTGGAGAAAACAGGGACCAAAACGGTGTCTATACGCACCACAGGGAACGAGAAGTCATCCTTCACTGTAGTTCTCAGTTGCCAGGCTAATGGCCAGAAACTTCCACCCATGGTCATTTTCAAGAGGAAGACTTTGCCAAAAGAAACGTTTCCAGCCGGCGTCATCATCAAAGCTAACCCAAAGGGCTGGATGGACGAGCAAAAGATGAGTAAGTGGCTGAGAGAAATTTACGTCAGAAGACCGGATGGCTTTTTTCACAAATCTCCGTCCCTATTGATCTGCGACTCCATGCGCGCCCATCTCACCGATGCTGTCAAAAAACAAGTGAAGCAAACTAATTCGGAGCTTGCCATCATTCCGGGTGGATTAACTAAAGAACTCCAGCCGCTGGATATTGGTGTCAACAGGGCGTTCAAAGTTAAACTGCGAGCTGCGTGGGAGCAGTGGATGACAGAAGGCGAACACACGTTCACCAAGACAGGGAGACAGCGCCGGGCGACTTACGCCACTATATGCCAATGGATCGTGGATGCCTGGGCTAAGGTATCAGTCTCAACTGTGGTCCGAGCTTTCACAAAGGCCGGAATCATCACTGAACTGCCAGCTAATAGCAACGACACTGACTCGGATAATGACGAGAGGGATTCGGGCATGTCGGATGCCGTAATCGGCCAACTGTTAAACTCTGACACTGAAGATGAAGAATTTGTGGACACGGAATAAACTGAAAAAGTGAGTGTATTGTGTTGTATTTTACGTGTTATAACTGAACAATTTTTTTAGTTTTTGTGAATACGCTAACGTTTAATTTAGCGGTATCAGAATGTGTTTTTTACGTGTTACAACTGAACAAGGTTGGTAGTTATTGTGAATACGCTCATTAACGTTTGAATAATGTTGAGAGTTATTGTGAACGCGTTTAATAAAGTTTGACTGACTGACTTATCTGACTGTTTTTTTTTCTCGCTTAATGTGCCTTATAGTCCGGTGCGTGTTATATATGAAAAAAGATCGAAAATAGACCATTCATTGACAGTGCGTCTTATAATCTAGTGCGCCATATAGTGCAAAAAATACGGTACATATATTGTACCATGATACGTGCATTGTGATATCACAATGTATTGCGATATGATGCGATATGATACAATACATATTGCAATATTCTTTTTTTCACTTAAAATATAAAAAATAGAGTTGAAAATACAACTTGCTGTGTACTACCTGGATAGTCTACTATGTACATTATCAAAACATATTGATAACTCAGTGGACAAATTGCATTAAAACTACTTTTAAAGGTATTTGCATTGCACTTAGTCGATGAGCAGTGAACACACTGAACTGAAATGCACTTCCCACAATGTAATTTGAAAATAAAATGCATACTGTATTTATACAGGGGGAAGCGATGTTTTGACACATTTCTTCACCTTTGTAAATCCTGAGCACTACACCACTCCATCCATCCATTTAAAAGACGTTTTAAATCCTTTTAAACAGAATTAAAACAAAATTGTGTATCGAACTTTGCGGACATATCAATCACTATCATCGGAAAAAGTATTGCGATAGTCGTCTATATAAATTACTTTAAAAGTTATTTGACAGCAAATCTTAATGTCACATTATTTGTTAAATTACTTTCTGTCAAATGCAGTGGCGGGCCATCAGGGCCTGCTAAGCCGTCTCTGCTGGCCTAAACAAAATCACAAAGTTATAGCTATTTTATAATTACTTTTTTATTTTTATTAAAAGTTATAGCTATTTTATAATTTAATTGTTTTTCACAAATATACTACATGTATTATAATAATCTTTCCCTATTAGCTTATTTTCTCATTGCACAGCTCCTGTCTTCGTCTGTTCCTCAGCTTCCGGCCGTGGCGAGGCTTGCTTGCGCCGTGGAGGTAGTGGGAGAGCGCTCGCTGCTAGACCCCACCAGTCTGCAGCTGCTGCTGCTGCTGCTCACTCGTGAAGGGGATTTAGGAATATTTCACGTGAATTGTGTACCGTATGACTCTTCAACTGCTGCTAAATTTAGAATCGGAAAAATCCACATATCAGCTGCACGGGTCAAAGTTGAGGAAAAAATAAAAAAAAGTAGCCGAATTTTACGGTATTTAATATCATTCGTTCTGATCGGCTCGTGCTCTTGTGTGTGCAATGTTTTAGTGCCGCAGTTTTGTTGGATTGTTTTGACATGTTTTGTTATAACTGTAAGCTATTATATAGCGTATTTGAACAGCTTTATAGGAAGCAGTGTTCGGAAGTACGTTTCTGGGGCTTTTATTGTGAAGGAGAGGAGGAGAGGAAACGTTCTAGTGAAGTGTGGAACGAGAATAAAAGTGGTTTCCGTCCTTACATTACATTACATTTCATTTAGCTGACGCTTTTATCCAAAGCGAATTACAATAAGTGCATTCAACCATGAGTACAAACTCAGAACAACAAGAATTAAGAAAGTACAATTTCTTCAATAAAGTTAAACTACAAAGTGCTATCAGTAGGTGCCATTTAAGTGCTACTACGGGGCTACCTTCCGTTTTCAAGGTGTAGTCGGAAAAAGATGTGTTTTTAGTTTGCGACGGAAGATGTAGAGACTTTCTGCTGTCCTGATGTCAATGGGGAGCTCGTTCCACCATGGAGGAGCCAGGACAGCAAACAGTCGTGACTTCGTTGAGTGTTTAGCACGCAGTGACGGAGCTACAAGCCGATTGGCAGAAGCCGAGCGGGGCGAACGAGCTTGGGTATACGGTTTTACCATGTCCTAGTAGACCTGCCAGGAGGTAGTTACAGTGGTCAAAGTTGTTGTTTTATTAATAAAGTGAAGTACATTGTCCGTTAATGACGCAGCATCCCGTAATGCGCGTATTTATGTAAACAATATCAGACGGCACTGAAGGCTCAGGTCGAAAATGCACGGCCAAACGGGCCTTTAAACTACTACGAAGCCTCCACACCCACACAGCCATCAGCAGCTAAAACATGCAAAAATAATAAAAAGGAGACGTGTTTGAAAAAGTGCAACGCATATGGTTTGGAGGGTTTTACCGATTCTCAACCGCTATCATTTCATTAGCCCCAAATGACTGATGTAGCACTCCACACGTCCCGTCCTCACAGTGAAGCCTTGTGAAAAAAGAGAAGCTAACGTTAGCAAGCCAGTTAAGAATTAAAAACGTGGAACAAACTCTGCCATCACCAGAAAGGGTGTTTCTCATCTCTTTCGTTGGGGGTTACCCGCCTCCCTCCACATCCAGGACCAGTCTCTCTACTAAGCCCACAAAGAATAAATTGAAAAAGTCATGGTAAAACAGCAAACGAGCCTACACGACACGTGTATAATACACATACAGTATATATATACGATAGACTACCACTGTCTTATACAGTATAACTGGGTCCACAGACAGTGGTGTGTCTTAGTCTCAGTACAAAACAAAATTCACTGGAGATCTAAAACAAAAAAGAATACAATGCTGGAACCGGCCCTACCACTGAGACACATGAATGCGAGCTCAAACTTAATGAAATCAAACGTATTAGTGATGGCAGTCACAGTGAAATTAGATAACAAAAGAAAGAGAGCTGCGGGGCACAGCCATTATCACACAAATGGTAATACAGTCAGAACAGAGGGATCAAGATTAGACGCATGATCATTGGGTTGATAACGGCGAGATAGAATAGATTTTTGCATGTTTTGACGTCGACCTGAGGACACACAATCCCCTCTTTAAAAATACTGATGGTAAATCTCAGAGAAAAGCGACATGAGGCATTATCGCCCGCATCAAGCGGGTGAGATGTGAGATACACAGTGCACTGTAATCCAGTGCGTTCTTATTTTGTGCATGTGAAGCACAGCGGCAGGATTACGTCATATGTGCGTAAATGCACGTGTTATTGGCTAGCTATAACTTCTTTTCACATAACTTTGTACTTCAATGTGACATTTGCTGCTCTATTTTTATCCCTAGGTTTCACACTGTGCACCTTTTTAGTGTGTCATTTTTCTGTGCACGCTGAGGCTAAACTAGTCAGACAAAGTAATTATTCTGCCACTAGAATGACTGCACGCTGCTGCTACCAACATGCCCATTTCTACAGCAGTTTAACTGACATTATTACGTCCCGCCTCTGTGATCAAGCAAATATTAACACAGGCATCTTTTTCCTGCTCCCCAAATGCCCTTGTTAGGGCATTATTATGGTTCCTCTTTTTATGAGCAGCCGCGGCGGCGTGTGGCTAGTGTTGTTTTCACCTTGTGAGTTTGTGTGTGTGTGTGTGTGTGTGTGTGTGTGTGTGTGTGTGTGTGTGTGTGTGTGTGTGTGTGTCATCTAGGCTGATGGAGCTCAACCTCGGGGTCTGCACCCCTGAGAGGGTTGTGGTATATTTTCAGAGGGCTCATCATGTATTTATTTATGGCATTTTGTTTTACAAAGTTAGGAAAGCAATGTTCAGTTTTCATCCCCCACCCTAGACATAGAATATTTAGGATGACAAAGAGGACGTCTATCCAGTTAAGATGATTTGGGTCAAACACTTTTGCATCTTGACGCTCTGACAATATATACATCTTTGTTAAAAGTCTAAAAGGCACTAAGAGGTCCAGAAGTACGAGGGTTTAGAGTCGGCCTACTGCTGACAGGATTTATTGCTGTGGCAAAAATCTATTCATTATGAAATGGCAGTTTGATCATGAGATCAAGGTCAGGAGTGAATCAGACAAAGAGCCTTGGAGCGTTCCACTTCATCTGAAAGGATGTAAATAGCAATTGTCTGACCACATACCTCTCCCCCAGGCTGTTGCTATAGATAAGAATATGTTCTTAGTCAACTTGCGTTGTTATGTAAAGGTTAAAAAAAATAAAAAATCCGAAGCACAGTTTTCTCTGAGAGTCGGACGTAGTTGTGGAGGAGTTATTCATCCTGATCATTTTTACCCTGCTTGATATAGAAACTGGGATGGAACTGACAATATCTACTACGCAGCAACAAACTAAGACAGCAGGCCCGACCTTTGATAGCTTTTTATTGAATTAGAACCCAGTATTTCATCCTCTTATTGAATCTCTTGTCAAATCGAATAAGGCCCAGTTTCCTTTGCAACGTTTGCAAGTCATGAAAATTATCACTAAAACACAAAGATCCGTAATTTTCTTTTGTTGTCCGAGAGGGCAGAAGCTCTAAAGTATTTAGAGGCAGCTTCACTAATGTTCACAAGTGGAAAATGAGATGAGCAGTGCTTTTTATTAGAGTTGGGCTACTATATATTTGTATCCAATAGTTTTTTTCACTATGAGCATCAAACACGCTCCTTAACGCTCTTTATCCAATCAGATCCCACCTCTGTTTCTCTCTATGTTTCTCTCTCTTCGCCACTTAAACACATGGGGACGGCCAGCAAGCTGTACTGTGATTCCTCACAGACAGCAAAGCACCCTGCACACACACTCCGGTACATTAGGTGGCGCTGGCGATATGCACCTAGTCAAGTTGGTTGTGATCCACCACTTATACGTGTAGAAGAAGAAGCAGCTGCAGCTGCAGAGACTTTCTCTGTGGACTCTGTAACACTTGGACCCGCTGTCCTCCCAGCCCCGCGGCTCACCCTGCTTGGCCATGCACGATGGAAACTAACTGGAAAGCAGGTCTGCGCTAGCTCGCGAGCTAACTAGAGTGCCGCGCGCCGAACAGTATCCCGTCATGCGCGTATTTATGTATACAATATCAGATAGCAGGCTTAGGTATAAAATGCACGGCCCGCCACTGCGTCACCACTGCTTTCCTCAACGATTTTCAACTTGAAGCGCTCAAAGCCGGGTGCTCAGAAAAAAAGACGCTTGGCCCAGCGCTTTTTTTTTCTTGGTGGCCGCATATGCTAGGGTGACCAGACGTCCTCTTTTTCCCGGACATGTCCTCTTTTCGAGACCTAAAAAAAGCGTCCGGCAGGGATTCCAAAAACGTCCGGGATTTTGCTACGTCCGGGAAAATAGTTATTACCTCCTTACTAGTTTTGGAAATGGTATCTCCCTCACGTTCCACCTTCTTGCGCAAGCTCTGACTGTAGAGAGAACTGTCATTGGTCGACCGATCTCAACATAAATGTAAGTTCACGGCATGCTATACACTACTACATCCCCCCCCCCCCCCCCCCCCCCCCCCCCCCGCGACGAAGTGTCCTCTTTTTCACAAACTCAAATCTGGTCACCCTAGCATATGCTCCGGACACTTGGGCGACAAGCGACACATTTTTGTGTCGTTTTGGTGGATCGGTTTCACTGAGCCAATCCTTGTGCCCTGAGACGGCATGCAGAGCTTTTGGATGGATGGAATTAGATGAAAACCGCCAACACTGAGGAAAGCCATTTGGTATCACTGCCTCTTTTTATCTGATCAAATAAACCAGTAATGACCCATTTTGGAAGAAATGGGTTGAACTCAATGGTTATTTACATTCCGAATACAGACCAAAAAAAGCCTCTGTCGTCTACTTGTCACTTGTCATTGTACTGTCAGTCTGGTTTCAACGCCAGATGTTTGAAAGATCCAGCAAAGTCCAGACAAAATTGTTTTTCCTTTTATTTAATTTAATTGGAAGAAATGTTTGTTTATTCAGTAACAACTGTTGGAAATAATGAGTGGGTTGTAGCTGCTGACCAGGAAACCTGACTGGGTATAGAAGGAAGGAACGTGCACACACATAATACATATATTTATATAAATATATATATGTGTTTTATGTGTTTTCTTATGTGTTTACGCAAGCTATATATTTGTTTGTTTCAGGTCTGACTGGGAACATTTCCTGACACTATCTTATAAGGCATAACTTACCTTAATTTACTTAAATAAGTATATTATATTACAATAGTTTACACTGGTTAAGAGCTGTTGCACTCAAAACATCACCCAGGTTCAATAAATGATTGAACATTGAAGGGCCATCAGTGTACGAGCTATTTGTTTATTTATTCCTAGTGTCACTGAGGTCTTATGAGGCATAACATATGTTAAATAAATAACCTCATATGGATATACTGGTTGTATTAAGGGTTGTTTTTTAATCCTTTAAAAGCTACACTTTGACATGCTGTGAGAGGGACATTGCGTGGCTGATACGTTGCTACAGAGCAGCCGAGCTCAGCGCTCATATTTTGGGAACCAGTGAAGTGTAAATGCCATAGGATGTTGTTAGCTCTTGATAGCACCGGTGGCACCTATAACTCTGGCACCCAAAGGAGCTTGAAAACATCCCGAAAATGGAACAGACTACTATCTCTGCTGACAACTGTCATCTATATTTCAGACGGGAGTTTAATGACTATATTAAAAGCCCTATTAATCTTTAGTAATGATACTGTATGGTTATTACCTTGGTGCACTCTGTGTGGATGGTGGGTTTGTGCTGGAGGAGATAGATCAAACAAATCATTTTTATTGTAGGCTGCCACACTGAAGTGGGGCATTTGTTAACATTTGGAAATGACACTTAATTGATGGTGACAGTATTGTGGGTTGAATCACAGCCACTTGACCAGCTATGAGCCTCTAATCTCATACATACAGTGTTTTTCCTACTTTTCTGTACAAACTGTCTTCATGTTCAGCCGTTACTCCAACCATGCTCTGTCCAATTCAAGCCTTGTCATCAATTTCTCCCCCGCCACCCCGAGGCCAGCTCACAGTCTTTGCCGTTGTTCCACCACCAGAACATTCGGGAGCTATAACTCTCGTGTGAAGAGAAGTGTTTGATTTTGTCAACTTCACTGAAGTGTCTGCAAGTCAAACAAAGGGCATCTCATTATTGGATTTGATATTCAAATAGATATCGTCGCACGGCTCCATACCCGCACTCCGAAAATGTATTTGAAATGAGCCAGACTGTTGCTCACTTACGGGCTGCCAAGTCACAGAGATGAAACAAGAGGAGGTTGGAGGAAAAAGACAGAGGGCAAGAGTTTAAGGCAGAGAGAGAGGAACGTGGCTGGTAAAGATGACAAGGGATGGAGGCATTTGAAACTGAAGGACGAAGAGGAAGAGGAAAGAACAGAGGGACGAGGACAGGAGCGGCTCGGCCTTTCATGTGTTCTGTAATTGAGCTTGAAAATCGGCCCTATATTCTAACTAAACGGCAAACTTTTATTCCCCTCCCCGTTCCTCATTTGCTGCCTTCATATCTCTCTCTCTCTCTCTCTCTCTCGCCCGCCCACCCACCCGGCCTTCCTCTCTTGTTTCCTTGTGCACATGAAAGCGACAGGCCTGTCTGGTCCCAGGTTATGAATATTATATGAATATTAAACCCCTGCGTCCATACTTTTGTTTATGCCAGGCCCTTTTGAGGGCATGTCCACTCTTTTTTTTTTCTTCCCTCGCTTCCTCAGTCCTCCACCTTGCACCCTCACCTCGGCCACTCGTCTGTTTTTAAATAACCTCACGTTGTATCTTATATGATCCTCTGCGCCATGCTAGCCGAGCGCCCTGCTCCTCGAGTCTGATCTCTCCCTGTGGCAGGGTGCGTTATTGGGTAATATTTAGTGCTGTCAAACGATTACAATATTTAATCGCGATTAATCGCATTTATGTCATAGTTAACTCGCGATTAATCGCAATTAATCGCAATTTTTTTTTCTTCATTTTAATGCTCTTATCAACATGAAAAAGTGGATTGGCTTGCTTTATGCAAATGTTTTATTTTATTGAAAAACAACTGCCAAACAGGGCGGTACAAAATAAAATTATAAAGTGCACATTTCAGGTAAACAAGGGTTTACAAAATAAAATTATAGAGTGCACATTTCAGGTAAACAAGGGTTTACAAAATAAAATTATAAAGTGCACATTTCAGGTAAACAAGGGCTTAAGAGAGAGAGAGCAATTCGTAGGTCCTGTCGTTGGATGCGATGCGTATTCTATCAGCTAGACCCTCGTCCTCCACAACGTTAACAGGCCTACACGCAGTAGCCACCATTTAGCTACGGCTGCAATAAGTTTGTTCTTCGTTGTGGTGTCCATGTGTTTCTGAAGTCATCCATTCTTGTCTCTTGGGGGGGGTAGTAGTAGTGTATAAGCATGCCGTGAACTTACATTTACATTGAGATCGGTCGATCAATGACAGTTCTCTCTACAGTCAGAGCTTGCGCAAGAAGGTGGAACGCGAGGGAGATACCATTTCCAAAACTTGTAAGGGGGTAATAACTATTTTCCCGGACGTAGCAAAATCCCGGACGTTTTTGGAATCCCCTGCCGGACGCTTTTTTTTCCTCGAAAAGAGGACATGTCCTGGGAAAAAGAGGACGTCTGGTCACCCTACGTTAGCCTAGCTTCCAAGCACAGACGGCGTGCCTATTGTTTTGCTTCCGGTTGAGCTACATCCGGCGTGGCACTCGCGAGAAAAAAATTGAAAAATGAAAATGCGTTAACGCCGTTAATAAAATTGACGGCGTTAAAATTGGTTTGCGTTAATGCCGTTAATAACGTGCTAATATGACAGCACTAGTAATATTACAACCTTATGCACCCCAGAGCACATGTGGGGGCTCTGGGGTGCATAAGGTTGTAATATTACCCAATTCCCTGTACCCATTCTTAAAGTAGTCGTATGAACCCCAAATTAGTTATAATACTTGTGTTAATTTTTCAGAATTTTATTTTGAATAAAATGTACTGTATATTTTCCAAAAACTTTTATACCATATTTTGATCATAACTATAAACATCTAGCATGATCTGAGCATAATTTGATCACGATTCCCCAAAAAGGCCTTCTTGAGCCGCCCCCAAATTTTTCCAACTCTATGGTTCAAGGCCTAAACAACAACCTACAGAAAAATCACAAGAAAACAAAGCCTTGGGGTGTTACCAAGGAGTTTCAGTAAAATAACTGTGTCGTTCGGTTAACATTTTTTAAAGTTATAACCTTTATGCCTAAACATGCTCGGATTGTTGCATGTTGGATATTATTCTTTGCATAAATTACCGCTTAAGACGCGTGACACGTTCTAAGAAACCTCCCACGACCACGTAACCCTGCGCAGTAGGAAGATATTGGATAAGGCTCTTATTGAGCCCGCCAGGGGGTCCAGTCTGGCCCGCGGGGTAATTGTTAAAATTGCAGAAAAGGAAAAAAAACTACATGAGTTGGGACTTGAACCACCAATCCTCTGATTGTAAAACAAACTTGGTAACCATTGAGCTACAGTCACAATTGATTGTAACACTGACATTACAAAAAATATTGCTCAAATGCGAGGGAATCTGCAGAGGAGAGCCCAGGCAGGTAAACAGTGGGCTGATGTCTGAATTTTTGGTCTTTATGTTTCTAGTTTATTGTAGTTTACTGATTTGGGAGAGGTTTAGACCTTACTGCTGCATCATTCCAACGAAATAATCATCCTGAAAGTGCTTTTTTTCTAGGCGGACCTGAAACCTTTTCATTTTTGCTGTGTGTCATCTTCATTTACTCTTAACCAGTAACATATACTGATATTTACACATCTGAACAAAATCTCTCGTGTGTAGCCTTTTATTATAACACCAACATTATTAAAATAGCCCTAGTGGTTGCAGAGATACACCCTTTTTAGTTTTGGGTATGCAATTTTCGAGCAGAGGCCTACACATAGGTGGGTTTTAAAATGTATTGTGTCAAAAAGCATATCAGTAACAACAGGATGCTTGTTAGAATAGTTTCACTCGTGTTGACCACATCAACCGCTGCTCACACTTTACGATGTTTCCATCCTGCATTTTACAGTAAATAGTAGCATGACACAGCATGAATGAGGCAGTGTACACAGAGGGTGCATGTGTGTGTGCGTGTTTGTGTGTGAATGCATGCATGTTGTGTACCAAGAAGCCATTTGGTAAATTGCAACTGCTATGTTGTGAGCTATGAAATTCTCATCTCATTCTGGGCACTCTGCCACAACCTATTTCCATGGAAATTAAAGCATAATGCCAGGCATCATGGCTTAACTTGTCCAATTCGGACACACGCATGCTCCAAAAAAATAGAAAAAATAGAAAAAAAAGAACACTGGAGCATGTGGAGGTTTACAGAGCAGAACTCATGGAATAAAAACCAGACATAGATCTTGGATTTATAAATGTGGAGGGAAGATTAGAGGATCAGAGAATCTGAGCCTTTCTGGCTCGCTGATCTGAACTCTTGCCATGTTGTACAAGTGCACGATGATGGGCTTAATTCAGCTGAAACACAGCGGGAAAGTGAATCCAAATTTGATCAGGTACGATGAGGGTTTTTAATATTCCCTAAATATGCTGTGATCAAATAAAGTGGTATGAATACATTTGAATGATCTGCTTTTAACAGCCCTGTGATTGATGCAGTAAACACTTTAAAAAAATAAATAAAATCAAAGCTCAAATCAACATAAATATAATGCGTGCATCAAAGGCTACATAAAATCTTTACTGTTTTGTTGACTTATTGAACATCATGTTTTCCAGCAGTGCCTTTATCGACATGCATCTCTAATTATAAAAGAGGGCACTAAAATCTTCTATCACAATATAGGACAGTTCATAGATATATATCTCACATGGTTTTGTAGACTCGTGTGAGTTTAAATACTTGACATATTTTCTCATTTAGTAAAGAACTTTAGTGCAAAGATGATAAAATGTCTCATTGAATTATTGCCCAGCACCAATTTAAAGACCATGTATTGTATACTGCCTCCACATGGCTCTCAACATGGCGACAGCTTAGCCGGCGGCGTACAGCTAACGGTGCTAACAGCGGCGACAGAGCTGCAAGTGTTTCCCTGAGGGTGAAACAGTGAGTGGGAACGGTGAGTGGGACGCGACGCCCCCGCAATGGCGCCCATGGACCCACCATCACCCCTGAATGACAAGCCGCGATCCAAATCGAGGAACATTCTCAACTTCTCAAATTGATTTAATGAAAAAATGGCGCAGTTTGAACCTGAGATAGTACAGAATATGTATGCCAACACAAAAACAAGTTTAATGATAAACCAAAATGAGCAGCTGGTGGCGATGCTAGAGATTTTATATTCAGTAGGCTGTTTAATTTAATCATCCTAAAAACCCAGAGTCTCCCCCATATCAGGATGGTTTGACCCAACCTGGCACTGCTGAAAAAATGACACTCCGCTGCATACAAATATTTGTTTTCCTAAAAATAAAAAATAAACACCAGTTGAGAATCACTGACGTAGAGAACCTCGAGGGTTCGGCAGAGCATTTTGTATTGTTAGCATTAAATAGCTCCGCTCTGCTCTATAAAGAAGCGTCTGCATCCCAACTGTAAACCCAAATGGAAGTACGCATGAAAGCGCACACCTTAAAGACACACATCATAACACATGCCTTCAAAGCATGCAAGCCACGGCCAGAACAAATAACATAAGGTGCTTCATATTTCCATTGCACATATTAGAGCAATTTCTAAAACAAAAATCTGCAACAATAATCAGTGTGTGTTTACAGCTGGTGCTGTGCGGATATTATGTAATGAGATATAAAGAGGGTATAAAAGGATTACAAAGTTAAAAGAGCATTTGTGGCACATTTGTGGCACTTTATGGCGCAGCATAGCTCTCAACTACTTATTTTTTTAATTATCATTATATACATTTTTAGATTTGCTTGGAGGCAACTGTGGGACAGCAATGTGACAAGGCTGCATGTACAAAGGAAGACGGGGAGAAAAGTGCTGAGTCGGTGCCTTTTGGCTTTTACCAGATCAAGAGTATAGCAGTATACCGCAGCATTTACAGCTTGAACTAAAACACACTCTTAGATTCTGCTGCCTTCCAATGTTGTGTTAACTGCTTCTATTTTGCTTTTTATTTTCATTGTTTTGTTCAAAATTTGTTTTAATGTTTGAAACTGCCTTGTCTGTGATTGTGTCGGGTAAAAAAAGAAAAAAGAAATTGCGTAGCCAGATGGGCCTTTATACAAACACAACCAAACTCAACAAGAAAATGCATAAAAACAGAGCCAAACACAAACAATACCATTAAATCCCCATCCATTTTCAGCCTTAATTGCATCTTCTCATGCACACTCATGACTGAAGCTTAACTACAGCGAGTGCATGTGACTGGTATCTCTGAAGCCAGTCTGAATGTAGACAGAACGTAATAGTGTTGTCGGAGGCAGCGGCATGTGGTCAAGAACTGGAAACCATTCTGAAAAGTGACACACAGGCAAACACATAGTATACATGGGCTACACACACACACACACACACACAAACAAGTGTGTGCAGCAGCAGCGAGCCCAGGGGAGATAGCGGTGTGGTGTAACTAAAGACAATGATTACCCTGCCCACACAGCCTCTGGTTCCTCTCCCATTATTGGCTTGTAGATGAAATCGAGGTCGATTGATCACCCGGCCTGAGACTCGGCTGTGTGTGTGTGTGTGGCAGTAATCGTGTTGAGCGCAGTGTGCATTACGCGCGGCACAATCCTGTTTTTTTTTAGGAATTTAAACACATGTGGATGTCGGTTTGTATGCTCCTGATGGCTGACATGCTTCACCGGCCCATTTGAATGTGTGTTTACTGCAGTGGCGGGCCGTGGATTTTCTAACTGGGCCTTCAGTGGATCAGCTGTTCACGCCGCGGCGCACCCCGCGAGCTAACAGCGAGCTAGCGCAGACCTAGCGCAGACCTAGCGCAGACCTAGCCCAGACCTGCTTTCCATCGCCCCTAGGGTGGCCAGGCAGGGTGAGACGCGGGGAGGAGAGCAGGTCCAAGTGTTACACAGTGTCCACACGGAAAGTCTGCAGCTGCCTCTTCTTCTTCAGTTTAATGGCGAATCGCAACCAACTTGACTAAGAAATATTCAAAAATCCTGGGAGGTGATGCGGAGAATAAGGTCCAGAGTCCAAAAGAGGTATAATAAAAGTATATTTAATAAAAAATGATAGACGGACAGGAACAGTTTTATTGTTCCCACAAGGAACAATAAAACTCTGGACCTCCTGTATGCCAATACTAAGGTACTAAGGATACATACAGGGCCACTGCCCTTCCCCCCCTCGGCAGGTCTGATCATGACCTGGTCCTGCTGACACCCAGGTATGTTCCTCTGGTGCAGAGGCTGCCTGCGACCTCCAGGACTGTTAGGCGGTGGTCTCAGGAGGCTAATGACGCCCTGCAGGACTGCTTTGAGTCGACGGAATGGGATATGCTGTGTGGACCACATGGGGAGGACATCAACAGCATGACTGACTGCATCACAGAATACATCAAGTTCTGTGAACACACCATCATTCCATCCCGGACTGTGCGCTGCTTCCCCAACAACAAGCCCTGGATCACCAGGGACCTGAAGGCTCTTCTTAACAAGAAGAAAGCTGCTTTCAGGTCTGGGGACAGGGATGAGCTCAGGAGAGTCCAGCGCAACCTGAAGGTGAAGCTCAGGGAGGGCAAGGACTCATACAGGAGGAAGCTGGAGGCCAAACTCCAGAAGAACAACACAAGGGAGGTGTGGACCGGAATGAAGCAGATTACTGGCTTCAAGGTGGGAGGGAGACAACCAGGGGGCTCCCTGGAGAGGGCCAACGAGCTGAACTGTTTCTTCAACAGGTTTAGTTCACAGCCCCCATCCGTCTCCTCCACACAACACACCTCCCAAACTCCTCCACCTCTGTCCCCCCTGTTGAGCTGCACAATCACTGAGCCCTCAACATCCAATGGCTCTCCCACTGAGCCCTCAACAACAACAATGGACTCTTCCACCCTCCCCCCTCTCTCTGTGACGACTGACCAGGTGAGAAGACAGCTGGAAAAACTCCACCAACGCAGAGCTGAAGGACCTGATGGCATCAGCCCCAGGGTCCTAAAGATCTGCGCCACCCAGCTGTCTGGTGTCCTGCAGCACCTCTACAACCTGAGCCTGAGGCAGGAGGAGGTCCCGGTGCTGTGGAAGACGTCGTGCCTGGTCCCTGTCCCAAAGAAGTCATCCCCATCTGGCCTCAATGACTACCGACCAGTTGCCCTCACCTCCCATGTGATGAAGGTGCTGGAGAGGCTGGTCTTGGCCCACCTCCGACCGCAGGTGAAATCGTCGCTGGACCCTCTACAATTTGCTTACCAGCCTCATGTGGGAGTGGACGACGCCATCATCTACCTGCTGCAACGAGCTCAGTCGCACCTGGATGGAACCGGTGTCTCTGTGAGAGTCACTTTCTTTGACTTCTCCAGTGCATTTAACGCCATCCAACCACTGCTACTGAGTGAGAAGCTGCGGGTGGTGGGGGTAGACTCGTCCACCATCTCCTGGATCACTGACTACCTCACAGGTAGACCACAGTTTGTCAGAATGGGCCGTGTGCTGTCTGAAACGGTGGTCAGTGATGTTGGAGCCCACAGGGAACTGTTCTGTCTCCCTTCCTGTTCACCCTGTACACCACTGACTTCCAGTACAACACGGAGTCATGCCATCTGCAGAAGTACTCTGATGACTCTGCGGTGGTCGGGTGTATTAGGGATGGACGGGAGGAGGAGTACAGGGCAGTGGTGAGTGACTTTGTGGAGTGGGCCGGCGAGAATCACCTGCTGCTGAACGTGACCAAGACCAGAGAGATGGTGGTGGACTTCAGGAGGAAGGCGACTGCTCCTAGA
The DNA here is from genome assembly GCA_038501785.1 of Myoxocephalus aenaeus. Classification (NCBI taxonomy): domain Eukaryota; kingdom Metazoa; phylum Chordata; class Actinopteri; order Perciformes; family Cottidae; genus Myoxocephalus; species Myoxocephalus aenaeus. The sequence goes on along the minus strand of JBAMJR010000419.1, from coordinate 5,709,342 downwards.
CCTCTGAGTGTTCTTGGAGAGGACGTGGACATGGTGGAGGAGTACAGGTACCTGGGTGTTTCCATCGACAGCCGACTGAACTGGAAGAACAACATCAACGCTGTGTACAAGAAGGGGATGAGTCAACTCTTTTTCCTGAGGAAGCTTTGATTCTTTAATGTGTGCAGCAAGATGCTGGAGATGTTCTACCAGTCGGTTGTGGCCAGCGCCCTGTACTTCTCCATCGTCTGCTGGGGGAGCAGCATTGGAGCCGGTGACACCAACAGACTTAACAAGATAGTTAAGAAAGCCGGCTCCATCATTGGCTGCAGGCAGGAGTTTCTGGAACAGGTGGTGGAGAGGAGGACGCTGAAGAAACTTTTGTCCATATTGGACAACCCGGACCACCCTCTCCACCACCTACTGCAGGGTCAGCGGAGCACTTTCTCGAGGAGATTCCTCACGCTCCGCTGCAACAAGGACAGATACAGGAGAACATTCCTGCCAACGGCATTACGGCTTTATAATAAATCACCGCTTGCCAGATCCTCTGACTAACCACATGTATATATATATTTTGCACAATCCCAGCTATTTCTATTTTATTTTATTATTATTATTATTTTTATTATTATTGTATATATCTTTTATCTTTCATCCTGCTGTTTTTATTTATTTTGTTGTAAGTTGCTGCTACCCCGACACCAAATTTCCCCTCGGGGATTAATAAAGTATATATTCATTCATTCATTCATTTATGCTTTCGATCGAGATCTTTTGCTCCACGGCGAACTCCACTGACCGCAGGTCTGAGTTGCTCGCGTAACAGGGGAAAAAGAGAGCGCTCACTTGCATGCAAGTTACCCTTCTACACCATCGCGGAGCTTAGAGCCCTTCCTATTGGTTAAAAGTCCTTGTTTTCACACCTTGCAAATCCCAACTTGCTCATTCGCCTGTAGCTTCAGTAGCGGAGCCAGTCTTCTTCTTCTCTACTTCCTGTTCTTCAGACCGGTTGATTCTCAAAAGTCAATGTTCAGCTCCGCCACCTCAGGCGAACAAGAGAACTACAATTCCTTAAAGTGGCAGTTCATGCAACATGCAACATTGTCTAACATCCATTCACACATTAATCATTATATAGTAAATAAAAGTGACCTTCATATGTATACAATTACAAATCCTTCACAATAATATCTCTTATTAATTATCATATTTCTTGGGCATTGTAATGTACACATAACAATTTCTTTCCTACATTTGCAAGTTTAAATTTGACTAACTAAACTCTAAAAACCCTACAATGCATACCGCCACCTAGTGTACTGGAGTGTGAGAGCCCATCTAGCTGGCTGTCACCATGTAATTTAACCCCCTTCTCTACCATAAAGAGAAACAGAGGTGATGCGCTGGGCCAAGCAGGCACCAGAAGCTGAGGAACATACAAGACAGGAGCTGTGCAATGAGAAAATAAGCTAATAGGGAAAAATAATTATAATACATGTAGTGTATTTGTGAAAAACAATTACATTATAAAATGGCTATAACTTTGTGATTCTGTTTAGGCCAGCAGAGAAGGCTTAGCAGGCCCTGACGGCCCGCCACTGGTTTAACGCTATGTTTGTGTGTGTGTGTATGTGTGTGTGTCCGGGAACGAAGCCCACTTCCCTCTGAGCTCGCATGCCTGAGCGAGAGCTTCCTCGAGGTCTAAGCGGGAGGTATGAAGTGCACACACACACACACACACACACAGAGAGAGAGACTAATCTGCCACACTTCCTCGGGGCGTAGGATGAAAAGAATTTTTAAACACAGAGCTGTCTGAAGGACCCTCATACATATTTCATCCTGCCGAGCTCATCCTGCTATCATAAAGCAGATTAATTGGACATTTACTCAGGCATCAATCGATTTGGAAAATATATATCAGTGCTATGTTCTCACTTCCCCGCCCACGCTCACTCAGGTTCTCTATTGCTCTTATGTTTCTATCATCCTGTTTGCTCTCCCTGGGGGTTTAGTGGAGCGGCGGCCTGGACTGGCCATTACGACCGTGTCAGACATGGGCGATGTTATCAGCCCGAAGGTGTGTGTGTGTGTGTGTGTCATCATATTCGTCCTTACAGCAGTCACTCAGCACTCAACACCAGTTGAGTCGTAGCAACTTGTTGTGACCGTACATTATTCTAAGCAGGGACATTTTTCTCAGGGAATGGCACAACCAATCACAGCGGTGGAGTACTTCAAGGAAAGGTCGGCACTCAACACCTGTTACTAACCTTCTGAAATATGTGGGCTCGATGTAAAACCTACTGCAGCATTAATATCCCATGACGTGTCGGGGGAAAAAAAGGCTTATTGCTTAATGGAGCAGACCTTTTTAAAGAATTTTAACTCCTCGTTTCACATTACCGCACACCTACACGTGTTATGGTGACCTCTGAAAGAAGATTTAACAAAAATTAAACTTCTTGATCCTCTTGTCTTAGCACATCTAATCTTGCAATTATAACAAGTTGAGAGAAAACGGGGATAAATGAAGGGCTTATTTCCCTAAAAAATTGTTTTATGTGAAGCACCTTTTTGTTGAAATATGCTATACAAATAAACTTGCCTTGCCTTACAATAACCAATAATGGTAGAATGATAGTTAATTAACTTCAGTTATTTTACTGCCAACTAATTATTATATGATGGTTTTTCATGTTTACTAATAATCATGCAAATTATATTTAGACGGTTTACCAGCTTAAAGGTTTACAAGTCATCTGATAACCATCAACAAATACTTTATATAGTATATAAAACTATATAATTTGTACAAGTTCAGCTTCCCTTCTCTCCTACCATTCTATGGGTGCATCCCAAGTCTCTAAATTGCATCCCCGTTTCCCTCACTTGCGTCCTTTCCTTGCGTCTTAGTCCCTCCCACCAGGGATGCATGGAGAGACGCAAAGAAACCAAGCGTGGAGAGAAGACACGAGGAAACATGTTTTAAGAGAAATGAGACGTCCTTTCCTCTGAAGCGTCACGTGAAGCGTCACGTGAAGCGTCACGTGAAGCGTCACGTGAAGCGTCACGTGAAGCGTCACGTGTAGCGACGTCGGTTTATGATGACAACAGAGGCCCCATCAATACATGTAAAAGCCATCAGGCTCATGATCTCACAGAATGTTCCATCACTTAACTGTACAATTGAATTATTTCTCATTTTAAGGATTGTGTTGTTACGAATGATAAACAACATTGCAACAAATGAAACGGTCATAATATAAACCTGAATGAACTGTCACCCCTAGGAAATGTTTAATAGCCATCCTCTGCAGCACAGATGTGTTACCTTTTTTCGGGCAGCCAAAACCTCTGACATTATTTTGAAACTCCTTTGACTTTTTTCTTAAGCCAGAGCTACTTTGGAGTTTTTCAAATAATTTCCTTGTGCTGTCATTTGCATTTGCCATTGTTGTTCCTGCTTTTGTTGAGAGACCTCGCCACCTAAGAAACCTCTTTACTATTTGAGTTGGCACATTTGTTGTTCCATTGAAAAACGTAAGCAAAGTCCCATTAAATGATTCAAATGGAAATGTGGATGTTGCCCACAAGGGTCCCCAGCTGTGCACACTTGCTGCCAAGTGCATTAACAAATGAACATTGAAAGTAGTATTATCAGCACCAAACTTACGCACAGCTTGTTCTGCCACATCTACATGGCTCACTTTCCAGTACTTCTTTGTCAAAATACCATTCAAAACAGGCAAAGCATAGTACAACAAAACTGACCTATACTCTGATGCTTTCCAGAATTTTCTGTCTTTCACTGATCTTGGTACCCTTGTGACCTCCACAGGGGGCTTAATGGCCAGCAATTCCTGGTCTATGTCACTGACTTTCAAGCCCAGGTACCACTCTTCTTTATGGTGCTTGCTGTCGAGCCACAAAGATGTGATATGTTTGGTGACACCTAGGCAGACACTGTTATCTGTATATATCTGTTGTACAAGGACATATGGTTTAAAGTAACTCTAATATTTTTTTTTATCCTTTTGTGTTTTGTATTCCATTCTTTCTTGTATCAACAGATGGATGTTAACAACAGCATGGATGACATCATGGCATCCCTTCGTGGTAGGTATACTATTAGCACATTATAAATATATTAAAATTGTAATGTTTACATATTTCTAATATACTAATAATATATTTAAAATCTACTTAAAACATATTTTAAGTGAGCTATCGGCATGTATATTAGCACATACACAGAAATATACTTAAGTATGTACTAAGTATACTTGAAGTTGTTCCAATTTAGCACACAAAAATATACTTAATATACTTAAAGTTACTTAAATACTATTTATTTTACAACTTAAATATATTTAGTACAAAATAAGTTGTTCCAAAATAACACACTTTAAGTATACTTATGATTAGTATACTAAAGCATACTGAAGTATGCTAAGATTAAATATACTTAGTATATATTTTTTCCGCCTGGGAAGTGCCGGTCGAACTCTCTAAAAACAAAGGAAAGGAGCTTAAATGCTTCCTAATTTAGCTCCTTTAGCATAGGAACCACTGGACCTTCCTTTGCGAAAGGAAAGGAGATAATGCCGACCCACAATTCCTTGCGGCGGCAACATTTAAAGTGACGTAGCATTCGGCCGTTCACGAGAACAGACGATCATGACCGAGAAACGCAAATCATGTAAATAACATTAGCATAACTTGGAAATACTTTCAATAACCTGTTAAACCGGCTGGCAAACTACAAACGTTACATTGCTGAAAAGTGCTGTAAAGTGATCAAACTGCTGTATTTGATATTCTCTCTGGTGTTGTACTGCAGCTTCAGCCCTCACTCTTTTATTTGATTTCAGCTACAGAAGCTTTAATGAAAGAGTTAAACTGGACGAGCTCTTCAGTCTGAGTCATGTTTCTGATTATCATCTTTTTAATCAACCATTTTGTCACATTACAATAAAACATATCAAGTCAACACGAGTTGTGTTTCATAAACTGTTGTCTGCATATTCTTATGATCAGATTATAATCTGCATATAAACCACAACAACATAAAGGGAGATGAGACATCGTTAGTGTGATAACGTATTTAATTTAGCATGTTTGAAACTGAACAGACACAGTTTAGTAGCTTTGTACTCTGTGAAAAATCCCTTAGTTTCACTTTCATATTCCTTCTTTCATTTCTATTCCAACCAGGGGCGTCGTTAGGCCTAAAATGTTCTTCAGCCCCCCCAAATAATTTGGCTTTTTTTTTATTTGTATTTTTATTTTGGTGATGTCAATAAATTAAACTATTGTTTCTTACATGGACAAGATATTTATAACTCTAAAATGCTACATATATGTGTGCATTCTGGTTTGTATGTTTTCTCCCCCTTCAAAATACAATCCAATAGCCTATCAGTATACTTAACCTTAGGGCACTAGGACCTTGGGGAGGCTGCTGCTCTGGCTTTCTCACTCTGCCAAGTAACGTCTCTCATCAACCACAGCAGGATTATACCAAGTAAACTACACCAAGGAGTTTATCTCATAGTAAACTATACCAAGGAGTTTATCTCATAGTAAACTATACCAAGGAGTTTATCTCATAGTAAACTACACCAAGGAGTTTATCTCATAGTAAACTACACCAAGGAGTTTATCTCATAGTAAACTATACCAAGGAGTTTATCTCATAGTAAACTACACCAAGGAGTTTATCTCATAGTAAACTACACCAAGGAGTTTATCTAACAGTAAACTATACCAAGGAGTTTATCTCAAAGTAAACTACACCAAGGAGTACCATTATACAATATTTATCATTCGATAATTAAGATGTACTTGAGATGTGTTTTATTTTATTTTTGTCATTCATGTTATTTTTATATTGAATAGTATATTTGACACTGAACTAGTTCATCTTTATCTCAGTGTACAGATGAGCATACAATATTACTGGTTTGTAAAAACTACACGGACAACAAAATGCAAAATGTAAGGTGTAAATGTTGATCAAAATCGTATTCCTTTCTGCTCAAAATAAAACAAGTAAACAACTCAAAAGTTGACCCTGTCAGGTCCGTTCTCCATCCATTGGATTTGGGAGTGACGCGGATATGAAAGCTAGTTTATCCGTCTTTCCTTTACAAGCAGGAAAAGTATTTCTCTCTCGTTATTTGAGAAAAGTTCATATTTATGTTCACTATGACCCTGGAATTCTGTCTCTTCTGTTATCATAGTGTAGCGACCCTGGGTTAGGAAAGCTACGAGACGTAAGATGGCTTACAGGGTGTTTATTAAGAGAACATAGAACAGGCTACTGTGGGCCGTAGCCTACGCCAAAACAGCTTCACCTCTGCTCCGGGTCATAGACTGCCCCGAACGGCTCGTAACACACACACCCAACCACATCCCCCCTCCCTCGCGCTCCAATCACAGGCACGCTTCCAGCTACCCAGCTCATGAGACGTTCACTGACCTCCTGAACATAACATTCATAACAAAACATGTCCCTCAGTCCGTTACAATATACTGAATGAATGCAAGCAAAATTACAGAGCAAAATGCCGTTACGTGATAACTACGTCGCTTAGTGAAAGTGGAGTCGGATCCTCTAAACTCCGCGGTTGTCTTTTCCTAACTCCTCATGAATTCTCCTTCCCATCTTTCCTCCGTGACGTTTTCCACAGAGGTCAAGGAAAAGTGGTTAGGGTTAGACGTTAGGTCATTTTTTGACTATTCGACTGCAGCCTTACACTCGCCATTCTATCTCTCACTCGCCTCATCAGCTCATTCAGTGCACCTGTTAGTTACACCCACCTCGTCAGCTCCATCACTCTGACCTGTCCACTCTGCTGCACCTACTCCCTCTGGTATTTAAGCTCTACATTCACACACACTCACTGCCAGATTGTTCTCCGCATTATGCCAGACTTTCCAGCACTGACCCTCCGACTGGTTTCCTGTTGCCGAACCTGCCTGTTTGGACTTCCCCGTCTTGCCTCTGCCCCGGTAAACTGCCATAGCCTTCTTACCCTGACCATGAGAAAAGCCTGAGCTTCCTGTGGTCTCTGTCTGCCTTCTCCCCTGACGGCTTGGCGTTCCACCGAGTGTGTCTCTCCACGTGAACTGTTCGGAGACCGTTTGCCTGTTGTGATCTCTGCCTGAAATACAGCCGTCGTATTGCTTCTGCGTCCTTACCACACACGTTACAATCAGAAATCAGAATCAGTATCAGAAACCGAAACCGTTTATTAGCCAGGAATGTTTACACAAATGAGGATTTTTTCTAATTACCAATAATTAGAAAACATTAAGTTTCATTGCATTTTTGCAATGAAAAGTCCAAAATCCACAATGTATTGATACTACTGAAGTATTAAAGAAAGGTCCAGCTCAGCACATTATCATTTTGCTATCTGGGAGGAATAAATAAAAATGTAAATGTAAAAAAAAAAGTTGCTCATTAGCATTTCTTTAACCCAATCCCAATCGTCTTGGGCTCTAAACACATGATGCAGCTATGGTGCCCTCTCAAAATAGACAGCGCAGCTCAAGCTGAAAAGATGGAGAATGCGGCCAATGGCAGGTTTGTACCCACAGAGTGGGCACGCAGTCGTTCCCTCCCACCGGAGAGTGTTTTACACAGGAAGGGCAAGTGTTGCTTGAAGTCGCTCTCCCCAGTCTGAATGTGTCAGACGCAGTGAGTGGAGTGGAGTAGAGTTTCTATCCAGTGAGCGATGGATTTTTTTTTTGCTGGAGGATAAAACTCCCCAGTCTGATACTGTGTGGGTGTCAAGAGGAGATATCTCATTGGCATGTATGCATGTGTCACATGAGACACACACACACACACACGATTAACTGTGTTTCAGTAACACAAGTGATGTCAGACCGCTCGTCTGAGCCATTCTGAGGCGGAGGAATCAAACGAGCGTGCGCTGCCTTTTGTAGACGAGTGTGTATGCATGCGAGTGTGTCAGCCTGTTAGTGTATCTGTCTGCTGTCTCAGCCGATGGTCTGCAGGAACAGGAGCACAGAATCTCAGCTGACAACCCAGTCGAATGTAACTCGGGAAATGGCTCTCACCCAGCACCTGCTTTCACTTAGGAGCAACGCTTCAGTTGCTGCACTCAGGAATTAAACACACTGTTGATGAATTACCTTCAGTGGACTGATGATATACAAAGCAGAAACGGATGAAAGAAGAAAAAATAGACAATCAAATGTACTTCTGTTAGTAACCTGCTTAATAGAGGAACCGACACGTAGAGCGGGTGATGCATTCATTTTGTTTAGAAACACACCACAGGTTCACCTTTTTTAATCAAGTTGCTTTTACAAATCCTCTTTTTTTTCTCTTTGCCTTGCTTTTTGTCTGCACTTTGGTCATAAATTGCTGTCGTATTGTCGACTACCTCCAGCACATTACGGTAGTAAGACTAAGAGACGTTCAGAAAAAGAGGGAGAACAGTCGCTCAAGGATGCAGAAAAAATAAAAACATTTTCACACGGTGGACAACAGTGATGTTACAGAGGGGTACTCAATCATTTATCCTGCATCCGTCCTGCATTAATACTGCAGACACACTGTCCTTGGTGTGATATACAGCAGACGGCGGGAAGTACGTATTGTCGCAGCAAGATCCGATGTCCTTCACAAAACTTACCAGACAAGACGGAAAACTTTGACAATCTGATAATAAAAAACAATCTGATGCTTTGATGCAGTTGATTGATATAATTAATCTCAGTGTAAAGAAGGTGTTGTGTGCTTCCGTCTTCGTGCTGTCGGTTGCAAAAATGACTAATAATGAGCATTCATCATGATCGCTTCTGAAATATTAATAGATGGCATCCAAGTAAAACCAAAGAATATATGTCTGATTTCATATTATTTTGGGAGGACAAACATAATTGTGGTCATTAGCTATGAGTAAAAGTCCAGTCACAGCAGCATTTGTGACACTAGTGGCACAACTTCAGTTGACTTAAATACACACAATCAGTGAATTTGTTTTTGGGACAATTTAAAATCCTGCAATTGGCCGATAGCAAACCATCTTGTAATCAACAGTGCTGACCTTCGAGGGAACGGAGAGCCCAAAACACCTAGCGTGTAACGTTACACCGCCGAGATATTACGAGCATCCAAGTCATACTAAGTAATCTGATCAGCATGATCAAACATCGTGATAGTTTTTTGTCAACATAGTGAGGTGTTTCGGTGGGAGTAGTCCCGTCGATCACCAAACTATGCAGAGACGCATGGATGAATTTAGCCCCTTTGTGTTGTGACCGGGCTTTAACCTTAGACCTAAAACTGCAGAGCGCCGAACTTATCTATCTCAGTTGTTTTCCTCTACCTTGTATTAGCTGACTCGGGTCTAACTTTGCGTCTCTGTCCCATTCAATTTTCTCTCTGGAGGGTTTTGTCTGCTGTGCACATTCAATGACATGCTCTATTTCAAGAGTCGCGGCTCCTTATTTCCTTTGGCATCCTATAGATCAGACCTGGGCATCTTACGGCTCTCCCAGTCTGGCCGGGTCAATCAAAAATTTAAAATAAATAAATAAGATGCACGCCATGAATGCAATACAAACGGCACTGCTTTTACTTTGAAGGCGATTTATTTATGTGTGCGAGCACGCGCGCGCTTATGCAGCCCCACCGACAGGCAGTGTTGCCGACTTGGAGACTGAAGTGAAAGCGTATTGTTCTGCAGTTTCTGTCCTCAGCGAGCAGCGGGTGCTGCCGCAAGACCCCCGCCTCCCAAGGAGCCTCGCGCTGCAGTCTCCGCCTCCAGATTGAACATTAATCGCGCAAAGCCGCCGCGGATCTGACCTGCGGTCTGATACACTATGGCAGAGCACTTTAAGTCAGGATCACTTCTGAATCTTTACTCTTCTCTCAAAGAGGAGAACAAATGTGGAGGCCTGCTCAGAAGATGTTGGTTCTCTTTGGATCTACCTACATGAGAACAAACATTCTAGTGATGAAGTTCAACAGATCAGATCCTCTCTCACTGATACCTGTCAGCTGTCCTTCACATCTCCAGTAAGAACAACTGAACTGGAAAACATCAAAAGCGCTTATTGCTTTTGTTTAAAGTTAATACATTGCTGGTCGTTAACATACATATTTAAGGTAAGGTTAAATTTTTTTTTTTACATATTTTCATAGCCTTATTGTAACATGTATTCTTACCAGTAGCAGCTCAAAACCATATAATTTACAGTTTTTTAATAAAGTAATAACATTAATATTGAGTTAATTGAATTAAGTTCAGCCTATTGGTTCGGCCCTCCACAACAGTCCAAATTTTTCATGTGGCCCCTTGGGAAAATGTATTGCCCACCCCTGCTATAGATGGTAAATTGACTTCTTCTTGAAGAGTGCTTTTCTAGTGCCAGTCACCCATGATTGTAGAGAGGACCACCACGACCGCCACCAGCACCATCACCATCACCATCACCTCGTCCACAACCACCACCACCACCACCAGCAGCACACGACTCGACACCGGGTACCGAAAATATCTGGACACTGGGCACCAAAGACAGGTTTAGTAATATGTATTTATTCTGACAATTCTTTCTCCTCAACTGAGCAACTGGATATTGTTTTGTTTTTTTAAATAAGAAGAAAAAAGTCTAACACTGTGTGTGCTTGGATTAGTGCAAACTCCACACACACACTGTGTGTGGAGTTTGCTTGCTTGAGCACAGACTCCCTTGAGGGGATGCTCCTGGGAGGCTGCTCACTTCAGGCCCAGGTGTACTGCTAGGATCCCTTGAGTGGAACTTTATCAATTTTATTGTTCAACTCTTGAATTAGTGAATTATATCAACTTTATCACAAAATTGCAACATTTTGCAATTGCAAACAACATTTTGCAATTAAAAAATATTTAATTCCATCAGGGTATTAATTAAGTATCTATTAGATATGCTCAACTCTATTCAACGTCTGAAACAGACCTCTGGCCTTGCCTTTGATTACTTTATCCAAATTATTTTGTGTTTTGAAAGCATTTGTCTTCGGGCCTCACGTTATATCTTACAACAAAGCAGATTTAGGATGCAGCCATGCACATTGCTCATTTAATAGGATTGTTGTGTAGTGTGGATATTTATTTCTCTACGCAGTTCCTGCCCATTTATATCAGAAATTAACCTTTAAATTCCCAATGAAGAAGTTTTAAATTTCCCATTGCACTCCAGTTTGACACACTCTAATTACCTTTGAGCTTGAGTATTACCAACATAGTTGTTAAGGCTTTGCTGTGCACCGGATTTCTTCAAGTCTTTCCAAACAGCGCCACACAACTTCAACCAGAGAAACCAGTATCCATTCGTTCTGTGAGTAGAATATACTTGGCTGGCTTGATTCTCAGCAGCAGCCAAGACCCGAGATGAGTCCTCCGGATAAAATGAACTTAGACAGGTGATGATAAATGCTTTAGAACATGAGCCTCTCAAGACAGGAGGAGAGATGATGGGATAAAAAGTGGGATTTGGAGAGTACAGTGAGAGAAATGGGATGTGATGCGAGAAAGGAAAACTCAGAGTGAGAAAGCGGGCGAGGGGAGTGAAAAACAAGAGGGATGAGAGAGACGGCGTGAGAAAGCGGCGGATAAAGAGCGTGCGAGGTACGAGTGCCGGAGCCAACGGCCTGTTCTCCTCACATTCATCACTCCTCATATTTCCCACATCTTTCCTCTATCTCCTCCCTCACATCGCCTCCCGTTGTCAACAGCTACACTACCGATCTATACACCGCGCGCGAGCGCCTTCCACTCGGCACTTCCGCTATATGCATTGTCGTGTCGTGATGCGATGCATGAATTATGTAGATTGCCTGAACATTTGGCTTTGGAAAGGGGGATTTTACGGAGCCTCTGTAAATGCCAGTCACTCCGATGTCGCAGTTCTGCGGCGCACGTGCAGCGCGGCGTTTGTGCATTCAAAATGGAAAGATGATAAGCTGCAATGAGAATTGCTCTCTTGGTAAAGATGTTATTGTCTTTTCAAATGCATATAATGTGAAATCTACTTTGACTGAGGGGAGCTGGCTTCAACACAAAAGTGCAGAGAGAGAAAGAGACTAAGAGAAGGAGCGAAGTGACAAAAGAAAAAGGAGGGAACTGGCTGAAGGGTGTTTGGAGGGTAGAGCAGGTAAAGAGGAAGGAAATGGAAGGAAAGGGAGGTGGGGGAAAGGAGGAGGAGAGGTAAGTGTAGAATAAGATATGATATTGTTAATGCTACAGTAAATTAATATTCGTGTGAGGTCATCCATCAGGAGGAGAGCAGGCGAGCCGTGAGAAACATGATAATGGAACCTGTCACCGGGTAGGGGGAGAGGGAGAGAGGGGAAGGGAAGGAGGAACTAGTAAAGGATGTATAGGTAGAGAAAGACGGAGGAAAGTACAGGCTGAGAGAGGAGGGCGACGAGAAGAGGAAAGAAGGAGTACAGGAAGAAAAAGAAAAGTGAATGATAATGATTAAAGGGAGTAGGACGGAGGGAAGAAAGAAGTAGAGATAGATGACAATGCAGGAAAGAAAGAAAGAGAGAGAGAGATATGGAGACAAGAAGAAAAGGAGGTAAGTAGAGGGATGCCTGAGGTGGAACAGAGCAGATAAATAAAGGTGTGTGTGTGTGTGTGTGTGTGTGTGTGTGTGTGTGTGATGAGGGAGGTAGCCATGCAGAATTAATCTACAAATTACAATGAATAATTAAGGCCTGGGAATCCCATGGGGAAAAGGTGGAATGGTGAGAAAAATGGAGGGCGGAGGGAACGGCTGAGGGAGAGGAAGGTAAGGACGGAAAGAGGGAAGGTAGGAAGCGCCCTGATGGGAAAGCTTCCTCAGGCATCTACCGACTCACAGAGTCGTCAGGGAAGAACAGAGTGAGCAGAGCAGGAGTCCAAAGACGGGGGAAAAAAGGAGGTTGGAGGTTGTTTAGTTTTTTTGTCTCGAAACTGTCGGTGTCTTGACGGGTGAGACAGGGAGCAAAAGTGAGGACTGAAGGGGAGCACGCTGAGAGAAATAACAAGGTAGAGGGGCGGTGGGGGTGATGCACCTTTAGCCACCTTGAGGGAGAGAAAACACAGGGACAAGCGACAAAAAGAGAGGCGCGGCGAAGTTGGCGGGGGGGGGGGGGTTTCTGTCCTCGGCACAGTTGCCGCAGGCGCTCGCTGTGAATCTGTCCTCCAGCTGTCACTGCGTGCCGCAGACGTCGACTCAAAGAGTCTCCGGTAACTCTACATGTGTTACCAGATCAAACACACAGAGGGGCGGGATGACGAGTTCACATTAGAGGGTAGATTTGGACTGAACACCCGCATGTTCACATAGATATGGAAAGCATGTTGCCGGTGCAGCAAAGCAACACGAGGTAGTGGATGTAGGAAAATGGAGTCACCTTTTGCAATCCCCCCCTTTAATTTTCAAGAGGGGTTTTTCCATTCTAAAAGGAAAATCACTACTAAGGATCTCTCCTCTCGGTGCACTGCTCTGCACTATTTCTATATTTCCCCAGAAAGACATTCACCATTGTTTTCCAGTTAATTAGTGTATTTTAATGGGATATTTTGCATTTGATTTGAATTTCTACAGTTAAAGGCAGCATACTAATGCGCCACATTTATTTCCCCCAACTTGATCTATCTCTCCAGAGACTGCGGGCCTTACGTATTCTTCATCTGCGTTATTTCTCTCCCCGGTAATTACCATAGAAGTGATGTCTTAGTGACAGCTTCACATTTGAAAACTCCTATTTAATATGCACCTAAGCTCTACAAACGGATACCTGCATGTGAATGATGAACGTGGAGGCATTCTGGTTTTCCGTTTGTATTCCGAGTAGAATCGATGAATCACCTTCGAGCTGGCTTTGGATAGATGCCGCGAAGAGGCGGCACGAAGTGGTCGCAATGCCACCTGAGGAATATAGCAGCTATCATCAGACTATGATTACGCTTTTTATTGGCTCAAAATAGTTTCTGTCCCGGCTCCTTGTGAAACAATCAGGTCGTAGACGTCGTCTTCCAAATCCAGTCTCGCGTCTCAAGTTTCCAATCAAAGTGTAAACTCTCTGTGGGAGACGGGGTCCCCTATTTGTACTTCCTACCTGTTTTTTATAGCGGAGCTTAGGAAAACCTTTGACCATCCAGTTCAGAGTAAAGAGGCCTCCAGTAGGCTTCTCTCCCTTCGTCAGGGTTCCGGCTCTGTAGCAGCGTATGCGGTGGAGTTTCAGATTCTAGCTGCAGAGAGTGGGTGGGGGTACGTTTCCCTGCAGGGTGCCATTTTTCAGGGTTTAGCGGATAACATCCAGGATGAGTTAGCAACTAGAGATGATACCGACAGCTTAGACTCCATCATTTCCCTGTCCATCAGTTTAGACAAACGCCTTTGTGCACGCCTCAGAACGCGGCCTAGCCATCAGCCAGCCCCCGCTTCTCGCTTCCAGCCTTGGTTAGCTCCCCGCATTAGCACAGTTAATCAGCCTTTCATGCAGTATATCCCTGGCCCGTCCCTCAGTCCCCCCCATCGAGGAGCCGATGCAGCTGGGACGAGCTTGTCTCCCTCCGTCGGAGCTACAACGGCGAATGAAGGCTGCCGTGTGCGTCTACTGCAGCCAGGCTGGTCATCTTCTCAAATCCTGTCCTCTCCTGCCAAAAGATTAGGCTCATCATCAACTGGAGGGGTCCTGATGAACCAGACGTCCACCTCTTCGACAATTCCCCATTCCTGCATGTAGATTGGCGCTTCCCTCATCTGGGAGGGGAGTTCCATCCCACTCCAAGCCTTGGTGGATTCTGGGGCGAATGCAAACTTTGTGGACGCCACCTTTGTGGCCCAAGCAGGGATATCCACTGAAAGGAGGTCTATGCACTGGATGGACAACTCCTGGCCCATATCACTCACCACACCAGTCCTCTGGGCCTTCACCTATCAGGTAACCACCACAAATCGGTGAGGTTACTGATCATTCCCTCCCCTCATGCCCCAGTGGTCTTAGGACAACCTTGGCTTAAACTGCACAATCCCCACATTGATTGGTCTACAGGATCCCTAGCTAGTTTGAGCACCTTTTTACCACTCTCACTGTCTCCAGTCGGCCTCAGCCCCCACTGAATCTGCTGGCACTCCCACTATCGAGGTCCTGGACCTTACGTTAGTCCCTCCCACTTACTATGACCTAAACGAGGTGTTCAGCAAGCAGCAGGCCCAAACACTGCCCCCACATAGACCCTATGACTGTGCCATAAACCTGACATCAACCTGGTTCCTTGGGTTTGCTAACTTCTACAGACGGTTCATCCGAGACTACAGCAAAGTAGCTCTTCCCCTCACGCAACTCACCTCCACTGCCGCCCCATTTTCTTGGACTCCGGAGGCAGACTCAGCTTTTGTACAGCTCTTGTAAGACAACGCTTCTGGTGGCCATCCATGTCCCAAGACATCCGGAGGGAGGTTCGGTCTGTGCTCCTCTGTTCGGTCCTCCATTCGGTCGCCCGCATCAGGCGCTTGGCCGACCGGCACAGAATCCCTGCACCCACCTATCGCGCTGGTCAGAAAATGTGGCTCTCTTCGCGGGACTTACCCCTTCAAGTCGAGTCCCGCAAACTGGGCCCCCTCTTTATTGGACCCTATGAGGTGGATAGGATCATCAATCCCTCTGCGGTCCAGCTCAAACTCCCGTCCGCATTAAAGGTGCACCCAACCTTCCATGTCTCCCTACTCAAACCTGTGCAGGAGGGGACTGGGCACTGTCCCCTCCTGCTCCCCGTGTCTGCGCTTGGGTCCGGCCAAAACCGAACCCTTACAGAAACTGTATGAAACAAATGTGTGAAGGTCCCAGTTTCAGGGTTGTTCACTAAATTTAATACAGTTTTGGGTTTTTATCACAGTGTGATATTGAAAATTTAAGTAGTTTGAAAGCCAAGTTGATATGCCTTTTTAGATATCCTCAAAAACTTCCATTAACAAATTTGTAAAGAGTAGCTTTTTTCATCCAGCAAGTGGAGCAACATTAGCATTTAGCCAGTGGTGGGCCTTCTAAGCCTTCACTGCTGGCCTAAACAGAATCACAAAGTTATAGCTATTTCATAATTGAATTGTTTTTCACAAATACACAACATGTATTATAATTATTTGTTCCCTATTAGCTTATTTTCTCATTGCACAGCTCCTGTGTTCCTCTGTTGCTCTGCCTGCAGTCTTCAGCCTGCAGCAGTGCAGTTTGTTTTAAGATTTCATCCAATCAGATTTTTTCTCAGCAAAGCAGTTTAAGCAGGCCTTTGCAGATTAAAGTACACAGAGAGTGTACTGAGTTAGTTTGACAAGCTGGGCGGATTCTTTGACGTGCAGGGCCTGCGAAATGGCGTGGATGTATATGATTGGTTAGTGGCCCAGCGTGACCATTAACATGCGCTGTGATTGGTCAGTGGGGCACGAAGCTACTAGAAACTTCTAGCTTCTACCTAGAACCAAAAAGCTACCTTGCTGCTGGATTTACTGATGATGCCTTGTGTGTGTGTGTGTGTGTGTGTGTGTGTGTGTGTGTGTGTGTGTGTGTGTGTGCAGTGTTTTAGTTTTGTTGGATTGTTTTGTTATTACTAAATGTGATTGGTTGTTTGGTGGTTATTTGGACAACATGCATTGTTGTTGACCCGACGGGTTTGGGCTGGTCAAGTCGTTCAGCCAGGATGCACAACATCGCGAGGCGAGAGCTGCGTAATGGAACATTCGTCCACGGAGTGGCCGCGCCTTTTTTTTCTTGTCAAAGTGGTTGAAATAGCTGCGCAGGTCGGTCCACACACCCTGTGTGACCTCCCTCCATGCTCGTAATAGTGAGATTGCGCTGTGTTTGCCCTGAGGCAGCAATCTGTAGATCCCACCTGAGGAGTCCAGACACTGGTGGTGGTGGCTGGAGGTTCTGCTGGAGTTGCTGGAGGTGCAGATGGGGTGCTGGATCTGAGAAGGCGGATGGTGCTGTGGAGGCGGAGGGTCGCATGAGACACGCTGATAGAGTCTATGACTCTTCTGACAGTGATCTTCCTGTCTGAACTCACGTTAGAGCTTCTTTCATGTGTTTACACAAAACAAATAATAACTGGTACTTGTGGCGTCATAATGAGGTGATTAGTTTTTTCAGCTGTAGAGACGGAATTGAATGCGCAGGTAGAAAATGCACGTCCCGCCACTGCATTTAGCATTTGGTGGTGTTTTGGTCCTATCTACCGCAAAAAGATGACATAAAAAGGAAGCTGAAAGGCTCTGTAGGTCAAACCGGAAGTGCAGAGTCAGGTGATGCTCGTCTTTGGGTTTGTGGCTATTTACATATAGCACTTTAAAACATTGTTAATACAAATAAATGTAGCGTCGAGCAGCTTTGAAAGTTACTGTATTTAGTCTTTAGAGTTGCAGAAACCATTTGGAGATATTTTCAAACTGTCTACATTGTGGTCATTGTGTGTTTACATTGTGGTTCAACATAAACATCTAAATTCAGTGTCAGTCCTCTTTAGGACATTTAACATGCTGTATACACGCTTTGCTTTCTCGTGTAGCGGCTTCGGAAGCATTGATCATAACTGTTCATTGTTCTGCCCAAATGCGTAACATTACCTCACCAACTTTCACTCTCATTCGCCTTTTCGCTCCCATTCCTCATCTTCACCTCTCCATGCGTGTGTCCACTCGCCCCCCCCTCGTACGTGCCATGCAACTTTGTCACGGTATTTTAAGTATTACTCTTTTCTTTTAAATCAATACGAGAGCAATAAGGAGGTCTAAATGTGCTGCGGGAGAGGAGGGATGAAAGGACGAGAGGGACGACAAACAATTAGGAGAAGATGAAAGAGCGAGCGGAGGGAAAAAGAAAAGACTATTGGAAGATGTCCTCTGTGTGCGAGTGAACTCATTGATTTTTACCGAGCACAGACGACTTTCAGCAGGTCGGGGTGGAAACACACTCTCAGAGAAAGCAGAAACGTGCACGCATGTGCAGAGGGAAACGCATGTTTACATGTATATGCAGGTAGGTAGGGGAAGGAAAGCACACAGCACAACCGGAGGGGGCTGCGACTCTTTATGCACTAGGTGCCAATCTAACTTACAGGTCTGTGTGCTGGGTCTTTGTCAGCCCTTCCAGGAGACTTGTAAAGATAACAATAGGCCAATTACTGCCTAATTACTACAGATAACTGGTTCAATAAATTCTTCTGGTCCAATTTCACTTTAATTGTCCCAATTAGATTCAATTAGATCTAGCTAGTACAAAGAGGATGGTTAGAATGGATGCTCTGGCACCACTGGGTATATTACGAGAGTCCCAACATCCCACATGTAGTTTCACTACATGCATGAATGCCCATAAAAACACAAGCGCACAAGATCAGCGGGCAAAACGCTGCACTCTCTCGTCCAATGTAATGACACGCAGACACAAACATGTCCGTCTGTGCTTTTCACGTGGGGCTCCTGTTGCCGTGCGCGGCATTGAGCAGAATAATGGTATGGGGTCGTTTTGGCAACTCGGGGTCCCAAGAGCTCTGCGTGATGAAAATTGAGAGCGCTGCTGAACACCAGGCTGTACACCCGGGCGTCCAGCAGGAGTCAAGCTCCAACCAACTTTTGTCTTTCTCTTTGTATAGGTGTAATGTCAGTGAGTCGGGGTTTAGCACAGTCACATGAGCTTTGGATAAAGGCGGAGGTTGTGCTCCTTCTCCCGTTATTTACCGCCTAGTCCAGTGGTTCCCTGTAATCTGTCTTTGTTTTAAGAGGTCGTAGCCTGAGGTCATTCGCAACCTGAGCTGTAGCAACGTAATCCTCATACAACGGTTCTCTATAATATGTGATGAAAAGTTGCGTTATTTTTCTTTGCGTTCTCCTACAAATGTCTGGCAACGATGATCAGGCAACACAACTCCTTTGTGGCTGAGGTTCAAATAAGGGTGTTGTTACGTTTCCAAAGGAAAGCTTCATCTGCAAAATGACATATTGTGACGTTACTCAGCGCCCGCTACCGTGAGTAGTGCCTCCACAGTGAATGGAGACTCTGAAAACGGAGTAAACCCTTGATGGATTAAAACAAATGGAGGCCAGGTGTCAAACCTGGCCTCCATTTGTGCAGTGGTCACCTGGGTGAAAGTCCTTCCACCCTGACCACCCCTCTACGTGGCGCTCCATTCTACGTCCATCCGGGCTCAATTCCCGTGGGTTATATACAAATTACAGTGCATTACATTTTGTAGTAAAGTACGAAGGGTGAATGAAAAACAGCCTTCGGGTCGATTTAGGGAGCACATGAGGAAACCCTGTACATTTCTCCTGAATTCACCAAAAGTTAGGATTAGTTTAATACATTTCAGAAACTTGTAATATAAAAAAAAAGAATCAACGGAATGGAATCTATTAGTTACATATTCACCTATTCACCTTCTCCCCTTGAAACATCCTATAGGTGTCAGGCTGTCATGCTAGGACACGTTACATCCTGTATGCCTTCATTTGATGTGTACATGTGTATGGTATGAATATACAGTGACATATTTACTGTTAGTGTGTATTATATAACAAACAAGCCCTACTTTGAATCACTGAATCTCTCTTTCACTCTAAACTTTCCTCCCTTGTCTCCGTCTCGCCTCGCCCTCTTTCATCTCCTGTCTTTCCTTCACGCCCGCTGCCTCAGAGAAAAAGTGCTTTTCCGACTTTCTCCCGACACGACAACAGACGGCACCTTGGCTCGGTTTGCCGACGGTGATAAACGGGATGGCTAATTAAAAGGCTCTCTGATAGCTCTCCTCTGCCTTTTTAATTTCCCCTTCCTCGGCTACTACTGCCGTTTACACCACCCCTTCGTGTCTTTCTCACTCACTGCTGTTTTTTTCCTTCTTTTTTCAATTGTGTTATTGTCTGTCTATCTCTGAATGTCCCTCTCACACACACACACACACACACACACACACGCAAAAGTTCAGCTCTTTTCCCCTGTTTCTCTCGAGATAAAACAACAAAATAAATACAAACGCAACAAATAACGCGAACCGCAGAGAGACGACGGTGCTCTGCTCGGAGGGTTGTATTCTGACGGCGAGAAAGAAAGACAACCGGGAGGATTTGGGAATACGTGTGCAAAGTGTTTGTCTTGTGGCAAAGGAGCAGACTATTATAATAAAAAATGCCTCGCCTGACGAGGGTTGTGTTTATTTTGGCTGACATTCACTTTGTGAGCTCATCTGATGCTCCGACATGTCCAGGAGATTAGGACACAATCGCATTGTGTGTGTGTGTGTGTGTGTGTGTGTGTGTGTGTGTGTGTGTGTGTGTGTGTGAGTTTGAGCGAGTATAGAGAGACAAAAGGGAAGATGAAAGGCGAAATGAGGAAAAAAAAGAGGCAAAAATTTGGCATAAGTGGATTGTGGGAGGCGAGACGAGAGATGGAGAGAGAGAGAGAGAAACTGTTCTCTACGGGAGTGAAAACAGGAACGTGAAAAGGATAATTACAGAAGTATGAGAGACTCCTTTCCTTCCCCGCTGAACTTCATTTCACCTCTCGTTCCGCTGCCAAATCCACTCGTTGTGTCTCTCTCCCTCTCTCGCGGTGTCCTTTCATCTCTCCACCCTCTTCAGATCCTCTTTCAGTTTGGCTTTTTTTTTGCCCCCCTAATGTTGCCTACCCCTTCCTCTCGAGTCTCCTCTTCATCTTTTATCTCTTTTTGCTCCCCTTCCTCTCCTTGAGGCCAATCAATAGCGGTGGAGAGAGGAGATACCTCACAGTTGACTCTTCGAAACCTATCAAAGCTGACGCCCCGTAACCCCATTTCGCTCACTCCACACATCTTTCTGCAGCGTTTGCTTCTGCGATGATGAAACGCCACCGACACATGAACACCAAATCTCGCCGCTTCACGTCGCCGCTTTATTCGGGGCGCAAGAGGGCCTGATTGCCTTCGGACTCAGCTGTACAAGTGTGCAGGTTTGAATTGCTGCCATTAAATTCTCCATTATGCACCTGCCAGAGCAATTCATTAGACAGCATTACCTCAAGAGGGAAACATGGCAATTAATTAGGTTGACAACTGTAAAAACGAAATCCACAGAGAATTCAGTTTAACTCTTCAAGGTGTTATATTTCTCTCAAGACATGGCTTCGACAAATGAGAAATATGCTTATTCGTATTCTTCCCGAGAAAGTCAACACCACTCTTGAGTGTGCAGTAAATATGAAGCTACAGTCTGCAGACGATTAGCTTAGCATTTTAATTTTTGAGGAAAACAGATGGCCTGGCGCCGTCCAAAAAAAACAAAAAAAAATTGCGGCGCGACCAGATTACATGCAAAGTCAATCCACAGACGCGGTGCCCCGCGAATCAGCGATTTTTTTCGCGGGGCGGCGCGATAGACGCGTTTGAGGCAGCGCAAACAGAACGTTTGATGAGGGGCGAACAGAGCGAAGGACGCGGCGCGAATTCGCGTGAGTTGAATTATCCCAACTCCAGCGGAGAAATCGCGTGACGCAAAGTTGCGGCAGCCAATCAGCGTTGAGAATCAGCGTTGAGAAGCTCCGCCCGTCATCACCGCCGTCTTGCCGGTCCCGAATGAAACTGCTGCTGCTCCGCCAGAACCAGCGCTGGCAGCGGCCGTCATTCAGACACTGTTGTGGGACTACGGATAATATTATGAACCCAGACACCATGGAGTTTGATGTTCCGACATATGTGGAGTTTACACAAAAAGTATAAAGCAG
Source organism: Myoxocephalus aenaeus (assembly GCA_038501785.1). Classification (NCBI taxonomy): domain Eukaryota; kingdom Metazoa; phylum Chordata; class Actinopteri; order Perciformes; family Cottidae; genus Myoxocephalus; species Myoxocephalus aenaeus. Next base: position 5,687,594 of record JBAMJR010000419.1, on the reverse strand, counting down.
AACTAATGGTTATTTCCATGGTGGATGGCAGAATCGGTATCCGTTTTACGGAGAAGCCAGACGCAGTTCCTGGAGGAGTCAGAGAAATTCACCGAGCTGTGTGCGGCTACGGATGATGTTATGAACCCAAACACGAGGGCGTTTCATGTTCCCACATGTTTGGAACTTCCACAACAAGTATAAAGCAGAACTAGTGGTTATTTATTCCATGGTCGATAGCGGAAATGAAAGCTCCTTTCACAGAGACAAGCGACTGAGATAAGCCACGCCCCTTTCGCGGCGCGATGTTTCGAGTTTGGTGTGAACACCCTCGTTTCACTCGCGCGAGTAAACTTACGCGGTGAAAGCGGCGCGAAAATTCGCGCCGCGTCCGGTGTGAACACGGCATAAAGCTTGCAAGTGTCGAAAACGACAGGGTATCAATTTTGGGGTGCATTTAGGAACTTTCTAGTACTACAACAACTTCGGGGTTCAAACAGAGTTGCAGAAGTTTGAACAACTTTCTGCACTGCATTCATTTGTAAAGATGGACCGGCCTGTGGGTGCAGCAGTGTGTACCATTACCATTATTAAAGACGCTGATTTAACCTCACTCATATTTCACATCAACCCTTATAACAAACTACATACTTACATTTCTTTGTCTCTATGGATATAAAACAGACCACTGTGCCAGAGTCATCACACATTTGTGTTTCCGCAGCCAAATAGAGAGAAGATGGAGGGGGCACAAAAAAGCTACAGGGTTATGTGGGAGGAATGATGGACAAAAAAAGGCAACAAGAACTAGGAGGAACCTGTGTAGGTTAGTTAACAGCACGCAAAGCTGCAGGGGCACAGCATTCTGCCGACTCAGCTTTTCCCTGGGCCGAAATGACTCGGCATTTTTAATGAGCTGCTTTTGGCTGTGTGGTTTCCGTTGCGGCTGGCAGTACTTAAATCAAATGAAGGATAAAGACTTTTTCTGCCTCATGAATATTCCCTTTAAGACAATAACTCAAGCAATTGGAACGCTGTGTTAATTCTAAATAATTGCATCATCACGCAGGAGGCAAATGGGTTTAAATGTGAAAACACATACATTAAAATACACATTCATATGAAAAGTAATGAAACTCAAAGTGGCTGTCAATGAAAAATACTTGTGTGTACACCTGCTGTGTCCACTCTTCAACAAAGCCTCACCTCCATCCAACAGTCTTTCCACAACCTCCACTTGCTCCTCAACTCCAAAAAGACCAAATGTATGCTGTTTGACCGGAATAACCTCATCATCTCTAGCCCTCCCAAGATCTACAGTGCTGATGGCTCGGAGCTGGAGTTTGTCAGCTCCTACAAATACCGTGGCTTCTGGTTGGACTCATCTCTCTCATTTAACATACACATCAATAACCTCCTCGCTAAAGTCAAAGCTAGACTGGGTTTCCTGTATCGAAACAAGGCCTCCTTCACACACTCTGCCAAATTCACCCTTGTGAAAATGACCATCCTTCCTCTATTTGACTACGGCGATATAATTTATAAAATGGCATCAAAGACCACCCTCAGAAAACTGGACACACTCCACCACTCAGCAATCCGTTTTGCTACATGTGCACCCTTCACCACCCACCACTGCGGCTACAACACTGGCTGCTCGTGGGCTACAAATCCATTTAGGGAATGACCCCTCGCTCGTTTAAGATCCAGTGACTTCATTAGGCTCATCATTCCAAAAGTCCGTACTGTGTTTGGTCATAACTCCTTTCATTTTGCCGCTGCAAATGACTGGAACTCACTACAAAACACGCTCAAACTAACAGCTCTCACCTCTCTCAACATAGTTGACTGCTGTACTTGCTGACCAGTCCTCACTTCTCTCTCTCTCTTCGATTTTTACAAAGAACATCCAGTAATCCGCCTTTTTTTGTACAGTGTTTATTAATTTACCTATGTTGTTTTTAGCCATTTTCTCATGTGTTTGTCATACTGTATTGTATCTATGCTGTGTCACTTGTGTGGGCTGTGCTACTGCCTCTTGGCCAAGTAATTATTGTAAATGAGAATTGGTTCTCAATTGATTTTACCTGGTTAAATAAAGGTCAAATAAAAAAATACTTCTATCCTTATGAGGACATTCCATGTATCTCCTTATTAACCTTACTGGTCTTAATATATATTCTAATCTCCTCCTGACCTTTATTCATCTTCAAATATCAAAGAGATGATGATTAAACAAACACTTTCCTCCCAAAAATGTAACTTTTTAAAGCCCAAAACCAAAAAATGGCGGAACAAGGCGCACACTGAAACGCCAGACCTCAACAGCAAGCGGAGGAAGAGCTTATGTATCGCAGTTCATCATCACAAAAACAAACAGTGGGAAGATTTAGGATATCCTCTGGCAGAGTCTCTCAGCGCTGAGTTTCAACACTATTTATGATAATGCGTTCACCACTGAGCCCCGTGCCACCCTTCACACTGTGTTTGCACCGCTTCCCGAGATTTGTCCATACGTTAAGTCTCCCAGGAGCCGTTTAACTATGCGGCTACGTGTCCGCTGGCTTACATAGCCGATCTATATATATGTACGCGCATGAACAAGGAGGCATGGGCCCGGGAGGAGAACAGGCTTTTTGGTGAAGGAGAGAGACCAGTCGGGTGTGTGGTGTTCTCACAGGTTCATAACGGGCACCAGATTCTAACCACTAAGAACACACCCCTCTCCCTTTCATTCAACCTTCCTCCTCCTTACTTCATTATCTGTGCCTTTGCAAGATCAGGCTGTTTCATCTCTATAAATTAGCGAAAGCAACCTAGCGTATGGAACAATGGGGACGCATTCATCATGAGAGATTAGGTCGGGGAAGATGAAAAATACTCTGCAGAGGAGATGCTACGTCATTACTTTATATAGTGAAACATGCATACACTGACAGAGAGACGTGTGTGTGTGTGTAGTGCTCTCTTTGGGGGACATTTTTACTGATTAATTGAAAAGGATATTACGTTGTTCTTTTTTTACAAACTGGAGCTGAACACAAAGTTCAGTTGTGGTGGCAGGGGTGTGGTTATGTTCAGCTGCGGAGGGGGAGTGGAGGAGCGGCTCAGGGAACAGGTGCCGGGATGAGGCCTTGTTGGCCTCAAGCTGAAACTGTTTAGGGGTTTGTGTCTTGTCCCTATATGAGGCTCAGTAGGGCTGAAGCGGAGAGGAGAGAGCAGGGGAGTAACAGGAGCTTGTTACATCAGTGTTCTGTCATTTTACATGTATAAATACGATGCTTTGAGTATAATTGGTGTATGATGTGGTAGTACAAAAACATCTACTCCTTCCTTTGAAAAATCTATGAATATTCAAAATACTTGTGTGTTTACAGGTGGTTAGAGTTGTCACATGCACAACAATTACAGAAAAAGTTGACCAATGCATACATGCTGCACAGGATAGTGTTTGTATGGGGAAGAAGAAGTGTTAAAGAAGGAAGGTAGGAGGATGAAAAGGGCTGCTTGAGTACCGCGAAGGGACGGCAGCCAAATGTCAAAGGGGTGTAAGGTTTGGAAGACCTGGACATTAACCAGGAAGGAGGGGCTAATGAAAAATACTTTCCAGTCACATCAAGGAAATTGTAGGATCCTGTGTCTTTGGAGCTCAAGAGGGCTAAAAGTCATGACATTTACACCTTTGCTGCGTCAATTTCACTCTTTTTTTATATCCTGCCTCTATGTGAGTCCCCAAAGTAATGCAAGCACGGAATGTATCATTTACTTTATTTATTTTCCGAATTAACTTAATATAACATGTCCTTTATAAAGTTTAGATAATCTGTGTGTTTTCTGGCCAGATTTGCTTGCGTAAATAATAAACCAGACAGTCCCTGCAGCTCTCAAGCCGTCAGTGGAGCTCCACACGGCTGTTAAGACAGGACATGCCTTCGGGCCCGGTGCGTGTTTGTGTCTCCAGCTGTGTTGCTCTTAGAGCAAATTAAGGTGTTTTTACATATAGTCCTAAAAACAAACTATTCTTTCAATTTGTCAGTTCATTTGAAACACAACTCAGTTCTCTCTCTCAGCGGTTAGGCAATGGGACTTCTATTGTAGTGTTCACATAAGCACAAAAAAAGCTGACAAATCGCTCTGATCTGACCTCATCAGTCACTCCTGACTGACCTTCGACCCTGTGGCATTTTCCCGGCCCCCACCTGTCACCACCTCAACTGGATTGGCCAGCAGCACATTGAAACTAGTTAACTAGCTAACTTAAGGGCGTAGGTTTGCATAAGGTCCATACCAAAGTTTGCACAATATAATTGCAAACTCACTCGTATTATTATCTGTAATAGTATAGAGACTTGGAAATGGATTTTTTTCACTCTTCTAGTATAATACTATGTTCGTCGACCAGAAAAGTAAAAAATCCATGTTTTCCAATGTGCCCTCGAGACTGCGAGGCAAGATGCTGTCATTTAATTTAAAGTGGCGAGTCAGAAACACTAACTACGTGAATCGTAAATGCAGAATGAGAGCTGGCAGTAGTCTGACACGGTAAGCTACTAAAATACGGCAGGAAATAATAAAGCCTCATATTAGTATTTTGTTTGGTCTCAGCATTGATGTTGTTGACCCTTTTGTCCTTTGTAGATAGGAAAATGCCACCCAAAATGATAAGGGATATTCAAAGTTTTTTCACCCAGAGGGTAAGTAGCTATCAAGAAGCCCAGGTTGTTGTTAGTTAGCTAGTAGTAGGCTAACTACCCACACAGTACAAACCTGCATTATTTTGAAATGCATTCAGGAAACTCAAAAATCCAGTGAAGATGCAGTGCAGGTTAAGGAAGCAGCAGCTGGACCATCAGGGCTTCAGGTGAGGTCTGTGATGGAAGATTGGAGAGGTGGAGAGATGGGAAGGGCGGGGGAGGTGTTTTTTTTATATGAAAGGAAAGAGTTGCATTTGTCAACTGTAAAGGATTTGGTGGTGTTGTCCCTGGGTTTGAGAAGCTTGTTTATTGTAGAGACGAGAGCCTTCGGGTTAGAGGAGCCAGAGTGTATGAGGTGTGAGTAGTAGGTGGACCGGGTAGATGACAGCAATAACCAGAGGAGTGGGACCAGAGAGTTTGAAGGCAAGATGTTCAAAAGAATGTATGTCAGGAATGGGAATGGTGGTTGATTTAATGTCCTCCCTGTAAACCGCAGCAACACCACCTCCCCACCCTTCAGGGCGGGGTTTATCTATGTAGGTGAATCCTGTGGGAGTGGTCTGGTTTAGTGAGAAATAGTCCAGGGGTTTATGCCATGTTTCAGTTAGGCAGAGGAAATCAAGGTTGCTGTCCGTTATGAATTCATTCAGAATTAGGCTTTTATTGTTGAGTGAGCGGGTGTTGAGCAAGTCCAGTTTCAAGTGACGAAGAACCGGCTGTCCGCGAGACTATGTGCAGCCCAGGAGAATCAGCGGGTGATCCACAGCATACCAGCGGGAGGACGCCAGCAGTCCGGTGGGGAGAGAGTGATAGCCTGGAGGGGCTACCAGCCTGTTAGCCTGCCGATCCCGGTGCAGTGGAGGCTAGCGGAGACCAGCACAGGTCTGCTCACCACGCCGGAACGGAAAGATCCCGGCAGGGTAAACAGGTGGGCTTGTGCCGGCCAGCGACGTAGCAGCCAGGGGTGAGAAGACCACTATCTTACAAAGTTCTAAATGTATGTCTTCATAATCTGTTCCATTTTCTATGAACTCAATTTGGAATTTGGAATATCAACTTCTTACCCGGTTTGAAGAAAATTACTTCTTTGTTAGGATCGTTGTGAAGTCAATCAGGGCTCTCTGGACGCCGGTCCCTTCTCTCTGTCTGATGAGGTATTGGGGCAGAATCTTTTTTTGGTGGACTCTGGAGAGGACACTCCCCGGACGACCTCGGAGTCCTAATGGAGCTTCAAACGATCCCACTTCTGACACCAAGTTGTGATGGAAGATTCTGGCAATCGGGAAGGAGGAATAGAGTCTCTGAATCAATGTTGTCTTTGTCATTTTATTTCTTGCAAGAAAGGAACAAGTCTGCTGGACGATGAACGTCCAGCAGAGAAGCACAAATGCATATTGGTTTTGCACTAAGCTATATACTTTTCCTTCCAAAGGGTCGGGTAGCACACGAACATGCACAGACAGTGAGTGTGTAAGGGCGGAGGGAGAGGTGAATTCATGGTATTGTGGAGAGAACGCTATCTTATCATTAGGGAGGCAGACGCAGGCCGTTTCCAGACGGAGACACATTTTCTCCGTCTGCCCTGTGACCCTCAGATCACTTCTGCTTACGTCGGTTTGTTACTTTAACATTAGACAGAAACAATTATCTATGGAAATTCTTCTCTACCTTCTGTAACATAAGCAATGCTATATTTTACCATTACAGGTCTTACTCGTGGCATTTTGTTAAGAATTACCATGCATTAGCAATGAAATTGAAGGACGTTTGGGGACTCTGACCTTATGTCAGTGTTGCACCCTTCACTTGTAAGCAACCAACCAGATGTGTCACTCTGTCTCTAAGCCAATCATATTGTTGCTGTCAAACTTTAAAGGTGTGCTCTGCTCTGCTGATGTCAGTTGTCATTTTCAGCTCGGAAACGAATGCGACCCTCCTCCACCCCAGTCACCTCCAGGCAGCAGGCAGTCATACTCCTCATTCATCACTGGATGACAGCAACTCCCTTCTTCACCACCACCACCACCACCACCAGTGTCTGGACTCCAGAGGGATTCTGCCAGATCAGAACTCAGAGTCACTGGCTCTTGTTTATCCTGGTTCAGGATAGAGTCCAATCGCCAAAGACTTTGCACTATTCATTGTTACCAACGTAATAAATGCATTGTTGAATTCGGAACAAGTCTCTCCTGATTGAACTAACGCCTCTCTTAAAGAGACAGCACTCTCTTCTACAGGGTCAATACAATAATGTCTTTCCTTCACAGTCAGTATGTGTACAGGTAATCAATGTTCTCAAACATTGCAATAACAACGTACGAGTTAACTTAAACACACATTTAAAGTAAATTATTAGAAATGGACACAGTCATATTAAATCAGTAAGACATATGAAATAACACATTTCATGGCGCTACACCATCACTTTTGGATTGTGAATAATTGATGCTGAATAAAAAAAACAAGGCTGTTCCATAAAACCTGAACCTATTACCTAAATATTCTAAATTGCTTTCAAAATAAATACATATACTACTCTACATTTATTCATTAAGGCATTATTTTGAAATGCATTCAGGAAACTCAGAAATCCAGTGCAGATGTAGTGCAGGTTTAGGAAGCAGAATAGATGTATTATACATTTCTTTGGTCTTTTTTTCACTGCACAACTGGGAAAAGTTTTTTATATATATTTTGGATATAGAACATACTGTTACTGTATATTGGCATTTTAGCAGAACGTTATTTATTAGGGCCCGAGCACTGACGTAGTCAGAGCGTAGGACCCTATTGTTATTCAAATGTTTATTATTATTATTATTATTATTAGGGGCCGAGCACTGACGTAGTCAGAGCGTAGGACCCTATTGGCCGAAAAACACAATTTTCCAGGAAAATGGAAGTTGTTTTAACTCGGCCGTACATGATGTAATCTGCTCCATATTTCTCCTATGCCATGACCTCCTGACCCTGAAGACATCCATCTGATCATTTTGAATCCTAGTCATAGCGCCACCTAGAGGCAACAGGAAGTTACATGTTTTGTACTTGTATACCGTGCTCCTCACAGATTATTCAGATCCCTCTCCAAATGCGTCGGAAGAGACTTAAGACATTGATAATGCATCACCTTGAAGCTTGTAAGGATCCGTTGAACGGCGTCGCGTGGGACCATCGCGGAAGTTTGATCCTTCGCCGTGCACGAATAAACCTATGTAACTCGACTCCACATAAAAAGACTCCTTTCCAGGTTTCACATGTTTGATGAGACTCCAGGCCTGAAGACATGTGCAGTCTAATTTTTAATTAGACTGCACATGTCTGCACATAATTAGAGTCATAGCGCCACCTAATGGCAACAGGAAGTAAAAGTTTGTATATTTTGGCATGCTTCTCTCAGTAGGTTGATTAGATCAACATCAAATTACTTCTAGACAAACATAAGACTTTCATGATGCCAGCCCCTAAAGCTTTTGATGTTTCGTTTAACGCTGTTGCCGTGGCGACCCATCCTTCGCAGTCAACAACGAAGTTACTTTTGAGGGACTAAGCATGCTTGAGACGTAACTAAACCTGGCATCCACATTGACAGGCAAAGATGTAGTTACGTGATATGATCTTAATGCTTCAAAATCGCAATTCGGCTCGATAGCGCCCCCTACAAATATTCAATTAAGCATCCCCAGCGCTACGGTTGACCTACATGTATGAAACCTGGTAGCCATATGTAACACATGTAAACTTAAAAATAATTCTCTTGGGACCATGCTCTAAACCAAACAGGAAGTCAAATAGCGCCCCCTAAAAAACCTGTGAGTTGTGAAAGCCCACAGTTTTTGCCCCCTATCACAAATTGACCTGACATTTGACACACATGTCCGGTTGTGCCTGCTAAAAGTACATTGCCGCATGAAACTCCGCCTCCTAGAATTTCCGCCATTTTAAATTTTGTGAAAAACATTTTTTCCCTCAAATCTTCTAAATGCTGGGTTCGATTTTTACAAAATTCTCTGTGGATCATTAAAGGTTAAATTTCATCACAATATATCAAAAGCTTGTTTATATCTCATTGTGTTCAGAAGAAAAAGACCAATGAACTTCTAAGGAGAAAATTCAACTAAATTCAACAAAGCAGCCCTCGCAGTACATACAACATTTGATGGGGGTATGTACCACATATAAACTTAAAAATAACTCTCTTGGGACCATGCTCTAAACCGTACCGGAAGTCAGCCAATTTAATTTTCTTCGTTGATTTCTAGTTCAAATTGCCATCGTTTACCAGTAGGTGGTGCTCTCACTATGAGTTAATATTGCCATGCAGAAGTCTTCAAGCCATGACTCTCATAAAGCATGTTAACTTTGGAACAGTTTTGACAAAGTACAGTTGAGTTACAACAGCTTGCTGTATGATCAAGAACCGACCAGTTTGTGAAAGAGAAGGACCGACCTCTTCATGAGCTGAGTGACACACTATGGTTGGCAGACCTGGCCTCTAGTTGATCTTATCATCATCTCACACTGAACATGAGCCTGCAAGGCAAAGCCCAGGTACCAAACCTCACGCATACATCAACCCGTTCTGTGTGAAGCTTCGTCTCTTTGAGACACAACTACGTAACGTCAATACTGCGCCCTTCCCCACGCTGTTTGAAATCAAAGCAGCTTTTTTCAGATGTCAACAGTGATGATTCTCTAAAGAACCAGCTTCAGTTTCTCTCCCTACCGACTTCTACTGGAGCTTGGAAAAGGCCAAATGTCTTCTGATGTGATTTTGTACACACACATATATTATATATATTTAACACTAAGAATATATATATATATATTAGTGCTGTCATATTAGCGCGTTATTAACGGCGTTAACGCAAACCAATTTTAACGCCGTCAATTTGATTAACGGCGTTAAGGCATTTTAAGTTTTCAATTTTTTTTCTCGCCACGCCGGATGTAGGTCAACCGGAAGCAAAACAATAGGCACGCCGTTTGGGCTTGGAAGCTAGGCTAACGTAGGGTGACCAGACGTCCTCTTTTTCAGGGATTCCAAATGCAGGGATTCCAAAAACGTCCGGGATTTTGCCTCGGCGGGGCGCCCCCCTGAAGAAACCCCCTGTAATTTTCTCGATAGCGCCAGATCACAAGTCGTCATTTAAGTTTCTCTTCCCTATAGAACAGGTCTACACCTTGTTCTGTTATTAAACGGCCGTATTTTATTGATCTTATCTACACGACAGCTTGTCACGTCAGTCTCTAATGCCGTGTTCACACCAAAACAGTTGCGAAATATTCGCGCGTCCAGATTACATGTTAAGTCAATGCACAGCCGCGTTAGGTTGCGAAAAAGCGGATTTTTCGCCGGGCGGCGCGATACTGGCGAAATGGCGTTGCGAATATTCGAAATTCCGCTTTTTCGCTTTTTCGCCCGAAAAAAAAAATAGAGCTTTTCAGCAGACGGAAGCATGTAGTGCTCTAAAATCTCTTGGTACACAGCTGGAGATGAGGATTTCATTTTCCAGCATGATCTGGCACCTGCCCACAGTGCCAGAACCACCAGTAACTGGTGTACTGCCCATGGCATTACTGTCCTCGATTGGCCTGCCAATTCCCCTGACCTGAACCCCATTGAGAATTTGTGGGGTATTGTGAAGTGGAAGCTGAAAGACACCAGACCCAACAATGCAAATGAGCTAAAGGCCGCTATTGAAGCATCCTGGGCATCCATAACACCTCAGCAATGCCACAGGCTGATTGCCTCCATGCCACGCCGCATTGATGCTGTAATCCGTGCAAACGGATTCCCAACCAAGTACTGAGTGCATTAATGGACATTTTCTAATGTTTGATTTTGTTTTGCTGTTATCAATCTTTTTTTTTACTTGGTCTGAGGAAATATTCTAATATTTAGAGATAGGATATTTGAGTTTTCTTAAGCTGTAAGCCATAATCAGCAATATTAATAGAATAAAAGGCTTGCAATATTTCAGTTGATTTGTAATGAATCCAGAATGCATGACTTTTTTATTTTTTTTATTGCATTACAGAAAATAAAGAACTTTATCACAATATTCTAATTTTCTGAGACAGTCCTGTATATGTGTGTATATATATATATATATTTTTTTATATATATATATATGTGTGTATATATATATATATATATATGTGTGTATATATATATATATATGTGTGTATATATATATATATATATATATATGTGTGTATATATATATATATATATATGTGTGTATATATATATATATATGTGTGTATATATATATATATGTGTGTGTGTATATATATATATATGTGTGTATATATATGTGTGCATATATATATATATATATATCCCTCTCTCTCTCAGTCAAAGCTGCTCGCAGCTGTGACTGGGCCCTCGCTCCAGCACGTCGGGGTAAGCCGAAGGGTCGCCGGCTCGTCCGTCCGAGAACGTTCGCCTGCCAGGCGGATGTTCGAGGCCGGGAGAGCCGGCGACCCGCAGGCGAGCAGCTTTAATTATTATTATTATTATTTATTTGGTGCAGAACATTGTTTTGTATTTAAAATAAGGTTTTATTACTGTTATTATGTCTAAATGTTTCAAGTTACACACGTTAATAAAGTTTGCCTGTTAATATCAACTAAGTTTTTTTTTATATGGCGGTGGGCAGTGTCCCTACCAATGCTGAGACCAAACCTACTCCCTTGAGCTAACTAGCCGGCTAGCACGGATGCAACAGACAATAGCTAGCAACCTAGCGTGCTTATAGACAAAGCAGGCTAACGCCAGCCAGCTCAGTGAATCAAACTTGCGACGACACTAACGACTCTACTTGGACCACTGGCGAGTGACAACGATGTTGTCAGCCCGACAGGCATGGAAACAAAAGCTAAACAAATGAGGTGGTCATCCAAAATACCAAAATGTTCCTTTTACCCTGACATTAAAATACTCCGTGCCCTTTTCAAAGTGATGATCTGCAAAATGAGTTTGGAGGATTATTTGTTCTCATCATGATAAAAGGGCAGGAACACCTACACACCCACACCCACACCCACACACACACACACCCCAGAAAAGTGTATCTCCTTTTGTTCTAAAGTGATGCTGCAGCTTTCACAACCATCTGGCCACTGAAATCATTTAAGACACACACACACACTTACAGGCACACAGGCTTCAACGCACTTCGTGAAAAAAACACATTCACACACTCTCTCCTTCACACACTCAAATACAAATATGCATACAAATGCACCCTCCATCTTTTCTCTCTGACACATACAAACAACCACAGCAAATGCACTTACTGTCTCCCTCCTCCCTGAACGCAGCCATGAATACGCACACATACATACATTCATACATACATATCTCACTAGCATTAATGGGATGTGTGTGTGTGTGTGTGTGTGACGCAACACTAACCATACAGGGACCGGTGGAAAACTCCAGACTTGAATATAAACAGCCTGCAGAGACTGAGCGATGCACACAAATCACTCACATTGCATACACACGGACACACACATCTGCCTCTCTCAGCCGTCGCACGGCACACAAGGGAGGATGTGGGGAGACGAGGGAGGAAGGTGAGATGCAGCGGGAGGTAAACTCTGTTTACTGTCTCCACATCCATCAGGAGATGTCAGGATCCTGTTATAGGGGGACTGTCAGGCCGCGTGTAGCTTGTGGCAGGAATAACTGGAGAATATACAATATGTATGAATGTCTGAGAAAGGTAAAACAGGGGTGAGATAATATAGGAAGGGCAGTACAGTATATAATGGAGGATGGGTGAAGTTTGCAATTGAATAAAGAGGGATTGGAGGAAAAAACAGGCCCGCTGCATAACAAAAAGGTGGTTGTCTTTGAAGTAACTACAAAACAACAACTAAAGCAGTGAAAACAAGGAAACATTGCAGAGTAAACTAATTAGTGTTAGCTTTAAAATTCTTGAAGAAAAAAACACTTTGATTGGTAGTTGTCAAAGCAACGTGTGTTCAAAAAGATTTCTTTTGTCACAAACACTGAAACCTTTTCATGTGACAAAGGAGAAAAGTAAGAAGAAGAAAAACATTTCAGAGGAGGACCAGCGATCAGAAGGGAAAAATTAGATCTCAACAAATTAGTTATTTTTAGCGATACCAGTTGGTATTTTGCGCATACAAACACCATACAGACAGTGCTGTATGTATGTTTACATAATTACTTTTTTTTTACTGTTGATGAACAGAGCAGCCATCTTGGATTTTGAAGTTGGCGTTGGTGGGGTTTGTCTGACCGTTCAGGTCGGAAATCCAACTTCCGGCGGTGTTCCAGTTGACATCAATTTGGAAATTCAGACTTCCCAGTTCAAATGGGATGCAGCATTAACACCAGACATATTCAATTAATAACACAATGTGCTTTCTGATTAACCACAGTGTTGGATTAATTAACACCTCTGAGGAAACAACAAAGACCTTGTTTCACAGGGTTTCCATTCAGAAACCATTTATTTCTGAGTGAAGGCAGACAAAAAAATAAAAAATGCTGTATGGACGTCACTGTAACTGCAACCAACACAACAAAACCCACAATAAAATGCAAACATAAAACCTTGTGCAACAAGTTTTAACACCGGTGTTTTCAGGTATTCTGCTTTTATGTATTATCATAAGACCTTTGTATTCTAGCTAACGTTACTATTCACATTATTAACATCAGCAATTAGCTCATTTCTAACTTCTGCATTTGATTAATTGTTAATATAAAAATATTGAATATTGCAGCTCTCCATTTTTATTTTAGCTCAGTCTTTTTTACATTTAGCATTGGTTCACTCTCCTCCAACTCCTGAGGGAAATATCTGGTACTTAAGCTTGTATATCCACCATGTTCATCAAGTAAAGAAAACACCAAGCAAAGAAAACACAAAACAATGATCCAAAAATAGACTAAAAGGCTTCATCAAGCTGTGCAGACATGCAGGTGGTAATTCTCTATGGGTTTATCACTACAGACGACGACTGTTGTGTCACACAAGTTATCTGATCCATTGTTAATACAGACAAATATTCTTCAGCACAACTTTTCATTAGTACAGCTGGGCCTGTTGCAATTGTCACAAAAGTGTCTGGCTGCAGTCGAATAGTCCAAAAATTACCTCCTGACGTCTAACCCTAAGCACTTTTCCTTGCAGTAGGAGCAAGCTCAAATCGCGGCACCGGCACCTGCCACTTACCTGCTGTGGCATCTCTGGACATGCCATGCCGGTACCGGCATATGCCGCGCCGGTACCGGCATATGCCGCGCCGGTACCGGCATATGCCGCGCCGGCTGTGGCATCTCTGGACATGCCGCGGCAGTTCGGGACCTGCCGGGAGCCGCGAGCTGCCGTGCCGGAAGCTGCCACTAATTTAGAGGCAGCATTTTTGAGGCAGCTTCCTGTGTTTGAGAGAGCGGTGCCGTGACTTGCTTAAGGTCCTGGAAGGTATATACAATATGTGACAACACATAAGGTCTTGGATGGTATGACTGTTGGTAGTTGTAAAAATAAAAATGCTGAGTTGTAATAGTATGGCTACTCGTTCATATTAAGCTAATATATTCCTACATCAGTTGTCACTTGTTGCCGTGGCAACGATACACACTTTATGCAGCGGGCTGAAGGAATGCAAATTGTAAATATGGATAAGAGGCATTTTACTGTTTAGAATGATGACAACACATACAACCTATTGACTTGGAAATATATATGGAAATATATATATATATATATATATATATATATATATATATATATATATATATATATATATATATATGTGGCCTGCATTTGTTTACTCCTGACAGAAGCGCTCACACAAAGGTAAACTGCCTCTTGTGGCCAAATGGGTCAATAACACTCATCTTCAATATGTGCAGAAATACTGGGTTCAGATGAAAACCTTGCAAATGAATGCAAAAACCACATGATGGAAATGCTACTTCTAGGGAGTACAACATTGACGAGTGACATCCTTAAACTATGCATCTGGACATCTAACCAGATGCCACAAATAGGTGTTTTTCTTTGTATTTGATTATTGTTTATTCAAGTGTAAAAATAGTGTACATGGATTTATATAAATGTAAAAATATATGTAGGCAAATTGTTCTGTTACTATGACATTAATCCATTTAATTTAGGGTTAAGAAACCCACATTACTTTATGAAAGATCAAACTTAAAACAGAAGAAAATAACAAAGACAACGATTATACGCACGTTATTATGGGCAGGGGTTCTGAACTGCTTAAGCTAATATTAAATAAATTAAAAAGTCTATCACAAATAGTCCGACGTATAAACTCACGCAAGTAAAGCGTGTTGTGAACGCAGTATTGAGGAGTGTGAGTACGGCACTATGCTGCATTAAAAATTCCCTTCAAAATAAAAGACCCGTGATTCACTGAAAACGGGTCTGACACAAGTGCTCTACGAGGTGCGCCACGATTTAAAAACTAGCGGCAACTGCTCCGGCACGGCAGCTCGCGGCTCCCGGCAGGTCCCGAACTGCCGCGGCATGTCCAGAGAGCCACAGCAGGTGCGGCTCGCGGCTCCCGGCAGGTCGCGAACTGCCGCGGCATGTCCAGAGAGCCGCGGCATGTCCCGAACTGCCGCGGCATGTCCAGAGATGCCACAGCAGGCGCTGCATGTGCCGGTGCCGCCGCGGCATGTGCCGGTACTGCCGCGGCGGCATGTGCCGGTACTGCCGCGGCATGTCCAGAGATGCCACAGCAGGTAAGCGGCAGGTGCCGGTGCCGCAATTTGAGCTTGCCCTCTCTCTTTCCTTGACCCCGTGAAGTTTTTACAGAGGTTAAGGAAAGATGGGAAGGAGAATTCATGAGGAGTTAGGAAAAGATGTTGGTGATGTCGGTCTGCAGCGGTGAAACTACAATGTTGTAGTCCATCTCGGACCACAATATAGCGCATCTTAAATACTTCGTCCATGTGTTCTTACAGTGTTGCGTCATGCAGACGATTTAAACAACCTGGTTCATAGTATTACTTTAACGAGGTTGGAATAGAAATGAAAGAAGGAATATGAAAGTGAAACCAAGGTATTTTTCACAGAGTATAAATCTACTGCTATTACATTACATTTCGCTGATGCTTTTATCCAAAGTGACTTACATTTTTTTCTATACACTATGCACCGTAGACACAGCAACAGGAAACAATTAGGGGTTAAGTGTCTTGCTCAAGGACACAACGACATGGTCTAGCGGAGCAGGGGCTCGAACCACCGATCCTCTGATTGAAAGACGGGCATGCTAACCACTGAGGCACAGTCACCCATACTGAACTGTCTCTTCAGTTTCAAACATGCTGAATTAAATACGTTCTCACACTAACAATGTCTCATATCCCTTTATGTTGTATGGTTTACATGCAGATTATAATCTGATCATAAGAATAAACAAAAGTTTATGAAACATCACAGAACTCAGTTTAACGTAGAAGTGTTGACTTGATATGTTTTATTATAATATGACAACATAGTTGATTCAAAAGATGATAATCAGAAACATGACTCAGACAGATGAGCTCGTCC
Source organism: Myoxocephalus aenaeus (assembly GCA_038501785.1). NCBI lineage: Eukaryota > Metazoa > Chordata > Actinopteri > Perciformes > Cottidae > Myoxocephalus > Myoxocephalus aenaeus. Next base: position 5,671,345 of record JBAMJR010000419.1, on the reverse strand, counting down.
AGTTTAACTCTGTCATCAAAGCTTCTGTAGCTGAAGTCAAATAAAAGAATGAGGACTGAGGCTGCAGTACAACACCAGAGAGAGAATATCAAATACAGAAATGTGATCACTAACAGCAATGTAACGTCCGTAGTTTTCCAGCAGGTTTAACAGATTATTGAAAGTATTTCCAAATTATGCTAATGTGACCACGGGCCGAAACAAGGCCTTGATCAGGTACAAATTACACTCGTACTGCACCTTTAACACTAGCTCAAAACCACAGCTTGCAGTTTAAAAGGATCCATGTGGCAGTGGATGGTTTAATGAGACCAAGGATTACCCCAAGAGTATAACATTTATTATAAGACACAACTTTGACAGAATATTAAAATACAGGACGTCCATCGCATCTAAAAGTTTAAAACCAATAACAAGTTGTTGTGTACTTAGGAGGTACAGATGCACAATTAAAAAAGGGTAACTAAATGAACTAACTAACGTAAAACCATACAAAACAAAGCAATACAAAACAATGCAAAACAAAACCATAAATATAAGTAAATTAGTGAGTCAAACAAAACAGCAGCGGCAGTCAGCGTCTCTAGCCTGCTCACTGCACAATCCCCATCCAGAAAGCTCTACGGGGAAGTGGGAAACTCTGGAGCTGGACCTAGAGTAAAAGACAAAAAGGATGAACCCACAGCAAATATGCCTCAACTTAGGAAGCTAAAGTCCACATCTGCCAAAGCCTGGGAGTTAAAGAGAGAGAAAGAGGCAGCTCATGGTGTGGCTTTTATATGGTGGCCCAAACTAATTGGGAACCAGGAAGTAGGAGGGGCTAAGGCCTACTCAGCCCTACAGAAGCCCAGGAGGAACATTTCATGAGACAGCTACACTAATGATTATTTACATGACCTGCGAAAAGAGAGCTTGGCTGTCTAGATCGTACTACTGTTGGACTTCTGGTTCAGCTCAGATGGGACTGTGTTTGCTTACAAAGCAATTTGATGATGGATGAGAGTACCCTCTGGTAATTGGTAAAGTCAGGTAAAAATGTTTGGCTGGAAATGTGGTGTTTTAAGAATAGTTTAGAAGTCACCCATTGGTTTGACTTCCGTTTTGAAGCATTGAGTGCAGTATTTTGGCCGTCGCCATCTTGGATTTTTGCAACCAGAAGTGACACAACGCTGAAGTGACATTTATAGGTGACCAAAACAGTCACAATGAACTTTCACAAAGTGAGAACACACTGTGAAAAGGGCTCCCAGACCAAACAATGTGTGGTAGCGAGCTGTCAATCACAAGGTAGCTCCACCCTAAAGCATCCTCTGCTTTGTGGTCTATTTGACTCTAAATGGACCATCATTTACTAAATAAACATCATGCTGTTTTGCAGAAGACTTGAAACTAGAGATTGAGACCATAAACACATGTTTACAATGTTTAAATCAAGAGACAAGTAGAGTAATTTTCTCGGAGGCCCAAATTCCAATCTCCACCCTTAAGCACTCACAGACTTTGAGGCGCGCTCCCGCAAAGTCCTTGAGAATACCTTTACACTACAACATTACGGATTAAAGATGGAACATAAAAACACATGAAATCACAGGAATGCAAGCAGAAATTATATGTATAATATTTATTCACATTGAAACATTTCATTTTGACAAAACGAGTAAATAGATCATTTAAAATGACTTCTCATCTCGTGAGGAAGACGTTCAAATCAATGAATAAAAAGTATAAAATAAATACACAATTGTATATTTTTCTGTAGTCACGTGACATGTTGCAGCAAAGTGCTGTCCCATTCATATTTACACCAGTTCAAGCCCTCACAGCCTCTCACACTCAACCACTTAGCAGGTGACGTCAGTAAGTCCCTGAGGGTTCAGGGTTTGAGGGTTTAGGGTGGAGATTGGACCAGAGACTTCTATGCAATCTGATTTACTTTTACAACCAAAGGGAGTCGCCCCCTGCTGGCCATTAGAAAGAACACAAGTTTAATTAAATTTAAATTAGCTCAGAAGCTTCATTAAACATGTTTTCTATATAAGACTACTTGCTCTATCTGTTCTTGCAATATAGATAGAACAGTTGATGGTAGGTGTTGGCGAACTCGCAAAAGTTAGAAACTCCGCAGATTTGCTATGGAGTGGGAGTTCAAGTGATCACCATGGAAAGAATGTGAAAGCAACAGATTTTCTCTGAAGACGGGAAGAAACAGACTAGTTATCGGCCTCAATCTTTGTTTTGAATCTTTTCAGATTTTGCCTTCTACCTCCGTTTGGCCTTTCTATTTTTATTCCCTCCCCCTGTCTTCCCAGCCCTTTTGACATTTCATATGTGTGCCTGACTGTCTGTCTGTCTGTCTTTACTCCCGGTCCTTCTCAGCCTCTCTCTCACCTGCTTCCTCTCACTCGCTCCCTCCCTCTCTTCCTATCTCTGCCTCTTTCCATCTTTCCCTCTATTTATCGCAGTGGGAGCTAATGTGACCTTTATATGCTGTCAGCTCGCTGCGTGGCCGTCAATCATCATCTGCTCCCATTAGAACAGCTCTATCAGGAGCTGTCAGCACCACAGGGCTGCCAACCTGCTCCTCCATCTACGTACGCCACCCGCCACCCACCACCCACCACCCACCGGTTGAGAGGTAGAAAGCCAGGAATAAAACCGAAAGTGACACTGAGAAAACGAGACAAAAAGCAAAAGAAAGTGAGGAGAAAAGGTCTGACAAAGACGGTACGTCCTGTCTCCGCTGCTCCATCTGTCCCTTTCCTCCATCATCCCTCATTAGTCGTGTTTACTCCTGTAGATACCTGCGCTTTGGTCCTCGAGGAGCCGACATAGTTAGCATCCCAACCAGCCAGACCGAAAGAGAGAGAGAGAGAGAGAGAGACAATATTTTTTCTTTTTCTCTCCATCCCCCAACACCTTCCCAACTGTCTCTCATTATAACTTTAGAGTCCTGCTGGAGGAGGTGTACTATCTCTTCTTCTTCTCTTCCTCTCCATGCCTGTGTTTACCTGCTGTGGGAGCTCACTATCTCTTCCTCTCGCCTTTTTTTTCTGCATGACTTTCCCTCCCTTCCTCCTCTCGTGGCCTCTGTTCCCTTCACTTCCACCTCTGTTTGTTTGGCTGCATCCTTCCATCCCTTATTCCCCTTCTGCTCCTCTTTGTCTTGCACCTCTGCTTCTGTCCTGCTCTCTTATCTTACTTTCACCCGCTTACGCTTCCTCTTTTTCTCATTGGCGCCCTTCTGGCTTTCCTTCAGTCTTCCTTCCCTCGTCGTTTTTCATTGTTCAGAAATGACACAATCCACACTCAGAAACAGCAGCAGTGGCATGCAAATGTGAGTCAATATACTTACAGTTTACCTCGCACACATCATCACACAATTAAATTGGAGGAGGAGGAACAGCTGTTGCGTGAGCGCTCATCTGTCTGCCAGTTAACTGTGTTCCTGTGTTAATGAAAAAGCAGCCACACCTGCTTCTCTTGCCGTGAGTTCAGTAAGACGGAAAAACATAAAGCTCATTGAGAAAGCACATTTAATAGAATCAATAGTGTCGCCGATTATGTCGTTTTTTTTCACTTTGACTGGTACTTTCACATTCAGTCATGGTACTCCAAAAAACTCACTAATTTGAAAAATATGATACTCACTTTCCTCAACCAATCAATGGAGATATGATATGGAGATATGAGAAGGAAAAGCGTTAAAGAGGCGCTTTATCACATGGAACTGGATTGTGTCAAAGTGATCCATGTGTTTCAAGTTTACAATTCAGACTATCTTTGCAACCCTCTCGTAATATTCATGCCCCGTGAAACTGTAAATAAACCTCAATAGTACCTCAATAGTCTCCCCCCAACGAAGATCTTGTATTTTCAGAAGTGTTTTTCAAAAGCAACTTCATGAAACTTTAGTTGGGAAATTTAAAAGGCATTTTATGCAATCGTCGCTTATTGTTGGCCCTTTCTCCCCATCGGCTCAGTGACATCATGAAGCGACCTTCCCCTGACTGCAGTTGCTAGAACCCAGCCTAGTGGACCACCTGCGGCCTCGCATACAGCAAAGAAAGGAAACGCGGACCCAGTGTTCGCTCTCGTTTTCAGATCGAGTTTGTCCGCTCTGCGTTTTCCTCGCTGTATTTCTTTTCCGCACTGTTTCTGCCGGCTTTGAATATTCCCTCTGACAGAGAGCGGACCCTCTCTTTAACTGATAATTAACCATTAACCGAAAGAATTAGTGCCTTTAAAGCATGGGTGCTGTGTTTGGAGTGCTTGACACGCCTCCCAGCTGCGGTCCAGCTATTCTCCTTTAAGTGACAAGGCACACCTCTCAGCTTTATTAACATCCCAAGTGCTTGCACAAGCTTGTAAAGATCGCATATGTCTGCCTCTGTTACGGCACTGATAAAAGAGGAAATATGTTTGTTTATTTTATATTACACCAAGCGCTGTACTGGCAATTATTATTATTATTATTACCTTTATTTGTCGGCTGTGTGTATATAATGTGACCGGGGGGAAGTGACGCAAGGGGTTGTTTTGGTCGGAATTCTGACGTCTGATGTGCGGGCAGACGGGCGAAGCAATCGGCGTTTAGAGGCTTCAGACCGGCGCATTACGGTGACTGCCCTGTTGGATTCTACGAACCTAACTGGGATTAAGTGGATTACTGCGCCGAAGGTCAGCACACTGGGCCCAGCTGCTGAGAGGACTGCGGTGAAATAGCGCGGGGCAGGGGGACATCTCGTCACGTTTCCGCCCGTCGCGGAGCTTTGCTTGCTAACTTTGGGGGGGATTACTTTTGTCACTGGACGTTACTTTTGCGTCGATGAGGAACTTTGGGACTGTTGGGAGCTGGGGGTTATTCGTACTTCGGGGGGGTTAATTGTTTGTTGCATATGTTTCATTTTCTTGTTGCATTGAATTTAATTATCAATAACAGACTTGCAACTGAATGTTTGGTCAGGTGGGTTTTTTCCCTTTGCCCTACATACCGTACATTTCGGGTTACAAGCCGCTACTACCTTCGGTCAGTGTCCCCGACAGCTCCCCGCTGTAGCCAGCTGGGGCTCCTGCTAGCGCTCCGTCACTTCCCCGCTAACTTCCGCTAGCTCCCTGAAAACCACCGAAGGTAGCGGGACCAGGCTCGACACCCGACTTGGGCAGAGGGGACGCGGGCAGTAGCAGCAACAGCGCTAGCTAGCAGCACTAGCTAGCAGCACTAGCTAGCATTGCTACTAGCTTGCTACAGCGTGGACACTGATCAGCCGTAGGAGCGGCTTGTAACCCGAAATGTACGGTAGGTTGAATTACATTTGTTTAGGGGCAGCGATTTAACAATAACAGACCCGCCCATTTCCTTTTCATTTAGCGTTAAGCTTTTCCCCTTTTAATTTAAGTCTGAGGGTGAATTGTTACAAGCTCAGAGGCTACATGCCTTTTGTCCAAAGGCTGATGCACATGAAGCATCCTGAACACGGCAAAATAAGAAGTAGCTGTGGCGGTCTACGCATATGCATTCACGTAGTTGACACTTGACCTCCATGGCCATTTTCAGCCTCCAAGGGCAAAAAAACTGTGGCTGCCAAAAGGGTGGCGAAGGTTTTATGACGGATGTGTGTTCCCAAGGTCAGGAATATATATCCACGTTCATATTGCCCACATTATTGTATCTACATCAACTAAACATTTTACAAGTAGGTTATAAAACACAATCCATTGAGTAGCTGCTCTAAAGCCTGTTATTATATCAAATGATCTTCATCAGCAGTAAGTTGTTTTTTTTGTAGCACTTTCAGACAAATCTTTCCTCAAAATCTTAAACAGATAATAACTGAATAATGATTGCTCAAATAAAGATGTTTTTCTACTAGCTGCCCGGCCACCTGTTCGATCTGTTTAACTGGTCAGATGGCAGGCTCCTCGGGGCATTCTAAATGTGCTTTAAGTGCTTTTGCTCAGCCTGAATGGGATCACTGAGGACCATGTTAATGCCATATTTACATGTGAGTTGTGGCATAGCACCACAACCTGACACAACAAATGTCGTATCAGCCCTGGAATGTCATTTTCATGTTTCCTTGGAGTTTTATGCGATTTGATTTTTAGTTAGAATCTGGTCGAAGGTTGGCTGATTTATTTATTTATTTGATGGCTTAAAAAAAAACGAACACATGGTTTCTCTCAGTCACGCACGGAAACAAATGTGTACTCTTGATGCCTGCAGTATCTAGCGGAGGAATTAAAACCTGAGTCCGGGTGATGTCTGCCAGCATGGCAGGGAGCAGCTGTGTAATGTTTCTCTTTGGCACGCAAAGGTCGGTTAGCTCTGCAAAATGGACCGGCGATCACGGAGAGTTAAACAGCACGACAGACAGGCAGGCAGCTCCTTTCTCTCTGTCTTTTTTTTTACTGTGCCCCCGTCTGTCATCCCAGTGAAATGAATAAGATTTGTTTAGCGGAAGAAGAAGAAAAAGTGACCTGCAGACAGGTGAGGCAGGTCAACAGGCAGACAGGAAGTGCAGGCCTGAGTGACAGGCCAGCGATGGAAGTAAAGGAGGAGGCACTGTGACCCTGTCAAGCGGAAGTCTGCATCAAAAATCCCCGCCGCCTCTCAACGCCACTTTCCTCTTTCCTCTCAAGCTCAACTCCACTTTCATCCGAGAGAAGATTCTTTGTATGAACCGAATGGAGAGCACTTCAAAGACGAGATGAGTCAGCCATTAACCCTGCTGCATCTCTCTCCTCACTCTGAGATTGTCAACAGGATCAACTGACTCCACGTCCTTGAAGTTGTGCTACGAACCCACAAACACACACTCGCATGCACACACACACACACACGCACACACACCTCAAAGTGGTTGGTAGGCACGTTATTGTGAGGTGAATGCTGGGGGAGGGCAAGTGATTAAAACTCATGTTCGATATTTAAATTTCAGCTCCCGTTTAAAGTGATTTATAAAATGAGAGGCCCTGCGGATTTTGGCAGCAGTTGGTATTGCAGGGCGGTGAGCCACCACTTCCACCCCTAATAGACAAACACCAACTGTCAATGAGCCGGGTTAGGGTGCAGGGTGTGTGCGCGCGTGTGTGTGTGTGTGCGCGTGCAGAGTGTTGACACCGGGCAGCCGAACAGATGGCGTTTCATGAGTTTGCGTGTGTGTGTGTGTGTTGTGTCCTCAGGTGGCTGAGGGAAGCGATGTGAGGTGAGCTGATGATGATGTGTAGTCCTCATTATGAAGCCTGATGCTCACCTCTCTTTGCCGTTTTCCCTCTTTCCTCTTTTCTTTTTTTTAAGCAAACAAATTAGAACTTGGAGAAAAGGTTGACTAATTCCCCCTCTCTGCCTGTCTGTTCTAGGTCACTGGATTGTTTTTTTTGTTGTTTTTTTCCCTTCCTGGTACCTTCTGAATATTTGTAAGAGCACTATTAAACAAGGTGTTTGGGTATAAAAATATAGCGAGTACCAATGGAACACCAGTGTAAAGATGAGCTAGACTCACCGCCTCGTGCTACCCAGTCAAGTGGCATAGACCGTATTTACAAGGTGGACTTAGTCACAAGGACATCATCCATTGGTTTGTGGACTTTGAAGCCTTGAGTTTGTCATTTTGGCAGTCGCCATCTTGGCTCGCAACCAAAAGTGAAAGGAGAGGGTGGAGCTTACTTTCACAAACTGTAAACACACTGTCAAAAGGTTACAGACAACTCAAACAGGACAAAGCTGTGTAAGCAACCTGAGAATCACAAGTTAGCCAAAAAATTGCCCTGCCCTGCTTTATGGTCTATTTGACTCTAAATGGACCATAACTTACTAAATGAACATCATGCTGTATTTCAGAAGACTTGAAACTAGAGATTGAGACCATAAACTAATGTTTACAATGTTTACTGAGGGAATAAATCAAGAGAGAAGTAGGGCCGCATATTCTCTTTTTGCAACTAGAGGAGTCGCCTCCTGATGGCCGTTTGAAAGATACTTAATTAACGTCCACATTTTGCTTCACTTTTCAGACCCAGAGGCGGCCGCCAGGTTGCAGTTTAGATCCATGCCTCCACGTCCAAAATGTCTTCGCTTTATCCTTTTATTCTACTAGTAACTTGTGTGACAGTCATAATATGAATTCCTGAGTGATGGCCCAAAAATTATCTCGGACCACTCAATTCTAATCAGTTCATCTTTGAGTCCAGGTGGACGTTTGTGCCAAATTTTAAGTGATTTCCATGCGGTTCTGAGACAGTGTTCACGAGAATGGTAGAGAAAGCTTTACGGACAACCTGAAACCGTAACGCTGAGGTGTAAAAGAAAGAAGAAGAAAAAGCAGTTTGATTTGATAGACGCGGGAGAAGAATGTGGTTACTTAATAATTTGTGATGTCGGTTTTACATTCACACGTGCTGAGTGCATGAAGGGGTCACCATTAAAGATTCTGTTTTCAGACGTGACACTTTTCCCATGAAGTCAGTGTCCACTTCATCGCGTCTTCAAACACACGCACAGGCACAAGCACACTTTTCTCTCACAGCTGCCTCTCACTGCCTCCGAGTGTGAATCCAAATCTCTCTTTTACTCCATCTGTTTCTTCCTCCCTCTTTCCTTCCTCTCCTATTTTCTCTCCTCTCTCTATTTGCTTGAGCTTTCTTCCTCCTCCTTCCTCCATTTCCTCCACTGAGTGTCTTTCTCCCCCCTGTCTAATTTTTTACTGATGTGGTGTTTTTCACTTCACTACCCAGAAGGCACCTGTCAATAAGGTTTTTCTGTTGATGTAGTTTGACTTTGTCTCACTCGCCAACCATTACAGCTGACTAGCTGTCATCTTTCTGTCCATTCCAAATAACACTACTTTAAACATCCACTTTTTCTGTCTCGCCACCTTTTCTCCTTTCCTCTTGCACCTCTTTCACCTCCTCCTGCCTCATTCATCCTCATCGCATTACAAATCTCTCTCCCTTCTCGCGGCCGTTTCTCCCGGCGGACTGTCGGTGCCTGAGGGGCACAGAGTCGAGCTCAGGTCAGTACATCTCGTCCTTACAGCAGCTCTCGCTAAGCTGACTACCACACACACACGCGCACACACACCTACAAATACACCTCAGCTTGTTCCCACATAGCCTGAGTTAATGGGATGAGTTCTAATTAATTTTGCTGAGTCAGGGGAGACTGGTGGATAACACTTGGAGAGACATAGAGATAGAGAAATGTTGAGGGTGAAGTAAAAGAGTGAGTCATCGAGAAGGAGGGAAGAGAGAGTGAAATAAATATAGAGATGAACAGAGAAAGAGAGGGAGGAGGAGTTCAGAAAAAGAGAGAGGCGGACAGAGACGGAGGTGAGGGAGACAAGCAAATTAGGCCGAGCCAATGAGCGAGTGGAAAATATTCCATCAGAAAGAAAGACGGGGGACTCTGGAGGAAAAGGCAAGCGCAAGCGGCGTTACGTTTTATTGGTGTTTCTCTGACCTTGAAATGTGCTTAATTTTGGAATACGAGCGCTCTCGGTGTGATAAATAGGAGATCCTAGCAGATGAGGTGAAGCGGGACATAAATAAAACATCACTGGACCACGCCTGATTCAGGTGGAAAGTTGAAAACTAAAATCTGCAACAGCTATACTGCTGAACTATACTAACACACTCCAATAGGGTCTGCAAAGAAAACACTGACGTTGCAATATTTTTCCCCCTGCGATATATGGTCCATATGAAAAAAATGGCCATATGTCAAAGGTAACTGCATTAATCCGGTGCACTTTGAGAGCGAGAATATTAGAAACACCACTCAATATGATGCAGTCCTGTGCAAAATCACCACGGACTTAAACACGGAATTTTATTAATACCTTTATGACAAAACTGATCATGATAGGCGTCATGGGAGCAGGCTTTACAGCAGAACTGTTGTAGTGGATGAAACTGGACAGTGTCCCTAATAAAGTGGCCATTGAGTGTTTAGCAACAATGTCAATAAAGCAGTCTGTAATGATGAGCCACAGATTGATTGAACCACCTCTACTGAAAGCAGTTTCTCAAATGACCACGTCCGTTTATTTTAATGTTCCTACTAATTCTAACCAATATGTTGATTTATTTAGTCAAATGGAACGTCATCGCTTTTCACAGTCACATGACTTTTCACAAGGTTTCATGTCACCATTGTCACTCAGCACGGCTCGCTCGTTTGCTCTATTTTGCATGAGCAAAGAGGACAACAATCTCCTCGTATAATGAAAGGCAGCAGGCCTTGCAATAGATCAGAGTGACAGCACATTAGAAACCTGCCCACCTCTGCAGAAAATGCCATGTCCTGTTGAGCTAATACAACGTGTATTACAGATCAAATATTTAATGTTTTCCCAAGGTACAACTTTCCTTATCTCGTCAGCAAAGACAACCATGGTTTTCCTTTATAACTTTTTTTTGGGCGGGGGTGTTTGTTTTCACATCATCATTTAAAACATTGTTATAACATTTTTTATAATAGTCCCTTAACTGTTGTAAATCAATAGATGGCTTGCAAACAAAGGGAACAAAAACAGCTGAGTAACTTTTATCGGCATCTCTCTGTTTTTGAGCTAAGACCTCATCTTTTCAGTGAGGGCAGCCGTGTGTGTGTGTGTGTGTGTGTGTGTGTGTGTGTGTGTTCCATCTGCAGCCTCTAATTTGAAAAGTGATGCGCCATTACGCAGGATGATCCATTGTGGTTAACCTCGATGAAATCATGTGCAGCCGGCCCGCTGCAGAAAAAACTGGTCGGTTACTATTCTGCACTTCCCTGGTTTATCGGCGACATGGACACAGTTCACAATGACACATCGTTCATGGTCCCCATCGCCTCTGTCCCGCTCTCTCTCTCGCTCCACGAGGAGCAACTGTGAGAGAAAGGAAATAAGACGGCGACAAGCATCCCGACATCAGAACTGATTACGTCAAACTTTGTCAGCGCAAATAAAAAAAACTTATCCGTCAAAAACAGGAGATATTCTGCATGAAGATACAATATGTTGTCACGACCGGGTGTGCTGGGGCAGAGACTCAGGTGCAGAGGAGACGGGGCAAAAAGCAGAAAGTTATTTACTGGTCTAAAACAGGGGGAAAAACTTGTACAGAAAACTGACAATTTGAAACCTAAAGCTTGAACGCGATGCATACACAGGGGTAAGACAATCTCACAACTGACAAGGGAAAGACACAGACTAAATACACAGAGGAAGCCAGGGAACAAGGCATAGGTGGAAACAATGAGGGCGGGGCTTTACAATCACACAGGGGGAGGAGTCTAAAACGAGAACAGGTAATGGGAATAAACAGTCAGGAAACACTGGGAATACACACACAGAATACACAGGGTGTTACATATGTTGCAGATACCTCAGAGATAGAAGAGGTGAATAAAATCAGTGTACTATCTTGGTGGAAAGTGTTAGGTTGCACTTGCTTTTCTTACCGTTATTTAAAGGTCTATATCCTTTCTCTCCATTATTTTCATTTGCCTTCCACTATTAATAGCTGCTGTACAGTGACACGGCCTTTATTAGCCAGGCTGCATGACACACACACACACACACGCACACATAATGCTATAAACAAAACACACATCTAGTTTAAGAAAATGAATGCACTGGTTTATTATTAGACCTTCCCAACAATAGATATCACGCAAAATTGTTGCTTTTTCAAATCTGCTCATACATCAGAGTCTTCAATCTCTCTCTCACACACACACACGCACACACACACAAACACAAACAAAGCTGTAATTAAGATTACTGGGTTGTCTCACTATGAATCATGATTTCTTTAACTATGCATACCCAAAATGGGCCAGAGGCCTAATGCATGTGGGTCGCACATGACAGGAGCAGTAATGTGCTTTAATGAGCCTGGGTCGCTGGATGAGACTGCACATTTGTCATTCAGGTCCTGCACTGTAAAAAGTTAAACGGCGTCATTATAAGCAAGTCTTCCCATCTTCAAGACTTGTGTGTTTGCTGTTACTTGTTTGAAACACACACACAAAGGCGGAAAACGAGCAGTGGTGTATGAAGTACCCAAAAGCCGTACTTGAGTAAAAGTAAAGATACCTTACTGGAAAATTACTCCAGTAAAAGTAAAAGTCACCTATTAAAATACTACTTGAGTAAAAGTCTTAAAGTATCTGATATTTTCTGTACTTAAGTATCAAAAGTATTTTTCTGATATAAAATGTACTTAAGTATTGAAAGTAAAAGTACAAGTACATGCTTTTAATAAAAAAGCAAAGGGTCAGAATTTTGAGAATTATGAAGTTTATTCTTTTAAGTGCTGTGGTCACCGTGACCAAGGACCAGGAGTTGTGTTGATACAATAACTGGGTTGGCTGGGATCCATCCATATATATTATGTTCAACATAATATATTGTACCTAAGTATACTTTTGCATCTACTATGAACTTATCATCATAATTCTCCAAAAAGCAATATGACACTATGAAGGACTTGTAACAGTGTGGTTATAAGTATGCTCATTCCGCCCGCCGTGGGTCTCTTGGTACCGGTCTGTGGGTCTCTTGGTACGGGTCTGTGGGTCTCTTGGTACTGGTCTGTGGGTCTCTTGGTACCGGGCCACAGAAAGAATGAATGAAACATTTCAATTAAATAAAAAAAATAATAAAGGCCGGAAAGATGTTTTATTGTGAAAAATGACCGCATACATCCGTCTGTGGTAACCTCAGACAGAATCTCTTGACACATGTCAAGATGTTACGTTACTCTAAAAATGAAACGTAAGTCTGTTACAACTCTGTCGGTGATCTGGAAACCAAGGCAGAGTATCCTGAGATCGCCAAAAAAGCATGAAAACCTGCTTCCATTCCAACATCCTGTCTTCGTGCAGCGCGTTATAAGTTAAGCAGTAGACTGGACTAAAGGTTTAGTTAGGAGTAGAGTCAGTAGACTGGACTAAAGGTTTAGTTAGGAGTAGAGTTAGTAGACTGGACTAAAGGTTTAGTTAGGCGTAGACTGGACATAACGAACACACGTCAGGTGTCGTTGTCTCCTGTCTCTCCGAGGTCGGACCCGGTCTGTGAAAATATTGTCTTCACGTAACCGGTCCGTGACGCATAAAGGTTTGGGAGCGCTGGACTAGAGGATGTAGAGGGAAAATGCAAAACATTGTGATTCGCAAAACCTGCCTGGTGGAGTCTGTGTTCCACCACAGTCCCCGATGTTTTTTTTTTTTTCTAAAGATAGATTTGATTTTGTAGCGAGTAACGAAGGTTTCAGGAGAAATGTATCGGAGTAAAAGTATCATTTTTCTTTGCAAAATGTAGTGAAGTAAAAGTAAAAGTAAACAGAAATATAAATAGTAAAGTAGAGTACAGATATCCCCAAAAACTACTTAAGTATAGTAACGAAGTATTTCTACTTCGTTACTATACACCACTGAAAACGAGTATGTGTGTCTAGTAACAGTAGAGGCTCAGATGGCTTAATCCAGTGATTCTCAACTGGTGGGTCGTGACCCAGAAGTGAGTGGCGGACTCGTTTTCAGTGGGTCACAGGTCACAAAGTCCTTTTTGTGGGATTTTTGTGTGTTGTATTACCTCGTGTCCTTAAAATGCACTATAAAAGGGAACTAGTTTTGGTCTTGTTGGCATACTGTGATATTCTGTACTATCTCAGTTTCAAACTGCATTATCTTTTCATTAAATCAATTTGAGAAGTTGAACATTTGGGTCGCGGCTTGTCATTCAGGGGTGATGGTGGGTCCCGCACCCAGAGCAGTTGAGAACCACTGGTCTAATCCATCCATCCTTTTTGTTTGTTTGCTTGTCCTGGGCCGAGTGGCGGAGGGCCGCAGGCTTAGCAGGGTATTATAGACGCCCCTCTCCCCAGACCTCCCGTGACCTCGTACCAGTTCTATGTGCCTGGGAAACCTCTAAAGGGAGGCAAAGAAGCATCGGCTCTACTCCCGAGCTCCTCCGGGATGTCTGAGCTCCTCAGCTGGTCTCGAGGGCAGCCAGCCAATGAAGGAAGCTCATTTTGGCCGTATGTATCCGTGCTTCCTTCATTGACTTTAGCTCCCTCTTCACCACAACAGTCCGGTACAACGCCAATATCGACCGCATCCAAGATACCTGGACTCCCTCCCAACCCAGAGGGAGCAATCCACTGGTTTCTGGTAATCCTTCATGAATGTTACTTATGATATCTGACTTTGATGGGAGATAGCATTGATTGATAGCATTGTGAGTTCATAAATGTGATCCATCCATGTGTTTGTGGTACTCTAATGCCTAATTGTTGTAACTAAAAGTTAGTCCTCTTCTGACATTTTTTGACAGTTACCAGATGGCCACGGGTGCAATAACGCCACCCTCTGCGCCAAAGTTTGACAGTAGCTTCTGAGCACGTATCCCATGTAAAACCAAGATGGAGTGCTACCAGATTTGTGATCCAGCAAAGGGGAGATTTATGAGATTTAAACAAGAGTGTATTAAAGCTCATACGAGACACTGGGTGGCCTTATAGACAGTAGTATATATGGGGAGCTAAACAACATGCGTTTCCCGGAAGAACATTAGCTTTTTAGAGGCATTGTTGTTAAGCATGTTTCAGATGTGGATATGTGAGGTTTCTACTATATATATATATATATATATATATATATATATATATATATATATATATATACACACACACACATTACACAAATCATTAAAATACTCATTCAAATAATCTGTAGCAGGATGTCAAAGATGCTATATGTACTTAGGTTGTGTGTTTACAGAAAGCAGCCCTGAAACTATAGGACACATTTACTTAAGGCTATAGCTCCATGAATAAAACATGGAGCACTGTGGCCTTGGCCTGCACTTTTTATGATTCTAGTTTATTTGTGTGCACTTTATTTGAGAATACATGGGAAAATATTGACCTCCCAATGCAGGGTTATCTTTTAATTGCTTGATAGCAGTGGTTACATAAGACGAAACAGCATGCGAGCGGGGAATAAATTAACTTTTAATTAGAAACATCATATTCCAATTCATCCACCTTGTTTGCTTGTTATTGTTGTTGTCTTTTCATGGAAGTGAGACAGGCAATGCAAAAAGAAAAAGAAAAAAAGAAAGCTTACAACAGTAGTGATATGCTAAACGAGCCTTGATAGACTCAATTATTGCACAATATCCCACTGTCTTTCCAACAAATAAACCTTAATTTTGCTGAGGCAACATGGCTGACTGGAGTAGACATGATTACGCACTACAGTCTTTTTTACTCAAAACAAACAAGGCTAAGTGGATTTATTGGAGCACAAGCCTAATATCGTAATCATCACAGCCAACCCTCATGCTTCTACCCTGCACGTGTCCACCACACAGTTATATTTATGGAACACAATTTGGACAAAAACAAAACAGTAATATTGCCACACACAAATCGTTTTTACATCTGCTCCGACCTTCTGGATTATGAGTATTTTAAATCAGCATTATAACATTAAAAAAAGCCACTTCAAGAAACTGTAAAGGCCAGAAATGGTAACTGGCTTCATATATTATTGCACCAATAGATCTAAATAAACTACCGTATGGACCAGGAATCCACCTGTCAACACTTTTTACGGAGACCCCAGGTTGATACCACAATGATTATAAAATCCATACATCGTTCCTCGCTTAATCCATCATGCCTTAAGCCCCTATTGTGTGTATTGATCACCGGCTCACCATTTATGACATTGTAGTTATTATTTATTTTTTAATCCCATATTTGCCATCTGATTAAGTGGTGGAAGAAGGATAATGTGCGAAGGCATTGCAGGAAATTTGTCTCTCTCTCAATCTTTTGTTTTAGAAATGCAGGAGACTTTTTAAGTACTGCACAGAAAAAAACTGAATTATAACAATTAAAACATCTCCCAAACGGCCACATACAGCAAGAGTTTTGTCAAAATGCAGCAGTAGCTTAACAGCTGTGGTGCAAAGAAGTTAAGATTGCCAGCTCACTTCAATATTGACAAATGTCAAATAAAAAAAATAAAAAATAAACTGAAAAATGCGAAATAAAAAAATTGATTCCTTTCATCTTCGAACGATCCAACTGGCTTGTGAAATATTACTTCAGGTGCCAGATGACTTTTTCACGACTGTGTGTGGTTCTCTTCCCAATAACGAACAAAGGTTTGGGGGTTCAGGTGTGAATGTGTGAAGGTGTGAAGGTGTCGTCTTAATGATGACGGCCACACTTCAAGGCCAGACAGCAAAGCCAGCTGCAGGGCAGCATCGTCTCACGGGTAATGGCTTTGAGTTCCCATCGGACTTCTTCAGACAGTCTTCAGAGTCTGTTCTAATTGAAGAGGGGCAACGCTCAGATTGAGGACTTTCGACCAAAGCCCAGAGTTGGAGAGGAAACGCCAAGCGTTGAGCCCTATACCTTCAACTGATCGTGTGCTTGTGTGTCTGTGTATGAATCCATATATCCGTCTGCGTGAGAAAGCCTTTCCGTCTGATTATCTCTCTGACCTACAGTACCCGTGTGACTTTTCTCTAAGCTTTGAGGCAAACCATAGTATCAGGCGAGCCAGATGATAAAAAGGAACTCTGACACCTTGCAGAGCAATGGCTGGATGTGTGCCACACCTTTTCATGTCCCTCACTCTGCCTTTATCAAATATTGATCGCATTGAAAGCCTCTGCTGAGAGCAAAAGGGTCCGCAAACAAACAGTCTTCTCTCTGCTTCCAAGGGAAACGTTGCTCGACAAACATTTCCCTCTCTGATAGACCTTTTAATGCCCTTCTGTTGCTTTGGCAACAGCTTTGGTTCTTAGTTTACTCGGCTACTGAATTAACAAACATTGCAACAAGAATTTAAAAACTTCGGGTCCGTTTAGAATTTTTATGTTGTCAGTTTGAAAATGTCTATACTCCCCTGCTGTCCATTGTAAACCTGAACAGCTCACTATAGAGAGAAAGTTATGAGAAAGGCTTTACAGGTTGCATTTTGAACTAAGACTCTAGTTCCTGTGTTTGCCCCAATGCTGTCTATAAGAATAATGACATATTGCATTATTTTTTTCATCCCTGTGTACACTAAAGAATGACTGATATTAAATCAAACCCTGCATCTCCCAACAGTTAAAGTGTAACCTCACCGCCAGTGCACCCAGTGCATGAAAACAGTGATACACTGATGAATTAGCCGTTTATCAGCAGCCACTGTTCCGCTTTCTGTAACCAGTGGAACGTTACAACATGAATTAGCAAGCTAACATGAATGAGAAAAAAATGTAACAACTCAATGTTTCCTCTCCACACCCATTGGCACATTGCTATCTCCAGACGATCAGTCGTTCACACTCATTCACCAGATATTGATATGTATCGGTAGCTTAATTTCCAGTCCACTGAAAGGAGAGAACAGGTTTGGGCTGTGCTGTGATTGTAATGCTACACAGTGGTAACTTGAAAAAAATAGAATAGAAATGCAGATTTCTATTAATATGGTAAGAAATCTTCAACATTAATGTGTTTCTAAACAGGACAGTCATATCGTTTCTAAAAAAAAACAGTTGTGTAGCATCCTTAATGTTTCAGAAATAAAGATACAGAGCCTATAGCCACCAGCAGCACTGTGAGGTTGTAATATATGTGAAGGTAGATAAAAGATGCAAAATGTGTCTTTGAGGCTTAGCAGTTGTGATAAATGAAAAGTAAAAATGGCTGCGGCTGGTATGACCGTGGTTAGCATGCTAACGTGCCCAAATGTACAATGTTAGCAAGCTGATGAGTTGGCATGCTAACGCTTAGTACTTGCAAATCAGCCGAGGATGATGACGGCGCTGAGATGAAGAGTTAAGGGATCACCAAAGATATTACCACTCGTTCGACGCCGACGTTTTACCCCAATTTCATGGTAATGTATCCAACATTTGTTAGCTTAAACGTTCTGGTGTAATGTATTATCCCCGCTGCAGCATCTCCTGCATCGACAGCTCATATAGGGACTTGTTGCTGCTCTAGAAACAGCATTTGGTTATATCTAATATATACGGAAATTCTTATCCTGTTCTGAATTCTTTTCATAATAATATATATCTTTAAAGCAATTATTCTCATAGCAGCAGTGTCGATGAAATCCGAGTACAGCACCGTACAGCACAAGGCATAGTGCTGTGGCTGTACAAGGAAAAGATGGAGGAGGGACAGTAAAGGTCCCTTGAAGGTGCTTCCCCTCTCTCTCACTCTCGTTTCGTGGGGGTGATTAGACATTTCCCTTTGCTCCCATACGTCCATACATCATATGGATTGGGGTCTGAGGGACAGTGGCAGAGCAGGAAACTTAAGTATGCACACACACTTGCGAGGACGGCGGGGCACTTGTGCGAGCGTGCGTGTGGACTGTGGTATGGCAGGGGCACCGACTTCTATCTCCAGGGTCGTTGGTTGGTAATTAGTTTTGCTCTAATGGCTGCCTGGCGAGGTCAGGGGATTCCTGTAATCCCTCCTCTATCTGTTCACCTCCTGTTCGCCTCTTACTACTAATCTTTCTAACCTGCCTGCCTCTCCTCCCCTCTAACATCATCTCTCCTTCTACAAATCACATGGTTCTCCTCACTTTCACCCCGTCTTTCTTCCAAACTACCAGTTTTCGTGTTCCCCCAACTTAATATATGCACCACTTTTTGGGGGGGGATTTCTTTTCTTCATCTTTCTCCTTCGTTTCCTCTACAATATATTAATAAAACGAAATACCTCCCACAGACTTTTCACTATATTCCAATTCTCCATCGCTCTTTGCTTCGTCCTCTTTATCTCCCTCCCTCCCTCGGCCAGTTCTACCCTACAGATCATAGCTGAGAACCTGCAGAGATGTACAGTGACTTTATTATAATTCAACTGGGATTTTTAAGTCCACACATTCTCTCCACTGATGGCTCCAACTGTGAAACATTATCAGAAAGAACAGACCATCTGTGCCAGTATCACAAGCTACTATCCCCACTCCCTCTTCCACTTAAAGCCAACAGATGGATCTACAGTCATGCACACAGGCACAGTGTCTTATGTAGTCGCATACAGGACACATTCACTTGCAGTAAAATATGCTTGCGTGTTCATTCTTACTAATATTTAGTCATGTTGATCGCACAGAAAGAAAAGGAGCAATTTTAGGTAAAGTTTCTGTGGCGTTTCAATGGTTTGTGGTTAGCACAGTCTCCACTGAATAACAGCTTCCGGGGTTCAATTCCAGGTTGTGGGTTTTCCTCTTGACCATGATGATTGCCATGAGTGTCACGGTTCACCAGCATTTCATTGACTATGTAGGAAACAAGGCCTCTAGTGGGGCGCGGAGGTATTGCAGGTGGGGCGCGGGGGGCGCCCCACCTGCAATACCTCCGCGCCCCACTAGAGCTGGTGATGCTGTTTTTTTTTAAAATGGTGATGCTGTTTTTTTTAAATATATAAAAATAAAAAAAATAAAAAATCCACAGTGGGGAAATTATTCTCTGCATTTTACCATCTTTAATAATTAAGGAGCAGTGTGCTGCTGTGAAGCTCTGGGGATTCAGTGTCTTGCTCAAGGACACTTTGACATGCAAACTATGGAGAGAACAGGGATGAACCGACTACCTTGTGGTTTCAGGACGACCACTCTCCCCATGAACATGATAACTTTACATAGTACAAAGTACACGGACATAACACGTCATTAATAAATACATGGCGAAATGCCTGTACTTTCATGGAAATGTTTACGTTACGCCGTTAACAGGTTACGCTTGCGCATGCGCGACTCGCCGATTCTTGGTGTTTTGCTAAAAGCCTCCGTGAGATCGGCTTTTCTGCTGTTGCGTCTCTCAAAACAGAATATAGATCTCAGCTCAACATTGAGCATGAATTGAGAGCCGTATCAAATCTACAACCCTGTTTTAAAAATATTTGTAGAGGAAAGCAGCTCACTGCAGCCACTAATACTGATACAACCTGATGCTCACACATCTGTACTCATTCTGTTTTGCACAGGTTGAACGTTATTGTTATTATCTTGAAAATATATTCAGTGCAAAACAGGTTATTTGCAGCCACAATAAGTATTTTTTTTTTGCCAGATATTAGTTATTTTTTGCACAGATAGAACTTTATTTGCAATGTTCTAACAAAGTGATTGCACATGTTATTAGTTTCTGTCTGATGGAGCAATCTGGTTTACTTAAAAGGGATTTACATTTTCTTTATTCTATTATTTGAAAAAGCACAGATGGAGGAGTCACAAAAAGTTGGACCATTTTGTTACAATTTTGTTGGGGCGGTGGGGCCCGAACATTTTTCTTCCTCCAAAGTGGGGCGTGACAGAAAAAGTTTGAGAACCACTGGTCTAACTGATCTGTGATCTGTGATTTTTCATTCCTGGGGGAGCTAACTTCCTGGAGTTTACCTGGTCGCCTGTCAATTGCCAAGAGCCAAGCAATCTGGGAAAGTTAAGCTAACCAGCTGATGGCTGTCACCTTACAGATATGGAGTAGGAATCTTCTTATCTAATTCTTCAAAAGTTAGAGGAAATACACGTAATCACCATGAAGCTTCCTGAAAGGTCTCACTAATTTTTTCGGGTAAACACGTTAAAATCTACGCTAATTATTATATTATATATAATCATAAAATATGATGTCTCTGTTGATTACTAAATCTTTGTTAAATTACTGCAGCTGAATTTCATCCCAATGTTTCACCTGGAGGTTAAACATCCATTAATCCATGGCTGTCACCTATTAAATCAATCGGCAGCTACTTTGATGATCAATTTGAGTTGCGGACAAAACAAGACATTTGAGGACATTATCTTGGGATTTGAGTAACACTGAACGATATTTTTTTTGACATTATATAAAACCAAACATAACACCCTGTGTTTGGGTGTGACGCGTCGTTTCCACATGAAACTTGGGGCTTGATGAGAGTTTGTCAACTTTATGAGGCATCTTTTGTCGGTGTAATGGAAATGAACCTTGTCAATCTCCTTTAGAGAAAACAAATGTGAAACACTTACCGTAAATGTTTTTAAGCATTTATTAAACAGAAACTTGGAATAATTCAATTGAATGGACAGAGCTCTTCGCCACAGATGGTTTGGAGGTCTGACCCCAAAAAATAACACGAGTTTTAAGTTTGCCCTTTTCCCCCCTCCCCCTTCCTCTTCCTCACAGTGTCCTCCTTCCTCCCTTCATGCAGACAAGCCTTGGTGCCTGTCTGGAAGATGTTGTTTGGCTGGGGCCCTGAGAGACAAGAGTGAGGGACAGAAAGACAAAACAACCAACGGAACTTTAAACAATAATGAGATAAATTCTGTTATTGTCCCACTTCGATGGCGCCCAAGGTCAAGATGAACTAAACTCTGCTTTCAGAGTTCAGTAATGCTCACATTAAAAAAACAGCGCTATGATAAATTTCCACTACAGTCGACGTAAAAAAATAAATAATCCAAACTTCATCCGTCGTCACTTTCTTTCATTATGAATCACCCTTCAGCCATTGGACCTTGTAACGAATGCGTGATGGAGGACACAATAGCAAGCAAGGATGTAAATTGAGAGAGAGCAAGGGACTGAATAAGGATATCCGTCCTCCACTGCTGTCTGGCACACCTGGCTCGCTAAGGAGTTGGTTTCAAAGCCCTGGATTAGGCCTAATTACTGCTTTAATTAGCGAGTTGCTGAGGGCCGCGTCCCACCCCGCCACCGCCAACGGCACGCGCCGCCGTCAGACCGGGTGTGTCAAATGAGATCTAATTGATGGCAGCTTAGCATCGTGAAAGCTGATGATTGGGGAGGCTGGTGCTCAGCTGAGTCGAGTCAAAACAGAAGAGCGGGGGATAAAAACTCATTCATATTTAATGGGACTTTTCAAAGTCGAACTTGAATATTGGGGAAATAATAAGGAAGCTTGAGTCACTCTAGCACGTGTGGCGTGTGTGTTTTCCGGTAGAAACAGAGGACATAAAAACTCCGACAAAATTACTAATTTCCCCATGAGGTCATCAAAAAGAGATCGTAACTCCAGCTAGAATAAAGTAATTGACCTTTTTTTCTTCTTTTAGCTTAACTAAAATGTACTGTTTACATCAATGCTAAGTGACATTCACACTACTCGTGAAAAAATCAATCTAATCATCTGGATGTCCCTTGTAGTGTGCATTCTCAAAAGTGATTTAAAGCAAGCGTCCAAAAATATTAATTTCTCCCATTCCAAACATCGTCTAATCACTGCAGCATGAGGCAGACAAATAATTAGCAGAGCGCTCTAGAGGTCTGGATTTTGTATTTATTTTTTGTTCCTCCCATAGCTGTGGAAAATCACTTACATGGCATTTCCATTGGGATGAAATTCAATGTGGACTTACTGAGATAATAACTCTGTAATTATCCAGGCCCCCAGTGATACTTATGCTGACCACAGAGGGCCAAAGAGATAGAGCGACTGACGGACGGACTGACAGACGGAGATGGGGCGTCCAGTAATAGAGCTGGCTGGAGTTGGTTTTATGGCCTCATCTTAAAGTCTTAATGGCTTTCAGAGGAGAAGGCCGTTTGGCTGTCTGGTAGACAGAACGTCTGGACTTCTTCTCCGAATAACTCCCATTGTAAAGAGTTCCCAGAACCTCTCTGGCTGTGGGACATAATAATACAAGCTTATGTTTATGGGTATTGACAAAGATTATAACGTATGACCACAGCTCGCGATAAATCTCGCATTAACAACGCCACGCTCCAGTGGAAATATAGCTGACCATTATGATATAACAATAAAACAATGCTTTCAGTCTTTGACTTCTAAACGGATACAAAGATATATGGAAGCTAAAGTACTTTTTCCAAAAATATGAACATAACACTGTCTAGTCACTTATTCATCATGAAATACTGTAGATTTTGGATTGAATTTTGGATTGAATTCTGATAGCGTTTGCTATTGGATCCCTAATAGACTTTTTGACAAGTGAATCCATCATGGCATGTGATAATTGATTAGGAGCTGTGGTGCCGTCACATTTCCTAAAGAATCAATGGATGCTCATGTGTAAAGATTCAGTTTGACCTGTTCAAGGTCATGGACCTACTGTGTATGTGCTTTTTCGTTGTTGTTGAAACTACTTTTGGTGTCGATTCATCTCTACTGTACGTTTTAGATTCTGTAGTTTGTGATGCTGTTAAATTGCCTCAATGAATTTAAAAGTACCATTCCGTCTACCCTCTCCTTGTCAACGAGGCTGAGGGCTGTGATGCCCTTGGAAACACAGAGAAAGTAGTAAATGAGCATGTTTTGAGATTGTTTCGGTCACATATCTGCACTGCTGGATATTTATCACCAGAAGTGTCTAACAACAATGTGTATGTGAGACGTGATACAGAAGAGTATAGATACCTGACTCAAATGAAGCAATGCATCTCTTGTCTTTAACAGCGATAACAAGGAGCTGGTGGAAAGTAAAGTCTGGGAACTGGAAGAACTGACCTTCCTTGTCAGAGTCAAAGAAAATGTTTTTATTTTTTTATTTTTTTTACATCTTTGACTAATGGGAGAGGTGGAGCATTTGCATGATCATTTTGGGAGGTTGTAGTTGGTGGTGCTTGTTGAACGGTACTGCAGTATTAAATGAAGTTTCTGTCGTGGCCCCAGTCATATTTGTTCCTAAAGTGTACTGAAGAGTACTGAGAATATGAGCACAAAAACATATAAGCAGCAGGCCTACTAAATAACTAAAATATGATTTACCAAAAAAATGCAATATCTAAAAATAATGAATTATCTATTAATTTACAGATAATTTGATAATCAAAATAGTCGTTAGTTGCGGCCCAAATGAACTGGAAACAAAAATGTGCAGCATATGACCACTACTTCTTCTATATACTGTTTTTTTTACTGCTTTGAAATGGGAAAATTCAATAAATGAACATTGTTGAAAAAGCAGTCTTACATAAAACACAGCATCTCCAATTCTAATCTCAGCTCTATAAATAACCTTTTCTTTCCTAATGAGGTTTCAACATCAGTCAATACTGTACGTGAGCAGGTGACCCCATTCCCTGTTTTCCCTTTCGGATTCAAGTCAAGATATTCAACACTCCACACAGAGAGACCGGGATGAGAGGCTATTGTAATTACTGAGTGGGAGCGGTTGCAAGGCGAGCGAAGCTTCGCGAACTGTATCTTCACACACATGCAGCTCGGCTGAACGACCCCGAGGTCAAGGAAGTGGGCTTGCACAGCCCACTGAGGGCTGCAGCGAGGTTAAGGACACCAACGGCAGAAGAAAAGAGCATCCATCTGTTTTAGTTGCTGTTTATTTTATTGTTTTCATCTTCCCTCTCTCATTCTAACCACCTGATCCTTTCTCCAGCCCCCCCGCCCCTTTCCTCTACCTCTTGACCCCCTTGCAGTGTAGGAGAAAATGAGAAGCAGGGAGAGAGAGAGGGAGATAAGAAAAGATTGGAAGCTCTGCAAGGAAACAGGCTAGTGTGATGGAGGGAAGGAAGGACATGAAGGGCAGAGGGGAGACGGATATCAACAGGAGTCAGGGGAAATGGAGGTGGAAGGGAGACGGGAGTATTTTCTCCCATCCCCCCCTTCTCTGTCTCCTCGGCTCAGATGTGTCAGGGGTAAGCAGAGGAGGTGAAGTGAGCCCAGCAGGTTACTGGCCTCGGCTCAGTCGGGCCAAGGCCGCCGCTGAGAGCGAGGCCCCCTCCCCTGGGCCCCCATCCCTATCACACAAGGTATACCATGAGGTATACCATGCCTCGGTGTTATGTCAGTAATATTATTCACTGAGCAGATTGATGATCACCAAAATGACTATCTTCCCTATCGGCTAGGGCGATATGAGATTATTGTTTGGCATGGTACTGGTCGGCACAATAATGGTCCACAACAACAGGACGAAATTCAGTTATGCAACGCCTGTTGTGAATTTTCTCTCTCTATCTCTTCTTGCCTTGTCTATGCTTTACCACATTGGTGTACTGTAGCGTATCAAAAAAGCATTCCATATTTATCTGATTTACTGTTATTGAGGTTACATGTAAATACTAATATTTGTTTTCTTTTTTTATATTCATCATTTCAGTCAAAATGCAGAAATAACATTACGGTGTCTTTGAATGTCAATTTTTACTCATATAATTCATCCTCTTTTCAACAAAACATTGTTTTTTTGTTCTGCTTTTTTGCCCTTCATTTTGAAATCATACAGCAGAGAGCTCTGCCAGAGGAGATCCTAGTGAGGGAGTTACAGGTGACTGCCAAAATCAAGCAAAATCCTGAATAAATATCTGGCAGCTCTGTTACCGGACGGGGTGATTTCCACCAATGTGGTTCAAGGCCACCCAACTTGTCGAAGCAGCACCTCTAAAAAAAAACTGAAAAAAAGCCAAAGAGTACAAACCTGCCAAATGGACCTTTTAAAGGACTGTCCTCTTGGTCTGTCCTCCTGCTCTCTGGGCCGACTGCAACACTTAGCAGGGTCCCCCATGTGCTCCTCGGGGTCTGCGCTCCGTCTCTCAGCCGCTGTGGAAAAGCAGGAAAGCCGCTCGTGACATTTTTCTACTGAAACTTTTACAGTCTTGCATTTTGCAAATTGTACTGCGTTTTGTACTTCCTCGCTTATCTTCAAAAGATATGCTGGCCATGTTCTTGCCGGTGCGTTCTTGAAGGAGAGGCATACATGTTTTTGATTAAATGTCAAGAGGAAATTACATAATTGTGTAAATGTGGAGGTTAATGCGGAGCCTGCCTGACTGATGTGTGTGCCTATGATCTGGATCGTCCACTTCCCACTGGCCTTGAAAGAAAAAAAACATCATTGTGTAGACAATTGTCGGGTGAACATTTTGGCTCTGTCTATTATTTCCATCAATACTACCCAGTCTCAGTTAAAGGTGTAATCCTCAACTGACAGAGGAAAAAAACAAAACCGCATAACGTTCTTTTGTGATGCAGATTTAGAGTATTTTGATTGTTTTGGTGCATGCTTTTGCCTCTTTCAACCTGGGTTCTTCATCTGAAGTCCACTTCCTGATTGAGGCCCGGGCCGAGTAGCACTGTACTCGCCCTACAGCGCTTATTTGTGAGGCAGCTGCTGCAATTTGGAAGTATTGACCTCCACAGCCTAATTGCAGTAGAATGGGCGTTTGTGGGGGTTTCTCAGTAAACACATCTGCCTCGGCTGTCAATACCGGTTGTTGCTGGTTATTTAAATGTTGAAATGCCGTTCGGAAATGTAGTCGGCTAATCTTGTAAAGACCGCTGATGTTTACTTATCGCACAGTTCTTTTCTGTGGATAAGATGAATAAGCTGTACGTTGAAACTCAGGGTTTCTACAATGGCAGTCAGGTTTTTGCTTTTTGCTATTGCAGTTTTTTCAGTCGCCTGTGAAGACATGACATTAGGTCCCCCCACGAGGCCGCTACCTTTCACACATTTATCGTTTCCCGGGAAAACGCAAGAGCCAACCCTGTTCGCAGGCATTTAAATCTGAACCCACGACCAGACGCGACGTGGAGCCGGATCCCGAGCAAGACGCCAAACGCTGTACCTCAGGCTAGTATTCGGAGGCTCTCGCGCAGAAAGCATTAAACCAGCAAGGCAGAGCAACCTGTCAGCCGCCCCGCCAAGGCCGCTGCATAATTCACATTAACTTCCTCCTGATGAAGTTCTCCGAGTTGAAGAGGAAATGGGACGGAACCGATAGCGTCGTAATATCAGCACAAGTCGATCTAATCAACGTGGTAGCTCTCACCTCCCCTCCATCTCTGTCAATCTCTGTTTTTTTACTCTTAACACTTTCTTCAAGCACATCTACCCTTTTTTTCTTCTTCTTTATTCCAAATCAATGTCCATCTCCATATCAGTCCCCCTCTCAATATAACTTTGAGGCGCGCAGGGTGTATGAAGATCGATGGTGAGAAAGAGATCGGAGATTAAATTAGAATTGAGCGAAGGACCCTTTCATACTGAGATCCACAGAATGGGAGGGGTAAAAGTGTGTGTATGTGTGTGTGTGTGTGTGTGTGTGGGGGGGGGGAATCAATGTCCACATACAACACCAGTGCACTTGTTTGATTAATTAACAAATTAATTGATTTGTTTAAGAGCTTGCTGATGAAGGGCGTTTAGATGTTGGCGGTGACGTTTCACTGTAAAATTGATCACGTTGACACGACCGCCGCTTCTTCTCCAAGATGTCGGAGGCTCGAGGAAATACACAGAGGACAGACGATGATGGAAAGTACAGCCGGGATGGAGAGGAAGAGAACTGAGACCTGAAGACACGGCCCTGTCGTCTCAAAATTACTTTCCCCGTACACCAACATTGCAGTCAATTATATTTTGAGGAAAACCTATTTCTTTCCCAGGATTGCGATTGTTTTGCCGTATCACAAATACGTTTCTAACCGTAGTGCGATGGAAGGAGTTTGGGGGTGGACGGGTGGGTCAACATCTATTGCACTGTTGTTGTCGTTGATTGTTGATTGTCTCTGTCTAATGTTATGCACCTTCCGCCAAGAAAAATTCCTTGTTTTTTGGTAAATAAACGGTTTCTGATTCTGATTTTCATTTACGTGCGCAACTCAAACATATTACATAAGTTATTGCAATCTTATTCTAAGCCAAACCACGACGTTTTACTAAACATAACCATAAGTTGTTTTGTTGCAGTTTACGGCGTTAACCACACGTTTTAAAACAAATGCGCTTCCCTCGAAACTTAATTGAGAATACAGCTTAGTTGTATGGGAACATAAACTTATGAGGAGCCAATGGTGGAAGACAAGGCTGTTAACGTTTCATTCAGACCTCTGTCCTGAGGTGATTGGAGCAGACGTGGCTGTGTACCAGCTTGTAGACTCAGTACAACACAAAGTGAGAGAGTAAAAGCCTTTTTTGGAAAGTGAGACACATAGTGCTGGCTTCAAAGCCCCCATGGACTCCATTATTGCCGTTCACCCACAGTCCCAAGGCAACTTAACAAAGCTTGAACAGTTTTGTTTAGATGAACAGGGGGGGTGTTAAGGACCTCTTAAATATTCATAAACAGTCCCATAAAAAGGGGAAATCAACAACAGCTTCTGTGTCAAAACACGGTTCAGGACATTTTCTTTCTGTACATATTACCACCTTATGTATAGTGTTTTTATATTTTTTTTCTTTCTTATTATAGTGTGTTTTTATTTCCTAAACTGTTGACTCTGAAAGAGCCCTGCACAAGAATTCCTGGACTGTTGGTCTATGCACAAATGGCAAATAAAAAGCCTTGAACCTTTCCACATCTTTGACTGAGGCTTGAACAGAGTACACACCACCACTTCCTCTTTCCGTCATTGATTGGCTAATTAGCACCAGGTGTGAAGCACCAATTACTACAAACAAAGGAGCAAAACTTATATTAACATAATTCGTATTATACAACAGCCAACTTTCACCATGAATGATCATATTTACGATTTAAAAAATATGATCATCTACACAAGGGGACATCAGGGACCGTGGAGCCTTCATTGCTGAATGACTGTGTGTCCTGCTCAGGCCACCATAAGCACTAATTTATGAAAGCAGATATTGCTTTCCAGAAGTTTGACAGCAGACTGCCAATTTGCGACTAATTTGCCATTCCCATTACATTGTCAGTCACAAATAGCTTTTGCAAAATACTGTGGACATAGTACTCTCAGTCTGGTAATCCATCTCTGCGCGTCTGTTACGTCTGTGTGTGTGTGTGTGTGTGTGTGTGATTCCCAAAAGCGTCAACTTTAGTGTTCGAAAACATGTGACATGTATTCTCCGAAGTCTTCAGCTCAGGATATCTCAACCAAACATGATTTGGAGTGACTTTAAGTCTTTGCCCAGGAGACGCTCTCCCTCCCTGCGCCTTTTAATATGTAACTAAAAGCAGATTAGGTCGAACAATTAAAACGACAGATGAGCATGTCTGCATCATATCTGGTCCAAATCCAGCTTCTTCTTCTTTTTATTTTGGGCTTGGACCTGCTTTTCTTAGGTACTGATACTGTTGACGTCATTGTTGGTCTACTGTGATGCAGTAAACTTGCAGTGAAATAGGGAATAAAGCATGAAACAGGGAACATTTAAAGAAGAAGACAGGCGCCATAGTGTACTGTGACCAGTAAACTTGCCGAAAGAAGTCAAAGTTGAGAAAGTGAATCGTCTCGCCCCAGCCGGCACAGGATGAGTCACTGAAATTCAAATGTAATAATTGTACAAAGAGGATAAATGGTAGAATTACAATTGATCATAAAAAATCAAAAGTAAGTGTAGTGCTGCTGAAGCTCTGCCACTTTTGTTTTTTCCAAGTGAGGAAGTGCAATTCATTTCCTCACTTTTTTGAAGTGGTTAAAGTTCCAATCATCCCCAAAGTGCATGTCATGCAGCATACACAGCCAATAAAACAAATAGAATGGTAAAAGTCATATTAGAAGCCACAACTTAAAGGTGCGCGTGCACCATAGACGTGCTCCGCTACTTCACCCTTGCTTCTCACGTACATGGTTTCCATAGCAACCATGCTGCTGCAATCAGCAAACAACACGAGCCTAGAACAACATCTCTGCAGAAACTCCCCAAAACAAACATCTGCTGTAAAACTTTTCCCTCTGGCTGTTTTGGTTAAAAATCCTTCAAAACGTACATTTAAAAATAAAAAATGAAAACATTTGGACACAGGGTCATATTCGTCTGTTTTAATAACTAACTCTGTGGAGATAAACCTTAAATAACTACAACTACAAACCAATGAAGGCCAAAATCCAATGGGTCAAACGCGACATACACAAGCCTTTATTGTGAAATGCCCTCTTCCCAGCTGTGCTCTCAGCTATAATACTGTACTGTGCAGCTACTTAACATTCACTGATAGCAGGCCTCATGCAGCAGACCTGCAACCCTCTTGTTGTCCATCTATTATACTTCACCGGCTAAGCCAGTGTTTAAAACTGGCCCGCTGCCCGGCTATCGCGTCGGGTCTGCTGAGATAGTTGCGCTGGACCACATTATTGTGTCTGACTGACTTGAGGATGCTATACCTTAATCCCTGCAGCCATCCCTAACGACTCCCAGCCTCTTTCTCTCCCGCACTCCCCCTCGCAGCGCCAGCTGGTGAGGCGTCTGCCTGTCTGCCCGACTCCCTGATACCTTTTCATAAAAGCCACCTCTCTTTTGTACTGCCGTGGGTGACGGTGCAGACAGTTGAAAAGACGATAAGGAGAATGAAGGACGGGCTGATTAAAAGAGAAAGGGAGGAAAGAGAAAAGGGGACGGAACAATAGTGGTTGGTAAAATGATCGTGTGTGTGTGTGTGTGTGTGTGTGTGTGTGGGTGAAAGGGGAGATGGAGAGGTGTCATGGAGGAGGCGGGTTGTGAGGGGGAGGAGGAGAGAGAAGCAAAGAGATGGACTGATGAAGACCTGAAAGAGACAGGAAATGGATTTATATTCACCGCTCATTTTGCGCTCCATTTTACTTTTTGTTTTGTTTTTTGGAAGGGAGGCAGATGTGCCTCCGTGCACACGGCAGCCTCTATAGCCGCACGGTGATTCACAGGCTTTCAGATGAATATGGAACAAGCCCGGTTCGCCACATTAGTGGGCTCATTTCCCACAGAGAGACAGTCAATCCGTCACTTCTCCTCTACTCTGAAAGAGTGAGAGGGTAGGGGTGACAGAGAAAAGGGGGGCCGAGAGATAGAATGAGAAACGTAATGAAAGCGACTGAATGACAGAGGGAGAACGAGAGGGAGTGACAGAGTGCGTACAACAACAGGAGGAGATCAGGATGTCTGCTGTGAGTTTGTTTTCTGATGCTCATACTGAGACCCCCCCCCCCCCCCCCTCTGGTTTAGAGGGATGCTGGAAATAATGTGATCATCTGCATGGAAGAGAGTCTCCGGGATACACACGGGCCACGCAACAGTGGCCGGGTTGTTTGTCTACATTGTCAGTTCTCCGACGAGCGCTCGGTGCCTCCGCCACAAATCTCTTGTTGCGTGGCGACGGAGCAAATAACCAGCGCTGCCAGACACACACTACCTAGCAAGCGTAAGACAGATGGCGAAATGCAACGCGAGGCCAAGATCAACATTACCACAAAGTTTGAAAAAAACAACAACTAAGAATACTACAGTATAATGGCACAGTAGAAAACGTGAAGCCACACTGACAGCTGTGTAAACGCTTCTGAAGTGATTATATAGAGCAATGTTGTGTAGATAGCAGGTAGTCAACTGTGAATGTTTCACTTTCATTTCGGCCTCATTATCATGAATGCAGTTCATTGGTTTTCAGTGGTTTCTAGAGTACAATGTTTACAGTAATATGACATTCAAATGTTTGCTAGTGATTGCAAAGCATTGGCGTTTCTGCCACTTTGAAAGGCTTCACCAGAGCAGAACAACAACAACAATAATGTAAGTTTGTAGGACTTTGTTTGTTGTTTGTTTCTCTAATACCAATTTAGAGCATTTGCTCACGCAAAATGATGATTGGATACCAGCAATTTTTCCCGAAAAAAGAAAGAAAGAAAGAAATACCCCTCACCAAAATCAGTTGTATGTTTAAAAAAATATATATATTTTAATTTAATACATTTTATATACATCTTTTTTATTTATTTTGACACTTTGGCACCATTTATTTTTCTAAAACTTTCGCGCCAATAAAGCCACACACAGGCTTGAATTACCGTGAGGGCCAGCCATTGCTGTGGCACTAAAAGCTGAGTCGACAGCTCACCATGACTGCATGAACGGATCACATGTTAATAGTGACGCTCGTTCGATGTGAATCCATCCCACCCCCCCCCCCCCGCTTTCAAATGGACAATTAAACGTTATCCTGCTGAACATTCGGTCAAGTAGAACGGGATAAGAAGATGCAGCAGGAGATCCCAGATGCTCGGCCGCACGAACGCCCTGAAGCGTCCGGCTACGATGCAGAGAGCACGCTGGAGCAGGAGGTGGCCCCCGATGCAGGAGGACGGAGATGGGTCTGTGCAAATGCTCGATGCAGCAAAAAACAATAGAGCAATCCAATGCGTCACATTGTGTGTATAGTGTACACTTATACACTTATACCGCCCGAGATACCTTATGCAGCAAATGCAGGCGGAGCGGGGATCCAGCTGCCTGATGCAGCAGCAAGCAATATGCAGGGACGCGCACACACACACACACACACTCACACTCACACACACAGCAAAAACAAAAAGACATCAAGTACACGCACCCACACACACACACAAACTGATTCTATCTCACACACACACACGTACTAACTCCTATAGGAGCAGCAGCTCGCACCTGAAAAAGAACTATACTGCTGACACGCCAACATCAGCTGTCTACGTGGGGGGAGGAGGGAGAGGAGCGGGGGGAGTGATGGAAAAATAAATGGAGATGCAGACGAAGCAACGGGCGACTGTCAGTCAGCGCCGCTCATCATAAAACCTTTATTTCCAGCACATCAGGACAAACTAAAATGTTATTTTACTCTCGTACATTTCCAATTGTTTGTTACCAAGTTTGGGTTTGAAATGGGTAAAAATGCATGCTGCTGATACACACGACTGAGATTTGCTGAATCCAGCAGTCGATGGCCCACTCGCGTCGCTAACTGTCCTTGCTACAGCGTGTTTAAAAAAAATAGGTAATACAAAGGCCCAGTGATAATTTTTCAGAGCTCTTAATACAAAGTAATACAGTATAACAAGGAGGGGCTGCTCATTCAAGTAAGTAATGAGGTAAATTAGTCAGGAGCTTTTTTTTAAACAGTGTAATGACTGCTAATAACATACACAAAGCCTGAGAGCACCATTATAATACTGTCGTGGAAAATTTACCTTCATGAAAAATCTCTGTAATACTAGTTTGTATAAAATTATTACCAGCTCTGGGAATATTATCTGTGTGTGTGTGTGTGTGTGTTTTAACCTGCTGCATTAACTCACTGTTATTGCTTTGAGGCCGGTTTAAAAGGAGCGGCAGGAAAGCGCGTCTCATGTCGCGACATCAACCGAGTGGCAGTAGCCTTCACTGCAGCCAGCAGTTAACGGCGCTCTCACTTCGGACATTTTGGAACTCCGAGATGGGCTGTACCGAATATTGTCATCTCTTAACATGTCTCTGCAAACAGCTGCCATGACGGATCCCGCAACATAATAACAGACATTATTTTTCGCCTCGCCATATGGCTGTGACTCAAAGCCAGGGAAGCTGCGCTGTGTGCCGACTCTTGACGTGTGCGACAGCCAACATCAGCCGAACATTTGTTCACGTTTAACAAGGGGGCGGTCGCCTGGAGTGGAGGCAAGCCGGCGTTTAAGATTGTGAACCTACGATAGCACCAACCAGGGGCAGACTGGGAGAAAAAAGTGGCCCGGGAGTTACTGTCAGACCGGCCCCTCAATACACGGCTCGCTGCCCACTCAATGCATCGCATGTATCGACCAGTCAGTGGCTTACTTGGAAATATACCCATACACTTAACATTATTTTGGACGATTACAAAGAAATCACATCATATGTTTGTTTTTTATAACATTTGGCTCCACCAATTTGCCTGGATGGACACATGAAATAAAATGATACTGGCTATTGTAAAACTCCAAGGTAGGTATAGTTTGCTCGATGAATATGCTTAACTCTGGGCTAGTATCAGATGGTTATACGTATAACTACAGAGCCTTAAGGAATGAATGTCAGCAGAGAAAGACCACACTATAAAGAAACTGGAATCACAGGGTAGAATTAGTACGAACTATATTGTAGAACAGAACATACGATGGTGTGTGAACATCAGTGGTATCAGTAGTGTTGCATGCTGGGTGTGTGATTGTGTGTGTGTGTGTGTGTGTAGGGGTGTTGAAGGTGCATAACAAAACAATAAGTTAAGTAACAGAATCTAAACTGACTCTGCCGGCCCAGGTGCATTATAGTTACATGGTAATACAAACATTATCAGTATACTCCTTTAAAGGATTTAAAAACGTCTTCGTCTGCGAGCGAGTGACACAAGGTCCCCTTGGTACCAGGCCGCACAGAAAGAATGAAAAAATTAAAATAAAGATGTTTTATTTTGAAAAAAACAACCCCGTCGGCCTACCGGGGATTTCCCCGGTGTCCCCTATGGCCAGTCCGCCCCTGGCACCAACTTCTGGTTGAGGGAAGTATGATGAAGCTGCTATTGTGAAAGCACAACATGCGCAGCAGTAGAGAATAGGGGAATGTAATTATTCCCTTTATAAATAAGAGTTAAGCCAAGCATATGCAGTAGAACAACAATGTTAATGTCGTCATTTATGTCACTATCTGTGTTTAATGTAACGAGGTATACTAGGGCTGCCGTTGAACAAAGAGATTCAGACGACCAACAGTTACATAATTTTGTTGACTCATCGATTAGTTAATTTAATCGGCAGATCTGCGAAACCAGAAACACACAAAAGCAACACTTTAAGTCTTGTGTTTACCAGAGTTGCATTCGCAAGCTTCTTTAAAATAACTCACTCAGCATGAAGAAAGCATAAAAAATCACGTCTGTGATTCTATTAAGTTAAGATAAAATACTATAACAGCGTTGATTGTTGTCAGGCTCTAAGAGCCCCATGAATGCTTCAACAGCCAGGACGTATATGTGGAACGTATGAAGAGTTTTCTATCATAAAAAGAGAAGTCCTTTCCAAAACTGGGTGGGTGAAGGGGGTCTGTAATATTTTCTCTTTTACCTGTCCATTAAAGCTTGGGTAGTGAACATTGCAGAAGCAACGAGAGCATGTTAGATAACAAAAAAATGATCCGCCCTTAGAAAAGCAGCCCAGTGTTGAAAACTCCCTCACAGCACTACAGCACCAAAGGTCTCGTTTTTTGGCAGAGCATTTGATTTATCTACTGTTGTCGTGATGCCACGGGAATTTCAACAAATCTACCAGAAACACAAATGCATTACTCACCCTATAATTTTGATTCAAATGTGTTGAGCTCTGTTTTTCTCTTATACTCCTTTTTAAAGTGTTTGTCAACTGCACCATTGCCCCAAAAGTCAAAATTTAATTATCTCCTGTAATTCCTAAGTGATGATTATTTGAAATCAAGCCAACAGTAAAGTGTTTGCAGGAAATATTCCCATTAGAGTGTTGACTGACAGCGTGTGTTAGTGGTTATGAACTGAGCTGTGAATTTGGGGGCTGAGCTGTTCTTTTCTATCAGTGTCGCTATGCCGTAATCCCTCCTTGTTCCCTGTCAAATCGATCCCCTGATTAAAATGTCAACAGCAACAATCCTACCCAGCAGCCATTGCTGCTCTGTGAAAAACCAGTCCGCACAGAGGAAAATGTAGTTTCTGCTCAGTGTGCTGTCCCATTGGGTAACCTGAGGGGGGTGGGCACACTAACACATCATCTTGAGGGCAATCTAAATTGTCAATAGAAGTGTAAAATATTGAGAAAAACATGAAAAATCTGATTTACGGCGTTTTTCCGCTCGGCAGCAGCGTGGTGCAAGGCGATAAGGGAGACCCGGGGGAGCTAAGCTAAGCTAGCAGACTTGTCGCCCGGAACATGCCGTAACTCTATCAGTAACCTCTCCTGACACATAAAGGCCTCTTCAGCCACACCGAGCGGTGGTAAGTACCACCCTGTGTATACTGCTAAAGACGTTTCTGGATCTCCTGAACATGGGAAGGAGGGGGGGAGATGATGGAGGGAGGAGAGAGAAAGAGAGGTGAAGCAAAACAGTGAGAAGGAACGGGAGAGGAGAAGAGATGAGAGGAGAGAAAGGAATGGAGGAGAAAGGGAAGATGGGTGTTCCACTCCCATGCCCGGTTCTGCCTTAATGCTGATGTTTATTGGAACTGTCAGCCCCAACCCCATACTGCTGCACAGCGGCACACACACACACACACACACACACACACACACACACACACACACTCATGTTGGCACACACAAACCCACGAATGCCTAAATGCATGAATACATTTTCACGTATGTCTAATGTATACATATGTGACACACACAAGCAGACAGAGACACAGAAGAAGAGGTGACGGTGGCGGTGGCGGCGGCACAGACACACACACACACACACACACTGGAGAAAACACTTCATCTCGTGCTCGGCTACTGAATGAAAGTGAATGCCACTGGTCTAGAAAATAACAGTAAACACAGCCGGCCACGGTCAGCGTTTTAACATGGATGAGCACACAACAGACAGAGAGAAGGATGAGGTGTGTGTGTGTGTGTGTGTGTGTGTGTGTGTGTGTGTGTGTGTGTGTGTGTGTGTGTGTGTGTTGCGGTGGAGCTTGTTTCTGGGTGCAATTCATAGTCAAGATGTTCATTTATCTAACCAGATCAACAAGTCCAATGTCGGATTCTTATAATAATAATAATAATAATAATTATTATTATTATTAGCACAAATTAGCAGCTAATATTCACAGCTATGAGGCGTCAAGAAAACAACAACATTTACCGTGTTTATTCACCGACTCGTAAATGATCTAAGTGGCCAAACATCACAACAGCATTTCCTCTTATCCATCTGCCACGTTGCACCAGTTTCACACTTCTAGTTTTACACGAACACTTCAGCTTGAATTTGTCATAATCAATCACTATGTTGAGAAACGCTATTAGAGTCAATTAGAGACAGAAATAGAAGCAATTATTCCACTAAATGTAAATTTGTGATATTAAACATGTTATTGCATTTTCCAGGACTTGTCCGCCTATTTAATTCTGCTTACGATGATGATGACTGATGATGAGGGGAGCATTTTTCTTTTCTTTCCTTTTCTGTAACTTCTACGTTGACATTGTGACATTGCCGCCTGTATATCAAACCTTTGGGATTATGTGGAGCTCCATGGGTACGGAATGGGTCTGGTTAGCTTTTTGTTTTGTTATGCGTTTGTATGGTTGTTGTTTTAATTTTGTTTTGTTTGTTTAAATTCTGAAGTACGAGAACGTAAAATAAATTGGAATAAAACCAGTGTGTCTTATGAAGCCAAATTGAATTCCTCTTTCATGGATCTGTCTGTGCACCACTGTGCGTTTGGGTTTCTGTGCACATTAAAATCAGGCAAATGTAATGATATAATAAGAGATATGATGAAATACAAATAATTGAGTCCACGCTCTGTGGAACACGTGTCTAGCTACTTACACTTACTCTCTTTCTCGCCATCGCCATTTGTCTCAAAACACTAAAACACAACAAAGAAAAAGATGGACGTACGTATGTTGTCATCCAACTGCAAAACCTCCAAGACCACTGTTTTCATCCCGCTGTCGGCCGCGTTCAGACCGTCGATAGCGCTGCACGGGGGAATGTTATAACGCATTTAATGCTTGACTTCTTTCTTTACATGGCCTGTATGAAAAGGCAAAGTAGTCCAGGAATATGAGGTGTGAATTCACGGCTAATTACAATTCCTCCTCGGCACGGTGGAGTTTGGTTTATGCCGGTTTGCTCGCTGTCTTCTCGCTTCTTTAGAGAACGTTGTGTTCGAAAGCCCTCGTGGCGTTTGGTAGAATAATACTGCAACGGATAGCGCGTTGAGCACTTTGGCCTCCTCATTCATTTGAACGGGGCCGTGCGGATGACTCCAGCATAAAGGAAACACAGGTCATCTGGCGAAAAAAGTTTTAACCTGCTCCAACTTTTGCTCCATCTACCAAGATTCTGCTTTGGCCAATCAACAAACAAAAAGTCACAAGAATTCTGAATTTGAAGAAATTTCTTCAGGGCGTTCCCGAAGTATGGCGTTCATGACAATGGGACGGACGGATTGAAGGACAATACCGAAACATAATGCCTCTGGACACAGCTGTCGCATTATTATGCAAGAGGTCACCAGACTCAGAATCAGATCATTTATTGGCCAAGTACGTTGCACATACAAATAATTTGACCACCCCATAATTCTCTCCCGCTCCTAAAAGCGAGGCTCAATGTGAAAGCAGCAGCGTCTCCCATCTCAGAACCAATTTGATGTCTCTGCATGGTGCAGTGTGTGTCTATCTGGTCAACTGCTACTTCCTATTAGCTCGCTCTGCCACACGGCACCATGGGAACAGCTAAACGTGCGTGCAAATGTCTCACTTTACTCGTGACATTAGTATATACAGCATGGGACACCGCAGACACATACCATTGGGCGGAAACGCGTATCATTAAATAAAAAAATAAAAAAACATAAATACACATTCAGTGTATGTTCAATATGAACCCTCACACACACCCTCATGCACGCTTACATTCATGAGCATGCAGACCTCGTTTTCCAGCTTTGATCCCAACTGCTAGACATGTGAACGTTGCATGAATAAACCAATAAACAGCGAGTGGAGAGGGGGGGTAAAGAAAGGAGGGATGGGTAGTAAAACAGATGAGAAAAGAAAGGCGGTGGTCGAGCGAGGAGAAGACAGAGAGAGAGATGTTGAAGAGAAGAGTCCTGACATCACTCGTCTCCGTCGGTTTTCGGAGGCGAGACAGCTGGACAGACTGCTTATGCAGCAATACCCTTCTGTGTCGGACTCTCTTTCTCCACACACACACACACACACACACATACACATACCGCCTGCCTCTCGATGCCCCACAAACCATCCTCCTCCTCCTTCTCCTCCTCCTCCTCCTCTTTGCTTATCCACACCTCGTCCACCTCTTTAAACGCCTCTCGCCTCCCTCCTCTCTATTCCCAGCTTGTCTCGTCTATACTGTTTGCCTGTCTTCCTCCTCTCCTCCCCCACTCTTCACCTCTCCCGGCCTCCCCCTCTTCTTCTATTTACTCTCTTGTTCCCCTTTTCCCCTCTTCACTCAATCTCCCACTCTCTGTCTCAGCAATTCACTGTTTTTTTTCTGTTTTTTTATCCCCCTATACCTGCTTTTTCTATATTCCCTTCTCAGCCCTCTCCTCCCTTGTTTTTCCCATCTTGTTGACTCCCTCCCTCCCTCCCCTATACTCACCCCTCATCTTACGGCCTCTCCTCTTTCCTCATCTGCAGTAGACGTCTCTCTTCCTGCTCTCTGTAGAGGAGGAGGATGAGGGGAGGCCCCGGTGGCCCCGCTGCACCATTCCTCCATCTGTGCGAGGAGTGGGAGATAAATCCACTCTCACACACACACACACACACACACACACACAGGGAGTACACAGACACTCAATTCACCTTTCATGTTACACACTGTAATGTCTTCAGGTTGTCTCACCTGTCGTTATGTACACAGAGTGCAGGATGTGTTGGGAAACGAACGCTTTCCTTCAATAAAGAAAAATATTTATTTAAAAACTCCTCAGCATCTTTTGGTGCTTTGGCCGGTTGCTCAGGTTAAGTATTTTAAAAAGTAACAAATGTCTTGTTGTAGATTACATAAAATGACACTGGGAAGGTTGAAAGTAAAACGGAAAGCTGCTAAAAAGCCAACATGTCTCTTTGCAATCTCTTTGAGATTAACTCTCTAATACATGCTACATGTCTGGGGTTCAGTAATCCATTGCAGACACCGAAGCTTTCAGTCCCAAACACCTTCACCAGAGCAACAGTTTAACTGGCAACATGCTTATAATGCTTAAAATATACCTCAGCTTGATCTGACCGCAGCATTCTGACCAGAAGAACTGTGACGCTAAATGGTTAAATGGTTAAAAGGTTAAACACACAAACATCATCTGGTCCCGACCTGCTCTATGCCAGCAAGCTTTTTCCCTCCAGAACAGCAGTAAACCTTTTGCTTTTGGAAATATTCATCATCCTGAGGTAGTCAGATGAGCTCAGACTCACTTTCTTTTTAAAAGCACCCTCAAAGCATTTCTCTTCTTGCTTTTTTTAGTTTTGGGAAAATAGAGCTTTCACTCCGTACCCGCTTGGTTCGGTGCGTTGGCCCGGTTAGTGCGGTGTGAAAGCTGTCAATCGAACCCTGGCCTGGACCAACAACCAAAATCGGGGCGGTTCCCTTTCGTGGTGTCAAAACTGCTGTGCTTGTATCCGACGCCGTTTGCATTGTAGGTTCATTAAGTCATTTAAAAAGTCTCGACCGTTATTCATAATTCATAACTATTCTTCGGGAGCTCTTTGTGACACCGGAGAACATAAATATACACATCAGAAACTTGAAAGTGCTGCATAGTCTTCCGTCAGTCACCAGAAGTGGATTTCCCCA
Organism: Myoxocephalus aenaeus; assembly: GCA_038501785.1. NCBI lineage: Eukaryota > Metazoa > Chordata > Actinopteri > Perciformes > Cottidae > Myoxocephalus > Myoxocephalus aenaeus. The sequence goes on along the minus strand of JBAMJR010000419.1, from coordinate 5,631,138 downwards.
CGCGGGCCCCGAGGATGCAGGATGACAGTTCACTGTCCAATCAAGGAGTTACCCGTCCGTCTGTGACTTCATGTGAACTCCTCTTGGCTTTTGTTTGTAAAAGAGTCCAGAAAAGGAAACAGACCAGCAGCAAAATGCAACAATGGTCTCGACCAAATAAAAAGTGGTTATGACTGGATTGTTCTTTCTGGGTTCACTATTGCACTGCGCTGTAGACTTCTCCATAAGTTTAACAATCACCCCAAAACTTTTTTTTTTACATTCCTTCAAAGCTGCTCGGTTTACTTTTTGGGGAATCTGAAACTCTTCCAAGATGCGGAGAAAGTTAGTGGAAGAGTTTTCTGTGAGAGGGGGAAGACTGAACGCTATACTTGAAAAAGCCGCTGCGCCGTTTGTCTTTGGCGGCGCTGCCTCCTCCTCCCACCTATTTACAATACAAAGGATGTCTCAGGTTCACTATCGGTTCACTTTGCCTGTGTGTCTGTGTGCGTGTGGTTAGGTATTTCTCTTCTTCTTAAATCGGGAAAGGATATTTGAATAAAATTGCCAGCAATTTGCAAATGAAGCAGGATTCATTCCAAAGTGAGATATCCAGCATTTGAATAAAAGTCACACCTTCAGAAAATAATTGCTTCCGTGAAAGTAAACCACATTAGGTGACACTCTATTTGAGTTCTGAGCAAGCATGACACGGTTTCCTCCTCTATTATAAATGCTCATGCGAAAAATTCCAGGCAGCAGTTTCACTTGCTTTAAGTATGTAGTCCGATTTACCGAGGATTTAAATCTAGCATATTGTGGTTTTGTCAAACACAATCATTGTCCTTGGAAACTCCCAGCTGATCCGGATCCTGATCCAGTGGTTTTTGCATGCTCAGCAAAATCTCCCGCCTTGAGCTTCTGACGTTTTCCTCCTCCTCTCTGTAGATTTGGACCCTGTCAGATCTCAGGGCAGGAGATGACCTTGGCTTGTCATTGAAATCTGCTAACAAAGTCTGGAGGATACAATGGATTTTACTGGAAGCTGGGCTGCTGCTGCTTTGTGGTCAGATGCCCGTGTCCTTCAGAAATCTGGAGACATGTCTTCCCGAGGATTGCGACGACGTCAGGGGTTTCAGAAAATGTACAAAAAGTCTTCTTGATCTTAAATGATCTATAATTGCTTTCAACGCACCAAACACAAAAGAAGGTGAGTGCTGGGTAATTAGGTAGATGAACACACTGGATGACTCACCATGACACCATTGTATTCAGATAATACTCTTCTATTAATCCAAGCCGAAGTCAATGATCTGGCATGTCATGATATTAATAATGTCGCCTATCCTAAAATAAGAGGTCTCATCTGTGAATGGAGGTGGTGTCTAGAAGGGATCCAGGAGGTCTAAAATAGTATACGGATACAATGGAGGAGCAGCTTATTACTACAAGGAGAATAGCTGGTCCACCTTAAAAATGTCAGTCCACCTTAACTAAGCTTTGTAATGCCGTGTTCACACCAAAACAGTTGCGAATATTCGCAACGCCACTTCGCCTATATCGCGCCGCCCGGCAAAAAACTCGCTCCAGTGGTTAATTCGTTTTTCGCAACCATCGCTGGGGAAAGGGGGCGGGGCTTATCTCCATGTCAGTGAAAACATTTACTATTTCCGCCATTGACCATTGAAATAACCACTAGTTCTGCTTTATACTTGTTGAGAAAGTCCCACACACGTCGGAACATCAAACGCCCCCGTGTCTGGGTTCATAATATTATCCGTAGTCGCACACAGCTCCGACTCCTCCGGGACGAGTGTCTGAATGAAGCCGCTTCCAGCGCTCCTTCAGCGGACCCGCAGTTTGATTCAGTGACGGCAGAACGGCGGTGATGGCGGGCGGAGCTTCTCAACGCTGATTGGCTTTCGCAACTCCGCGTCGGGCGAATTATTTCATCGCCAGCGAAAAAGCGAAAAAGCGGAGTTGCGAATATTCGCAACGCCATTTCGCCAGTATCGCGCCGCCCGGCGAAAAATCCGCTTTTTCGCAACCTAACGCGGCTGTGCATTGATTTAACATGTAATCTGGACGCGCGAATATTTCGCAACTCTTTTGGTGTGAACACGGCATAAGAAGTTGTCACATTAATGAGCAGGTGGCAAGCGAGACTCAGTCACTTCAGTCTTAAAGACTTCTTAAGAATACTTTAAATGCTTAGGTCGTTGTTCGTGTTTGAGAGCTTGTCCCTTACATTGCATGTCTTGCGATGTGACTTTTACGCATGTGCACATGGCAATGTCAATGCTATAACGTTGAATAGATTGAATAGATCAACAAAATGTCAAACATGGAAGTCCACCGTTGGCTTCCTGTTTCCTGTAGGTCTCTTTTCACCACGATCATGATCATTCCCCAATGTGACTCTACAGCTGTGTAACAAACAAACACCATACAAATCTAGCTACTAGCTGGTGAACCCAGTGGAGCATTTAGCAGCTAACGAGTCAAATATTTGACCAGGAGACCAAACAATAATATGGTGAATATGGGACTTACATTTGCCTGGCGGACAGAATCATGCCCTTAGATGAATGCTAATGCGGCTCTGTATTTGCCGGATGTGTAAATCATCTGAAAAGATGATCAGGAGTCAGTGTTTACAGCTTGTTTCCACTATCCCCAAATGGCCAAATCATCAGTTATATCAGGTTTTCCACAGCTGATTGCAGTAACAGTAATAGCGGTTGAATAACACGCTGCATAATCGCGACGCACATGTTGGTTGGCGCCCTCACAGCAGCTTCGTAGGAGCCTCTGCTGCGCCTCATGTTCAACCCCACTCAGACCTTCTCCATGCAAATCGATTCAGACATGCCAATCTCTCGCCCGGCGTCACTGACTCGTGCTGTATGTGGAGTTATGCTGACATAAGAAGGGAATGCATTACCTTTACGCTGTGCATTGTCCAACTCTATTATGTAAATAGCTCGCTCCTCTTGCTCCTCTCGTGGACGTGAGCTTGTGTGTGTGTGTGTGTGTGTGTCTGCAGGCCTGGCTGTTAAACACACGCATAATTTACATTTTATCTTGTCGTTTCGGATTAGTCATAAATCCACCTGCAGAATACGTTGTTTCTGTGCTGCTGTGCATGGATCTGTGAGTGGGAGAGTGTAATTGCAGCTAGCGCACAAGGACATTTGGAACGATTACGGGAGACAAAGGACATCAACAATGCCTCAAAGTATTGATGGCTCCCATTAGACACATGTACGCCATATGCCGAGCTGCTGTACTTGATAAACCAATCTCACAGTTGATTAATACCTCTCCTCTTCGGGTTTTTTTTCCCATTTTTTTTTCTTGCTTAATTTTATCGTCGCCATCTCGTGCGGGACACAAACAAGTCCCAGCTCAGGTGCCGCTGCCGTCGTTCTCTTTCTTCCCGTGTCTTCGCGTCTTGTCGCCCTTTCCATCTCGCCATCTCTCCCCCTCACCGCAGTGCGAAGACGTCCACGCAGCTGCGGGAATTTTTTAATGAAGGCAGCTTTGGATAATACGGCCTCACCCAGGGGACCGCTTGTTTGGAAATAATTATCTCTTACAGCTGGCAGAGAGAGAGAGAGAGAGAGAGAGAGAGAGAGAGAGAGAGAGAGAGAGAGAGAGAGAGAATGACAGAGTCGAAGAAGAAGGAGAGGAAGAAGAAGAGGAATCATAACAAGGGAGAAAAACACAAAGAGGGAACGAGAGGTATATCTTCATCTCACTGTAGGCGCACGCCTGCACCGAAACACATAGAACATGCGATAAAGAGAGAGTCGCGTCTTAAATTGACTGGTATACGTTGACTCACTTTTGTAATTGTGACTTCTTGTTCCTGAGTTTGAAACGGCTTTAATGGAAGCAGAAGGACGGCTACATTCTGCTGCGTCAGAGCACCGAAATGACGGGACGATGAACAGAAACAATCACAGGATGAGGATTTGGGATCAAATTGGAAGTAGTGAACAGTTGCGTGTTGGGGGATGGAGCTGAATGGGTTTTTTATCTTTGTGCAGCCTCCCCGTGTGGCTGGTTATTATATTTAACCCTCCTGACTTCAGCGTGCGTGATAGCACGCTGCATTTGCTTCATCTAATGCTGGTTGCCAAATACAAATACAGCCACAGTGCGCCGCATCAGTCCCCTGCTGCTGTTGCCATCTCCCTAAATCACCGCCCACACACACACATAAATATATATATATACACACACTCATGTTAACGCGCACTGATGCAATCGCGTGCCAATACCCAGACTGGTCCCACCCTTCACCTCTGCACGTTTCATTTCCTTCCACCCCGTTTTCTCTTTCATCTTGTTCCTCCTTCATCTCTTCGCGGCAGGTCCCGTCTTTTGTTTTCTTCCAGCGGGCCTTAAAATGCTGACAGAGGCGATAAAGAGCCTCTCGGGTGTGATGGGTCAATGCTACAGTTGTATCTCTGGATTAAAGACACCTTCAAGCGGAGCGGAGAGGAGAGGTCAGAGGGGAGGGAAAAGGTAGAGAGAGGAAAGGAGAGAGGATGAGAAGCGTTGAGGTGGAAGAGACAAAAAAAATGGCAGGACAACAGGAGCAGGTGGATAAAGACGTGATTATGATAAAGCAACAGCATGTGTACACAAAGCTCACGCTCTCCCCCTCCATCTCTCTCTCTCTCTCTCTCTCTCTCGCTCTCTCTCACTATCACTGCATCATCTATTTTCTGTGACCAGCCACTAATTTATGACATGATAGGCTCCGCTATGTGCCTGAGAGGCACACATAAATCTACCTCATCACTGTTAAACGCAAGGACACGTCAAGGACAAAAAAAAGCATGTCCACCAAGACATTTCATCTGGTATTCAGGCTTAGGATCTTATCTTTCTCAAAACTAGTGCAGCATTGTGCCAGTGGGCTGATCAAGTTCAACCAGCGTGATTTCTGTTTTTCCATTATTAGAAATGTGTCGGTATCTGCAGATTAAAAACAGGACTATCACTCCACTAATGAAAACGACACCTTATTAAGAAAAAGGATTTATCCCGGCACTTTTGGCAGATTTTCTATATTCAGTCTTATAGTAGGTGTAGAAACGATTCGCTTATTGAATGTCCTGGTCCAGCTTCTGAAAGATGAGGATTTGGTGCTTTTTCATATATGATGACACACTGAATATTGTTTTTTCCCTGTTTTGGACAGTTTGTCAGATAAAACAAGTTGAATATGTCGATTGGGCTACGGGAAATTATAACGGGCATTTCCTCCACTTTCATGGCCCAGCTGATTAATCAAGAATCGACAGATGTATCGATAATATCGTAATTGTTAGATGCAGTCCCAGATGCAACTTGAGTAAATTATTCAAAAAGATGGATCATTTGTGGACTAAAGAGCCCTGGATGGGAAATAAATCTGAGACGGGAAAGAATACAACATTATTAATAAAATAGTATCATAGTATCATAGCCAACAGCGGAGCTAAATGGAGTCAAACACGGTTGTAAAAGACTAAATCTCTCTTTAAAGCCACGATGCTTGTTAACCTGAAAGCCATAAAAGACAAGAGACCCAAAAGGGAGAAGGCAACATCTGCACAACGAGATAAACAAGTAAATTAATTCGGACTCTTTGACAGACAGGAACGCAGCGGCACCAAGGTTACTCCGTCTTGGCAAAGCAGTGAGATCAGAGCGAGGAGGAGAGACAAAGTGGATTATGGGGGAAAGGAAAGATCAGTTGGTGCGATAAGCTCATTGTCCTCCTTTTCAGCGCAGTCCGCCCTCTGCGCCGCAGCAGGAAACTAACAAAAGGCGAAGCCAGGAGCGCTACATTCAAACACGAGGCATCGCAGCACAAGGCATCATTGAAGCACCAGATAACCAATCATACAAGCGTGCACGCGGCCATGTACACTCCATCCTGTGCGTTTTACAGAACCAGCGCAGGCGACGGTGAGACTTGCACGATCAAATATAAAAAGTATTCCGCTATAGGCGCAGTGTGATTTTCAAAACACTGCTGACAGTCAAAGGGCCTCACAATCTCTAGAGAACGCCTATATGATCCTCCCTCGCTTTCTTTTTTCTTCTTTTCATGATGCCAATGTATTTCTTGCCTGCGGTTCTTGTCTATACGTTCTCCTCACTGCAGATAATCCAAGCATGCATGTATGAGTAATTTAATTTGCACATTAATCACTCACATGCTTCCACACACACACAAGTGCACATGCTTTTTTGTCTCACACGCCACCTCTGCTCTCTTCGCCCTCCCGCAATTCTCTCCCCGTCTCCACAAGATCTCGCCTTAATTGAGGCCCTTTTAAACAGCGCTGCATGTAACCCAATGTGGATTACCTTCTAAACAATCAACCAGGCTTTTGGATGAAAAGGCTCCCAAGGGGCACACCACATCCCATCTAATGCAATTTCTTAGAGGTTCTGAGCGATAAATAAATAAATAAACTCCTCTCTGTATGTGCCGTAATTAATTTACAACGCTGAAAATTAAATTAGGGCTGGATCGTGGGGAAACACAGAAGGGGATGCACTTTACGATGAGATGATGAAATAAAAAGATGGGAGGCGTTTCATGTTCATGGGCGTGTGATGATGTTGGTGTCAGGAATAGCAGGCCAGAGGGTGAGCTCTAATTGACGGCCCTGGAGGTTAGATCCAGGTTTTGATTGGCGGAGGCCATGGATGTGTGTTCAGCGGCACACGAAGCAACAAAAAACTTTGACTTGCGAGAATACGTTTCAGATTTGAATCTGCATTATGAGGCCCATAGCGTGTATGGGGCCCACTAGCGTTTCCTTTAACCCCGCCTCCCAGCCCTCAGTCCAGCCTCGGCCTTTGGCTCATTCACAAGAACAGAGGAAGAAAAATAACTCTATTAATGCATTTTACAACTTTTAGGACCTAACGATTTAAATTAGAAGGCATTCAAGTGTGTTTATACTGGGAAGTTGCTTTACCTCAAAAAACAACAACAGACACCTCTTTTCCAATGTAAGTTGACGAAAAAAATATGTTTGGGCCCCATAGCACCATTATGAAAATTCTACATTTGTATTGTTGTCATGTTTGTAGTATCCTTTATAGAAGACTGATGGTTCAGAAATGGTCGCACCTGTGGTAGATTTCACTTTGGGATTTTAAGGCTGCTTTTTCCATTTCTTTTTTTAACATCACTTTTCGGGTTTTTGGTTTGTTTTGTCTTTATCACAGTTCTTCATTCTCTTTTATCATATTTTTCACTGTTCTTAGTGTGTAAACATCCTTTTTAAAAGCAGAAAGGTGGGGGTGGGTCTGTAAAGAAGACACCCGAATGTCTGCCCTTGGATCTGCTTGTATGTACCATGATTACTTCAGATAACAGCGCATCAAGCTTTTGAGGATGCGGTGCAGCGGGGGAATAAAACGTGCCTTGAGACATGATTTACAACTCCATCATTTCCATAGATATAAATTCAAGTTCCTGTAACCAGTAACTCGACTATATTTTGACATCGTTGACATTTGCAGTTTATGCAAGATATGTGCAGGGTTTGCTGCTTTATCTGGATATCTACATTAGTATAGTGTAGGTTGTCAGATGTATTTATTCTTTGTCAATTGGATACAAAAACAACCTTTTCCCGTGTAACACTGCAGATTATAATATTCATATAACTGTATGTGCAATTTTAAACTGGCCTACATGAACATAAAAACAAATGTTTATCAGGGAAGCCTGCACATTTGGATTCAGACACTAAACAAGGCTGTTTGGATCACTGCACACTTGTATTTGTTGTCTATTTCAAAATGACTGATGAATAATCTTCTGCTATCAATCAAACTCAGGCCCTTCAGAATAAATACATTCCAGTCATCAGTGCACAACAAAAGCGCTCGCCAAAGTGGACAGTATCGTTCAAAACCATACTTTGTATTTGTAATTATGTGTCATGTGTGACGGCCCTCTGACTGTTATAGGTAACCTGGGCAAGATCCTCTGCTTCTCCCCAGGTCTCTCCTCTCAGGTGGTTCCGGATGGGCGGAGCTGCCCAATCAAGCTTCTCCCCAGGTCTCTCCTCTCAGGTGGTTCCGGATGGGCGGAGCTGGCCAATCAACCCCAATCAGAGGGTGGCAGATAAAAGGCTCACCAGTCTGCCCATGGGGGCCCCCCTCTCCAGACCCATTATTTTTAGTCAACCTTTGTGTCTGTTAATAAATCATGGTTACTGTTTAGTTTAAACCTTGGTGTGTCTCCATATTTGTTACGACCAAGAGCCGGGCCGTGACAAATTGGGGGCTCGTCCGTTTGAATCAGGTAGTGGTAAGGATTTTTTGTTGAGCTCAAATCGATTGATTTCGGTTTTTGTTGATTGTGTGGCTCCCAGGTGCCTTGAGTGGTAGGGGCACACTTGATTACTTGGGTGTACCTCCTGGGACGTTCCTTTGTTGAAGGAAAGGAGGCGTCACTTGTTGTTCTTGTTGTTAAATGAATTGATTCGGGTGGCCAAGAGGCTATAGGAAAGTGCACCGCTGTGTGTCGTGGTAAAGCCTTGATTGGCATTGGGGAGACACTCTGAGGTTTGTTAAAGTAAATATTATTGATTAAATTAAACTTGGTCTACTTTGTTTTCTGCTCGGTGTTTGGACGAGAGAGGGGGAGCATTTGTTTTGTGCAACATTCAGGTAGTTTTTCATTTATGCTTGATAGGTAGCCTGGAGCAAGACGCAGTACTAGGACTCACCATTGTGCAATTAAAATTGCGGGGCTTCCCTGTAAGGTTACGGCTTCATCCCTTTGGGTGTAGCTGAGCGCTACCAGTAGTGTTGTGGTGACCGCGGTTAGCAGCAGTTGTCTCGGGGGCACATCCATGTGCTTGGGGGGAGGCGCCAGCGTGCTGGTCTTCTTTTCCGACCCATGGGCTTTAGTGCGTAAGTACCCGCTGCCAGTAGCCACATGAAGACTAGGGTTGAGCTTAATAAGATTTTTGTGTAGGTAGTTAGAGGGAACGCACCGTCTACGAGTTGGTTAAGTGCCTCTAGTGCGCAGCGGAGGGTTTTGGTCTGCGCTCTTGGGTCCGTAGGCATTCTGCAGTCATGGCTGGCATAGAAATTTTTTTTGATGCTCCATCTGAGGAGTTATTGGAACGGTTTACAAAGGCTCAATTATTGCAAATCGCTGAACATTATGGCGTTGCAATAACTGGAAAGAAAAAACAGGAGGTTAAGGAATGTCTCATAGCAAATCTGGAGAAAGATGACATTTTGCAAAAGTGCGCACAGGTTTCCTCTCCCAGTGTTGCAAAGGGGCTGCCTCCGCTGGGGTCGATAGTCCCTGGGTTAACATTTGACCAACAAAAAGAGCTGATGTTGATACAATTGGAACATGAAAGAATGAAAATAGATAAGGAATTGGCACTCGAAAAAATTAAAATGGAAAAGCAACTAGGTGAAATGGAGTTGCAACGACGAAAGCTGGATTTGGGTAGTGCGGGTAAACTCTCTGGTGATTCCGTGTTTGATGGGCATGGTTCACTTGGGTCTGGTGGTGCGTCCTCTTGATATTATTCGTAACCTGAGCCTTTTGCCCAAATTTAATGAAAGAGACCCGGACACATTTTTTTCTTCTGTCTTTCTGTTCGAGCGTATTGCGGATACACGGGGTTGGCCCGTCACTGAGCGAACGTTGATGTTGCAGTGTGCTTTCACAGGAAAGGCTCAGGAGGCATACGCAGCACTGAGTAACACTGATAGCCAAAGTTATACCAAAGTTAAAGCTGCTGTGCTGAAGGTATACGAGTTGGTGCCAGAGGCATACCGTCAGCACTTCAGAAATTGGAGAAGAGGGAAGACGCAGTCACATTTAGAATTTGCACGTGACTTGGTGTTGCACTTTAATCGCTGGTGCACTGCTTTGGAGGTTGACAACTTTGAAAGTTTGTGCGACCTGATATTGCTTGAGCAGTTTAAGACGGCAGTTCCACAACAGATTGCTACTTACGTCGGTGAAAAGGAAGTTAAAACAGTGGCTGAAGCTGCTGCGCTAGCAGACGACTACACCTTGACGCATAGGGGTACGTTTGGGGAGCCTCGCCCTTATGTTGCTGACTCTGGGTTCAGGAGAAATAGCCCTTTGTTTGATATGCAGCCTGCTGCTGGTCTAGGTAGAGTCGTCGGGTCAGTATACAGGAGTGAACATAGTGCACGGGAGGTTGACAAAGTTTGTAACTATTGTCGTAAAAAGGGACATTGGAAGTCTGAGTGTTATGCACTCAGGCCAAGAAGTGGATCGAGTGGTGCCCAGAACGGTTCGGAACCGCAAGGGGCCGGTCTGGCTGCCCCTGTGGTGAAACGGGTCGGTTATGTCACCCCAGAATCTGAACCATCACCCAAAACTCAGCCCTCCCCAGGTTTTGATTCTTATCTGCCATTCGTAACGGAAGGGTTTGTGTCTCTGTTGGAAGGTGACAACAAGGTTCCTGTGAAAATTTTGCGTGATACTGGTGCGTTTGACACGTTCATTGTAGCGTCAGTTCTGCCGTTTTCAGAAAACTCTGATACTGGTGACTTCATTCCAGTCCTTGGAATGGGCATGAACGTTTTGAAGGTTCCCCTACACAAGATAAGGCTCTTTTCTGATTTGTTCCAGGGTGAAGCGCAGGTGGGAGTTCGGCCAGCGTTACCAATTGAAGGAGTCACAATGATATTGGGTAATGGTTTGGTTGGTGCGCGTGTTTGGGCTGATGGGCCATCCGTTGTGGTAGCGTCAGTACCGCTGGTTAAAAACAGGCCTGATGATAGTGAAAGGGAGTTGCCCGAGGTGTTCACTGCTTGTGCAGTCACCCGTGCGATGCGCCGCGCAAACGATGCTGAGGTGGATGATGACCCAGACACTGTCAGGTTATCCTTGTCTGATTTTCCTTTGGCTGTCTCTCACGGTGACCTGGTGAGGGAGCAGCGGGTGGACCCTTCTCTGAAGCCTCTGTTTGAGAGGGCTCTCCCTGCTGCTGGTGCGAGGGACAGTGCACAGGCATACTTCATTCATGATGAGGTTCTTGTGAGAAAGTGGGTGCCCCATGGTCCTGATTTTGTTGGAGATCCTATTTTCCAGATTGTCGTGCCTTCCAAATTTCATAGTTTGGTTTTACAAGTGTCACATGACGAGGGTGGACACATGGGTGTCCGTAAAACATATGATCGCATTTTGCGTTATTTTTTTTGGCCTCGTCTAAAGAGGGATGTGGCCTCGTATATTAAAACTTGCCATACGTGTCAGTTGACCGGAAAACCGAATCAGAGCATAAAGCCTGTTCCTCTCTGCCCAATTATGGCAATTGGTCAACCGTTTGAGCATCTCATTATTGACTGTGTTGGTCCCCTACCGCGTTCGGGTGCAACCTATCTGTTGACAGTGATGTGCCAGAGCACTAGGTATCCGGCAGCATACCCATTACGCACCATCACTACTAAGTCGGTAGTGCGTGCCCTGACTCAGTTCATCTCCATATTTGGAATCCCCAAACTTTTCCTCATCTGTTTGCACAGGTTTTGAAACAACTCCGGGTGAAACATAACAAGGCAACAGAGTCAAGGAGCTCTTGAGAGGTTCCACGCCACGTTGAAGTCTTTACTCCGTGCGTACTGTACTCAGTTAGACGGAGACTGGGAAGAGGGGTTACCGTGGTTGATGCTGGGGGCTAGGGAGGTAAGTCAGGAAAGTACAGGCTTTAGCCCAAATGATCTGGTGTTTGGACACACAGTGCGTGGCCCTTTGGCAGTCTTGCAGGACGATTGGAAGAATTCTGAGCCACCTAAAAACTTGCTGCATTATGTAAATGGATTCAGGAATAGGCTATATGCTGCTGGTGAGCTAGCAAAAGAGAAACTTGCAGGCGCCCAACATAAAATGAAGCGTCTTTATGACCGTCGATCCAAGCAACGCACGTTTTCCCCGGGTGATCAAGTTCTCGCTCTGCTGCCTTTGGTCAGTTCCCCCTTTCAGGCTAAATTTACTGGTCCACATACAGTTGTAAAGAAAGTTTCAGACCAGAACTATTTGATTGCCACGCCTTTGCGTAGGAAACCTAACCAACTCTGTCATATTAACTTACTGAAGACTTATTACGATCGTGTGTCCTCTCCAGTATGCCCCCGTCCGGCGGGTTTGGCTAATACAGTCCTTGCGGACTCCATCCCTCATGCGGTGGCAGAGCTTGAGGAGGATGGGTTGTCCACTCCTGACCAATCCCTGCTGAATGGTAGGAATCACTTGTTAACCTTGACAGCTCGTTGCGCCATTTGGGGGAGGTTGAACGCACTCAGCTTATAACCCTCATCCATAATTATCCATCTCTTTTTGGTGATACTCCTTGACGTACAACTTTAATCAAACATGATATTGATGTAGGTGATGCAAGGCCCATTCGTCAACGTTTTTATAGGGTGAATCCAGAAAAACGTAAGCAGATGGACTCGGAAATAAAATATATGCTCGAAAATAACATTGCAGTTCCGTCATCGTCCAGCTGGGCGTCTCCATGTTTGACGGTTCCAAAACCTGATAATACGCCAAGATTTTGCACAGACTTGCGTAAGGTTAATAACGTGACAAAGCCAGATTCATACCCACTTCCACGTATGGATGATTGCATAGACCAAGTTTCCTCTGCAACGTTTATTTCAAAATTTGATTTGTTGAAATGATATTGGCAGGTGCCATTGTCCGAGAGGGCTCGAGAAATATCTGCTTTCATAACTCCTTCCGGCCTTTATTCCTACACGGTGATGCCGTTTGGTTTGAGAAATGCTCCAGCCACGTTTCAGCGGTTAATGAACATGGTTGTGCGTGACCTGGAGGGCTGTGCAGTGTATTTAGATGATGTTGTCATCTACTCTGACAACTGGGAAACTCACTTGCAGCGTATCGATGCTTTATTCGGCCGATTGGCTGAAGCGTGCCTCACAGTCAATCTAGCAAAATGCGAGTTTGCAAAGGCGTCGGTGACCTACCTCGGACGACTGGTCGGACATGGGACAGTGTCGCTGTTGCGTGCCAAAGTAGAGGCAATTGACATGTACCAAAGACCCACAACCAAAAAAGAGCTGCAGCGATTTTTGGGCCTTGTGGGTTACTACCGCAGTTTCTGTAGGAATTTTTCCACTGTCGTTGCCCCTCTCACTAATTTGTTGAGAGGTGACGCTAAATACTTTTGGAGTGATGTCTGTCAGCAGGCTTTTGAAAATGTGAAGTCCCTTCTCTATGCTGCTCCAGTGTTGGCAGCTCCTCATATGGATGAGCTTTTTAAGCTTTTTAAGCTCCAGGTAGATGCTAGTCAGGTGGGGCTGTGCTCCTCCAGGCCGATGAGCTTGGCATAGACAAACCAGTTAGTTTCTTTTCAAAGAAATTTAATACGCACCAGCTGAACTACTCCGTCATTGAAAAGGAGGCTCTCGCCTTGGTCTGGGCTTTAGTTTATTTTGAGGTGTACATTATGTCTGGCCTTGCTCCTCTGATTGTGTATACAGATCATAACCCCTTGACTTTCATTAATTCGCTAAAGTGTCCGAATCAAAGACTCGTGCGCTGGTCTTTATTTTTGCAGGGGTATACTTTGGACATACGTCGCATTAGAGGGAAGGACAATGTAGTGGCAGATGCGTTGTCCCGAGCACCCTGCTAAATAGCCTAATGTTGAAAGTGCTGTACATGTTATCTTCCTCCTTTCTTACTCTCCACTAAGATCGCTCGCAGGATCCTGCTGCTGAGGTTGCAGGAGTCGCTGGGTGCAGACGTGTAGGAACTAGGCAACAGTTTTTTTATTTATTCAACCCCTTTTTGTTAGATGAAACGTTTTTGTTAGATGAAACGTTACTATGATTAGTAGAGTTCCATTGGAACCCTTTTTCTATGGGGGGGGGTGACGGCCCTCTGACTGTTATAGGTAACCTGGGCAAGATCCTCTGCTTCTCCCCAGGTCTCTCCTCTCAGGTGGTTCCGGATGGGCGGAGCTGGCCAATCAACCCCAATCAGAGGGTGGCAGATAAAAGGCTCACCAGTCTGCCCATGGGGGCCCCCCTCTCCAGACCCATTATTTTTAGTCAACCTTTGTGTCTGTTAATAAATCATGGTTACTGTTTAGTTTAAACCTTGGTGTGTCTCCATATTTGTTACGACCAAGAGCCGGGCCGTGACACATGCATACTAGTTACGTAAGGAATTGTTGAGCTTGAAGATTTATTCTTGTTCTTGGAAATAATCGCTTCACAATTCTCAAGAGGAGGCCCACTTTACTGACGTGTCCACAGCTTTCAGCCACATCTCATGGCCTGTCTTCACTGAAAGAAAAAATGCTATCTGGTGGTAACTGATGTTTCTGAAAGCTTCACGAACACTAAGTGAGTGGTATGTTGTATAAGTACATGTAAAAGGATTTTGTAGCACAATTACAGTCAACTAAAAGACAATTTCTCGTGTCATTCAGTGATGAATTCGTTTACATCATCATCGGCGGTAATGGTTGCATGAGAAATTGGCAACCACTTCTTGGTCTTTGGCTGCCGTCAGTGGCAACCACTTTCTAACACGTGAAAAAAAAATCGGGGCGACAAAGAGCAAAACGTCTCTCTGAAAGTAGAGCTGATGGACAAGCTTGTACTATGAGGGGCCGTTTAGGCCATAACTATTGAGACACTCTCACGCTCACTACTGAGACACTCTCACACATACTAATGAAACACTCGTACATTCACTATTGAAACACTCTTACACTCACTACTGAAACACTTACACATACATACATACTCTGTAAACCTATGCACGCTCATATATAAAACACTATACATACTCGTCTGAAACACTTACGCATACATATGAGAAACACACACGCATACATATACTTCTGTGTCATATACACATACATATGAAATGCTTACATGCATACAAGTGAAACATTTATACGTATCTATCTGAAACAGTCATGCATGCACATATGAAAATGCTGTGTGTGTGTGTGTATATATATATATATATATATATATATTGTTGAACACTTATACATTCATAACTGAATCTCTTGCATATGATTACAAAGATATAAAAAGTTTAGATACATGTGCAAGTGTTTCACATATATATGTATACATGTTTCAAATGTGTATGTATACATTTTTCAGTTATATGTATGCTCTTACATGAGGATGTGCAAGCGTCTCACATGTATTCATGCAAGTAATTTCAGTAGTGACCGTGAGAGTGTTTCAATAGTGAATGTACGAGTGTTTCAGTAGTATGTATGAATGACATCTCACTAGCATACGGAAGGTACTTCGGTGAAGGCGGAAGCAAAGAGTGCAAGCGCCAACGGTCAAGGGTATGGCAGCGCCAGCGCACAATAGGCTTGCGACAGCTGAGGCTGTGCTCCTACTGAGGAACTTGCTTCAGTCACCTACGCTAATAAACCAAATATCTAACTCTGTAGATACACCTTCGAATGCAGCAATTAATGCTGAAATAAGGTCTCTCTACGAACCCGGTCTAGCAGCATGCAACGCGCACCTGCTCCAGGCAACGACATACGGAACTATTGTCCCCGCTATGAAACGAGGGCAACTTACAGCACATGGAAAGCTAAACCAAGACAAAAGTAAGTAGAATTGTTTTATTTTTCATTGTTTAAGATAACTGGGGCATACCATTAATTCGCATAGTCCTAATGTTGGCTAGCTAGCAAAGTAAGGGTAATGTTGCTTGTTAGCTAGCATATTGGTGGCTGCGTTAGCCTAAGTAGCTAGCACTAACTATGCTCGTCTGACGTGTTCTTTTTTTACAGAGTCAGACAGAAAACGCTGTACCATCGGACCTTTAACAACGACGTTATTTTGCTGCCTAGTCCTACAGACTACACTGTTTGACTGCATAGTTCAAGGGCCAGAGAAATCTAGACCAGACCTGGGGGACATCGTAGATTCTGAAATCCGTGACAAAATACAAAAGGTTTGTTGCATTTTAATTTCATCATATTCAGTGTTTATGATGAATTTAAATATTTTGGCTGTGTATGTATACGTTTTTCAGTTATATGTATGTGTGCTCTTACATGAGAATGTGCAAGCGTCTCACATGTATTCATACAAGTAATTTCAGTAGTGACCGTGAGAGTGTTTCAATAGTGAATGTACGAGTGTTTCAGTAGTATGTATGAATGACATCTCACTAGTATACGGAAGGTACTTCGGTTAAACCGGAAGGCGGAAGCAAAGAGTGCATGTTTTGAACAGCGACAAAGCACCAATCTTAGCCCGCTTGGCAGCGGGTAAGAGCGTGACATTTCAGGGTTATTTCAATCATTTTTTTTGTGATTGAATATGAAGGTGCAACTTCTATATATTTTCATGCATGCCTTATTCGTAATTGGCAATCGCGATGACATCGTTGATTTTTTCAATAGGGTGCTGCGCTGCGTTCAATTAGCGGTCGGACTGTGTTCAGACATAGGCAACGTCTTGGTGTCGGACCTTTGGAATACACGTCCTTGACCAATGAAGAACTGATATTAACCATAAGGGAGATTTCCACGAGTACCCCGAATGCTGGTGAGAGATACGTTATTGGAAGTCTACGGGCTCGCGGAATCCGTATCCAGCGCTGGAGGTTCCGTCAAATTCTGCAGGAGATTGATCCCGTCGGACGGTCATTGAGACGCACTCAAGCAATTCGCCGAAGGGTTTACAGTGTGCAAACTCGAAACGAGTCATGGTATGTGTGCTATGGGCCATTGACAGGTCTATTCTTACACGTTATGGCTTGCCTAATGTTACTGTTTGTGATCCCTGTATTGATTATTCCTGTACCATTTTGACTCTTTGCTCCTATACTCTAGATTAGAACTAGCTGCCGAGGACTGGCTCCATTGAGCCAGAATAAAACAATTTAGGTCTACTCATGGTGAACGGCCAAATATCATCAATATTCAAAATGCTTTACTTTGTTATCTATCATGAGGCCAATCTCTGAGTGTGTGTGATCAACACGATCATTTTGATCACCATATTATACATAAAAGTGATCGTGTTTATCACACACACTCGGGAGATTGGTCACATGATGGCTAACAAGATAAACAAGTAGAGCATTTTGAATATTTGGCTGTTCACCATGAGTGAATTGTTTTATTGCTCAACTATCAGTTGGGGAAGCCAGCTACACTCTAACTGAAACTAATGGACACTTAATGAACCCTTACACTAAGGGTTCATTAAGGTCTTGCAACAATATTTCTGCCCCATAGAGATGGACCACTTGTATGATGTGACCCTACATAATTCTCTGAGTGCTTTCCAGGATTGTAACAGCTGTCACTTATTTCTTTTATACAGGCATATTGACAGGAACCATAAATTGGTGAGGTGGAGAATGGTGTTCCATGGCTGTGTGGATGGGTACAGTCGCACCATCATATACCTTCAGTGCCTCAACAATAACAGGGCATCAAGTGTTTTGAACCTGTTTCAGCAGGGCGTATCTGACTTTGGACTGCCTTCAAGAGTACGGAGCGACCATGGAAGGGCAAATATAGAGGTCGCCCGATTTATGCTGAACAGTAGAGGGTTGAATAGGAGAAGCATGATCATGGGGCGCAGCGTACACAACCAAAGAATAGAGAGGCTATGGGCAGAACTAAACCGAGTCGTTTCATACTACTTCTCTGACTTATTTACCTTTATGGAAAATGAAGGCATACTTGACTCTCTTTGTGATCTTAATTTATTTTGTTTGCATTACATTTACTTACCTCGGGTTCAAAGGGCAGTCAGAGAATTCAGGAGCCAATGGAATAACCATGGACTGCCAAACCCCATTGCAATTGTGGCATAGAGGTGTTGTCAGGCATATTGGAAGCAACAACACAGCTATAGGTGGTGTGTTTCAGATTGATGAACATTTAGGCACTGATACTGAACCACTACCTGCAGTAGAGAGCAGGAATAATATTGAGGTTCCTGAAAACTGTGTTCATGTAAGCAACAATACCATGCAAGAAATTCAAGAATTAATTGACCCATTAATGAATGATGGAAATCATGGAATACAATTATTTCTGTCTCTTTTACATTTTTTGCAAGCAAGACATCCCAGAGGACTAAGTGAATGATTCTCTTACTAGTGTGCAAAGTTGAGTTGGCCTAAGAATTTCACTACTGATATTGCAAGTTGATGTCTAGTATGTGACAATAAACTTGAATGAAGAAATTGGGCTATTATTTCATAACAAACATTTATTGATGTGTAAATGTACCTGTATAAAAGAACCCTGACGATCAAAAGTTGTTTCTACTGTATTTCTGAGCATTAGCTGATCGACTGATATCCGCTGGCTAACTGAGTAAGGCTGACTTCTGTGCAAAGTAAAACCCGGAAAGCTATTTTTATTTTTATGTTCCAGATTTGAAGAGTTTCCAGGTTTTACTGATTGCAGAAGTCAGGCTTACTCAGTTAGCCATCTTAGAGAAATACCTTCCCAGCTCATTCGACAAGTACATTTGAATTAAACTTGACAATAAAAAAACAAATTAAAAAAGTAAACTTTGGGGGCTGCTGGGTGGCTCGTCCCGTTGATTCGCGGTTGCGGTGTTTGGACAAGCGTCACGGTCTGGTATTGAATTTAGACCGTGCCATGTGATACTGCCCAACATGAAAAATAAATTTCTCGAGTGGCTCCATTCTTAGAACATTCATGTAAAACAAACAGGACAAATGTAAGCCCTTACTAGGAAATGTATGCACTCAAGTTAACAAAACAAGCAAACTTTGGTCTAGTGTGAATGAAATAATTTGCATTTCCAACATATCCACATAATTGGAGTGGATACCGACATAACCGTTTAATGCTGTACAATAAACAAAATGTCAGCAATTTTTAGAATTCAATTGTGGCATAGTACTTGTCAGCAAGACAAGTACTATGCCGTTGCTGACATGGCAATCAAAAACTAGAGGCCATTATAAACATTTTATAACAATTTCCGTAGACATAGGCTATACTTTTATACAACGGAATCAGGATTAGTGTGAGATGGATCCTTTTTCACTCTTACCTCAATAGGACAACAACAACCTAAAAACCATTAGGTTGTAACAAAACATGTCTGAACCACTGCCCTATACCAAATATGTTTTCTCAGCTGTTACATTTTCTACCTTTCAACTTTAAAATTTACATTCATCATCTATGGCATGCCAAAGCCCTGTGTGTTTCTTATTGCAAAGTCCATGTTGCTCTTAAAACCACCGTATGTGCTGTAGATAGGCAGTCGAAGACAGCTGATGCAGGTGTTGGCAACAGGGAACTTTTCTGCTCCACCACTTGAGTGAAGAAATTCGAGAGATGGCTGAGGAGAAAAGCCGATTGGTGGTACTGCATCAGATCCCGTTGCAAATGCTAGGATGTCCCCCAACTTCGAGTTTTTCGCTCTCTCTCACACACATACACACCTTCAACATCTTGTAAATAGTCCCTCCAGAAAGCAACTAATGTTTCCTCATCTCTTGTCTGGTTGCTCCCCTCCTCTGACCACCGGACGTGGAACAGCCCATCAACCTGGTCAGCAGTGAGCGGCTTTGGATTGTAGCACATCACTGGACTGAAAGATTCTGGATCCTTCTGGATATGCTCCAGAACTCCAAGCGTTTTCAACCCATCTTTGAAACTACAGTAAATGACAGTATGGGAGGAAAGGTGGTTCAATGAAGAGTTCACTCTTTTGCATGTGTTGGACATCAAACAACAGGATTTTCAATTTAACTACATTTAAAATACCTTTCAAATGGTCCACGGACTCGATTGATCACTTGAAACATCAAGACATCTTCTACAAGTCTATCCCTGTCGTCAACACTTTTCAGTGGCTTCAGACAGCCTGCATTGGCGAGATAGTCAAGGAGAGGTTCAGTTGACTGGGTGAGTTCCTCCAGAGTTGTTGATTCTGAAACCTAAGAATGATTAAAAGTTTATTTTTTTAAATCAGATAAAAAAATAAAACAGTTGATTTACTGTCCCCCACCAATTATTGCGCACCCACCTTCCTCATCCAAATTCCATTGCAATGGAAATTGAAGTTAAACATTATTCCAGTGACTACTTTTAGCTCAAAACTCTAATTTTCTCAGATTTCACCACTGCTTTGCTAGAGGTGATTGTAACTATGACGTTAGTTGCTGATAACGTGCCAGTGATATGATTTTATTTTTAATTGGGAAAGACTACTTCAGTCCAATGAGCGCAACCTGGGCACTTCATCACATCCAAAATGATATCTTGTGGCAGACGCATAATACCACAGTGTGAAACGGATATAAACTGATCCATTTAATTGAATGGGGGGCACAAATGATAAGACAGATAGAGAATGCATTCTTACAAATATGAATATTCTGTGCTTGGACCAGCCAAAATCTTTCAATTCATCATAAGCACTGAATATGATGAAATTAAAATGCAACAAACCTTTTGTATTTTGTCACGGATTTCAGAATCTACGATGTCCCCCAGGTCTGGTCTAGATTTCTCTGGCCCTTGAACTATGCAGTCAAACAGTGTAGTCTGTAGGACTAAGCAGCAAAATAACGTCCTTGTTAAAGGTCCGATGGTACAGTGTTTTCTGTCTGACTCTGTAAAAAAAGAACACGTCAGATGAGCTAACGTTAGTGCTAGCTACTTAGGTTAACACAGCCACCAATATGCTAGCTAACAAGCAACATTACCCTTACTTTGCTAGCTAGCCAACATTAGGACTATGCAAATTAATGGAATGCCCCAGTTATCTTAAACAATAAAAAATAAAACAATTCTATTTACTTTTGTCTTGGTTTAGCTTTCCATGTGCTGTAAGTTGCCCTCATTTCATAGCGGGGACAATAGTTCCGTATGTCGTTGCCTGGAGCAGGTGCGCGTTGCATGCTGCTAGACCGGGTTCGTAGAGAGACCTTATTTCAGCATTAATTGCTGCATTCAAAGGTGTATCTACAGAGTTAGATATGTGGTTTATTAGCGTAGATGACTGAAGCAAGTTCCTCAGTAGGAGCACAGCCTCAGCTGTCGCAAGCCTATTGTACGCTGGCGCTGCCATACCCTTGACCGTTGGCGCTTGCACTCTTTGCTTCCGCCTTCCGGTTTAACCAAAGTACCTTCCGTATGCTAGTGAGATGTCATTCATACATACTACTGAAACACTCGTACATTCACTATTGAAACACTCTCACGGTCACTACTGAAATTACTTGTATGAATACATGTGAGACGCTTGCACATCCTCATGTAAGAGCATAAATACATATAACTGAAAAACGTTTGAAACATGTATACATATATATGTGAAACACTTGCACATGTATCTAAACTTGTTATATATTTGTAATCATATGCAAGAGATTCAGTTATGAACGTATAAGTGTTCAACAATATATATATATATACTGCATTTTCATATGTGCATGCATGACTGTTTCAGATAGATACGTATAAATGTTTCACTTGTATGCATGTAAGCATTTCATATGTATGTGTATATGACACAGAAGTATATATGTATGCGTGTGTTTCTCATATGTATGCGTAAGTGTTTCAGACGAGTATGTATAGTGTTTTATATATGAGCGTGCATAGGTTTACAGAGTATGTATGTATGTGTAAGTGTTTCAGTAGTGAGTGTAAGAGCGTTTCAATAGTGAATGTACGAGTGTTTCATTAGTATGTGTGAGAGTGTCTCAGTAGTGAGTGTGAGAGTGTCTCAATAGTTATGGCCTAAACGGCCCCTCATATTGTACTGGTGTCTCTTGAGGGGCCCATAAACAAAGACTGCAATGCTGAAGGGCCAATGGATCAAGAAAAGATCCACAAAGAACCAGAAAACCAACATTTGAAAGGGAGAGAAGGGATGAAGAGCAACCAGTGACTTGTCTGATACATTTAAAGACACCAATGCTGGTCTTGTGTATACCAGGAATTGAAGGTGAACACGTTAACTGATAACACTTAAGATTCACATTCAAGAAAAAAATGGCAACCATATTTTTTAAACCAAACCTTTAGCTGATGCCTGGTCACTTGTAACCCTTTTTTTAAAGTGTTGAGCCGTAATTGTGGAGAATTATCCAGCACTTGTCTTAGATGCTTTAAAGGTGATTTGCCTCTAAAATAGGACTTGCTGATAGTATGAAAGCAGTAATGTTAGTGGTAAAGTTTTGGTCGCAGCTGTTGTTGGTGATTTGACTTTTCCCCGTCACATTTTCCTTTCACGAGACGTTGGCAGCTGGCAGCCACGGAGCTAATTTTCGCTTGCTCATTAGGACGCTTCCTTACCGCGGTTTAATAAAAGCAATGAGATCCAAGGCCGTGTTTTACAGTGGTGTGGCTCAGAGCTTAATTCTCCACCTGATGTCTGCTTGCCTTTCATACAAGAGTGCATATCGGCGTCAGCATCATGCAGAAAGCTCTCGCCGATGATTTTCCACTTGATTTACCTCAGCTGATTGATGGTGTTGCCCCCAATGAGAAGAAAATGAAAGATGTGGTTGGATTTTTTTTCTTCTTTTTTCCCCCCCCCCCCCCGACCAATAAGAAGAGAGAAACTCATCCGCTGACAAACACGCCATCATCCCTTTGTGTGTCATACACTCGCACAAACATTCCGCACACATGATCCGTCTTCCTTTCGGGATAAAACACACACCTACATGTGTTGCAAAAGGAGGGCCTCATTTGCCAAAGTGTCGGCGCTGGACCGATTGTAGCGGCGTGATGAATGGCTGATGGAGGCTCGGTGGGGGTGCAGAGGAAACAATTAGTGCCATGTTGATCTCTCTTCTTCTCCTCCGCCCTCTATCCATCCCTCATCCCCTTGTTCTCTCCCTCTGATCCTCGCTAGCGTTCTCCCAGTCAATCATTGTCTCTCTCTCTCTCTCTCTCTCTCTCTCTCTCTCGGAATTTGCACCGCACGGCCATTAGTATTAATATGCATCTTGAGGGAAGAGAGGGAACAGGCCTAAATGAATAAAGATGGAAACAGGGAACAGGCAGATGAGGGTTGGCGAGAGGACAATGAAGTGTCTCGTCCCTGTGATGCCGACATCATTAAAGTTAGCTGCTGGTGGAGTCTGAGCGGGCAAGGGACAGGGACAGGTGAAAAATAAATAAATTAGAATTAAAAGGCAAGATGAACGAGTGAGATGGTTCTCGGAGGAGGGGAAAGGGCATCCTTCTGAAAGCAAGGCCATACCTTCCATTGGGGATGGGAAGAACATGCCAGCCCTCTATTTTCAAAATCATATATTTGAAAAGCTTAGGTAGCTTTTCTGCCCGCTGTAAATGTTTCTAAACTTAATTTAATCCACGTATTTATTTACAGTTAATAAAAGGACGGAAGGTTCGCTACACCCCAACCCCCCGCTACTACCATGGAGCCCACACTGCCACTAACTGCACTCCCTTTTAATCTAACTTTTGTACAGACGAAAAAGTAATTTCAGAGAGTGGCAGACAGAAAGGTCGACAACTTGTGTTTGAAGGATACAGTTAGGATGTCAAAGTGATTCAGCAGTAAAACCAGGTTAAAAAGATAAAGATAGAAGCTAAAGCCTCCAGGTCATTGTGTCAAAGTCAACCACTACGCCACCTGGAGAAGATAAGGTAAGAACACTGTTCCTGTAAAGCCGGGTAGGTCTTTATTCATGTTCACAATCATTAAAAAAACAAAAGCAGCATGTGTGGACATCCAGTATACCGCCTAACATAGAGCCGCTAACGCTAATTAATGACACGCTAACGTACTCTGCTAATTTTATCTCCACAGGTTTTGATGTAGAAACGTAACGTTTTAGAAAAGTACAGCTCCTTCCAACTCCAGGTAACGACTAACGAGTATCACTGTTACACAACGTTTAACCGAGACTCCAGGCTCCAAATTCACAGGATCAGCCTGAAAACGAAGAAAAACCTGAACCGACTGCATGAGAGTCGATGCAGCAGAGCCAGATTGTTGTCTGACTCTTGTCAGGAGCTGGCTGAGGCTAAGCTACGATTGTCTGCGTTCGGGGGCGGGACTTTGCAAAAGGTCGAGTGAACATCAAAAAAGATGAGGTCGTAAAGCAAAGTGCCATTTTAGTTAAGAGGAACAACATAATCTGTAATAAAGTATCAGGCAGTTAGTTCACTCATTTAGAGTTCCATTTTGTTCTACTACCTTTACTGTAAAAAGGAACAATCTCATAATTTTGTGTTATGTTGACATATTGATATAAATGTATTTAAATGCATGAGGTGGAATAACATTGTGGCACCCCTACTTCTGAAACCAAACTTACACTCTAGTGCGCGTATGTGTGTTTAAACGTGTATTTGCCTGTGTGTGTGTGTGTGTGTGTGTGTACAGGACACATTGTATTAAGTGTGTCGGTCCCACAACGAGGTCAGGCTGATGAATGGCCACTCCTCCCTAAAGTGCTAGCCTGGACCAATCTGTTTCTGTCACCCTACCACTCAGCGGACAACAATGTATGTGTGTGTGTGTGTGTGTGTGTGTGTGTGTGTGTGTGTGTGTGTGTGTGTGTGTGTGTGTGTGTGTGTGTGTGTGTGTAACGTATATATCCACACTGGTAGTGTGTCCGTGCGTGCGGTTTCTGCATACATGCATATATTCACGCAGTGTTTATCTTTGCACATATGCATGCACTATAGGTGTTCATGAATGCATTCATGGGTTTGGTATATTAAGAAGAGTGTGTGTCATGCGCATGTGTGTGTGGA
Source organism: Myoxocephalus aenaeus (assembly GCA_038501785.1). Taxonomy (NCBI): domain Eukaryota; kingdom Metazoa; phylum Chordata; class Actinopteri; order Perciformes; family Cottidae; genus Myoxocephalus; species Myoxocephalus aenaeus. The sequence continues at coordinate 5,606,347 of JBAMJR010000419.1, read as the reverse complement.
CTTGTGGCAGCGGGTGTCAGAGGATCCCGCTTTGTAGTTTCAGAGCCCGGGCAGATAAATGGCCTCCACTGAGTCACTGATCATCACTGCAAATAGGTCATGACATAAACAGGCTGAACATGAAGGGTGGAAGCAGCAGAGACCATCCCATAACTGTAAAATGTAAAAGTCTCAGCAGGAGCAAATAAGTGGCCAAAGTTTCTTTTAAAGCGTGACTTTGCGATTTAGCTAATTGTCGTTTTGTGATTGGTGATTCGAGTAAACAGCGTCTTACATCTGACATCCACGACAGTGTCTCAACAAACAATTCTCAGCGTATTTACACTGGTAATGCACCATGTGTGTTCATCCGTGACCATTTATGTCTCGTTAAAGTGTCCTTGAGCTGAAATACAGACTCATTGCTTTGTAAATTGCTTTAAATAAGATCCTCAATCAAAGTTATTTTGTTGTAAAATGAACAGGAAACACAGATTAGCTTGACCTCAGTATCTCTACTTTTTAACCACTCGAGTTAAATGTCAGCCAAAGTTACGGAACATATTCACCCGACTTTTGATGAGCGGCGTTTCGTTCTCATGCTGCGACACTCAACGCTCAATTCACAAAACTCTCAAGAGATCAGTTACCGAAATGGAAAAAAGGGGGAAATGTGATCGAATTACAATAACTCGCAGAAATGTTATCCCAGTGTCGCTTCAACTCGAATGACTCACTGACGATGTTTGCAATGAAAAAAAAAAAGCAAGTTGGACAACGTGCACAAGAGTGCAGTTGTTTTTCCCCAAAAATAGGCCAAATGTGTTTTCCATTATAGTTAGTTTCTGTAACTCTCATAGCCAACAGCTAGACCACCTTTAGACACTACGACTTGTTTTATGAGCTTCACCCTCTCTGTCCAACGATGTCACATGATCAAATAGTAAGGTCGGCCACACTGAAACTGCCAAATGGAGCAGTAAAAACCTCCTGGGATGAATGTACGGTGCAGGACATGCATTGCCTTTGTTTAGACTTTGTTTTCTTAAGTCATTGAGGCTTACTGCTGAATTTCCGCAACTTCATCATCATCATCATCCTCATGGCAGCGTGCAGGTTTTTGGTTGCTTAGTAACGGCAGGTGCGACGGCAGCGTAACCTCCCAGGCACCTTGTATAAAAGGATGAACGCGGCCCGGCTGGCATTTCCACATATTTTTGGGCACAACATATGGACGGCCTATACTCAACATGTATATGTATATGTATGTACATGTATTTTTACAACATGTATAACTTAAGTAGATATTGATTTATGAGAAAGTACGTACAACTCAAGTTGAGATATTGTAAAAAAAAAAAAAAGAAATAATAAATAGCCATATTGCCAGGTTATTAGGCACATCTAACTAAAACTGAGCATAAATAGTAGCAACACCTGTCAGTGTTATGCATTGAAATTCAACAGCACCACAAACTGCTGCCCCAAGAAATAGTCAACACAACAGCTCCAACATTGTATTACACAACATTAGCCAGGTGTGCTGAGTGGATTTCACTCTCAAATACTTATCTATTATGGAGGGCTGAGTCAGCATTGTAATATGTATTACAATCTAGATATACTGTAAATAAATCCATATGTAATGTAGAATTTAAGTTGCTATACTTTAAAGTTCTGCATATACCTGACGTGTCATTTTACGGCTACATTCTGCAGCTATGGAGAGTCTGTGGTTATCGTCACGAGCCCTATAATCTTTGTTAAATGTTTTAATGCGACACGGAAGATGAAAATGGAAGCAGGCAGAAACAGAGACAGAGGGAGAGACAGCAGCGCCATAATGAGAATCATGCCCCAATTCATTTTACTCAGGTAGTTAATTCAATGCAATTCACCACACTCACACACTTATCTGAAGCACTTTAGAAGAATATGGTCGATATAATATCTTATTCCACTGAAAAAAACTGAGGGATGGTAGACAAGAGACAGAAGCAGAAAAAAAAGAGATTCTGAAGCATTTCATTTCAACACCGTGGTCCACTTATTATACAAATGACCTCATGTTCATTCCTGTAGTGTACAGTAACTGTCACCGGCTGAAGGTCTTTTTTGGTGTCGGCCTTTTAGTTTTGGTGTTCTCCGTCGTTGTTTGACGGATTTTGACGTTTGCCTTTGTCGGACTCGGTGGAATAAAATCGCTGTACGCCGGCCTTCTTCGGAGTTATCTCACAGCCAAACTGGATGGATACACGGCAAAGGTCAAAGATCAAAGAGGCCGACTCAAATAAGTCGTAGGTTTGTTTTCTAGTGGCTCCCAATGCCACTAATGTTGTGGTACGATGCCATGGCAGCGGCGTGACAATGCTCATAATTATTTTACTATAGAAGGACAGTGCATGCCAATTAACATTTCTTTGAAGGGCAGTTAGTACGGTGTTATTTTACAGGGTCTCCTAATTTCCTCCGAATTTTCTGGAACGAGCGAAGCAATTTGGTACTAATTATTGGGACGATGGTGACAAAGTTCTGATGCAGTTGATTGAGTTTAGCAAATTAGATTGAGTTTATAAGGGGTTGTTGATTTCCCTGAGAGCTGCTTTAGAACCTTTAAAATCACCCGTAAAACACTCTAGGTTGCACTTACAATTATGGAAGATTATTCAATTGTATCCCTTTATTTCATAAAAGTATTATACACAATTACAGAAGTAGTCTTTTGCAGCTGAAAACTGGCAGTTTTTAGAATTAGTAGAATTAAATAGTACAATACAAAGTAATTCAACGCTACTCCTTTTTCACACAAAGAACATTGAAAAAAAAAAGGCTTTTCTGAAAAACATATTTTTACATCTTGAATGTAAGCCTGTGTAACTTTTCATTTTTGGGTGTATAATTTGCTCATTTTTAAATGTAATTTTAATCCGGAGGCCCAATCACTTTCTGAACATGTTGCTGTACGCATATCATTCACTCCGAGATCTTGCTTTTTCCATACGTTCCAACCCATGCGTTGGCGAGCGTGAAGGGCTTTTTAAAACTGAGGGAGTTTGGTGTTCACTAATGAGAGAGTCACATGAGTGGCGGTAGAAAAGCTCTCCGGACCTGTGAGCGCCATTATGGTGAGGGAGAGAGGGGCTTCAACGAGCTCTCGTCGTGTGTGTGTGTGTGTGTGTGTGTGTGTGTGTGTGTGTGTGTGTGTGTGTGTACACAGATACCAGAAAGTGAATGAGTGACTGAATGAGCGAAAGAGAATCACAGAGATTGGCCAGCAGGGAGAGTGTAATCTCTGGGTAATCTTCATCAAGAGTGCTGATGGAAGTCCAAAATGTTTTTATTTTTGTCTCTTTGTCTGCACAAGTGTGTGTGTGTGTGTGTGTGTGTGTGTGTGTGTGTGTGTGTGTGTGTGTGTGTGTGTTGCACATAGGTATAAACACATCTGACTTATCATAGTGTCCCATAATGTGTACTTGTGTGTGACCGTGCCCGGTGTGGGTGCTATGAGGGTTGCTGACAGTGACAGAGCAGGACACTGGGTAATGGAGTTTGTACCAGTCGAGAGTGCATCAAGCTGACAGATGCTAGTCCCCTCGGACACCGTGGGGGAGGAAGTGCTCATTCACTCTCATTGCCACCTCGTGGGAGGGCCTGGAGTACCGCTACACACACACACACACAAGTAGAGACAGTGATAGGTTACACCGTGCACACACAGTCACGGGAGGGCAGGCAGAGGCTTGATGAACACACACACACCTGTGTGCCACACATTACACACACAGTTATAGAGGGGAATGTGACTTCACACATGCGTGCACACACTTTGTTCTTGTCACGCGTGACGACAATCTGTTGTACCTTTCTTTACACCCCAAATTCACCCAAATTACAGAGAAACATATCGTCTCTGTTGAGCAGAAAGGGAAAGGAAATTAAAATAATTGAGCACTGCATCGTCAAAGTTGGTATTGTGTCTTATATATAGTCAGAAACTTGCATGTGTCATTATGTTTTAAATACTGTGCCAAAATACAGACCCGGTGGAGCTGTGAGGATTTACCGACAGTTTGAGGATCCAATGGAGATGTAATCAGAATCTCTATTTAATGTTTTAAATATTAAAATTCCCTCCCGACAGCGACGATGTTTCACTTACTTCTAGTATCTAGAACTAGCACATTTTGATTGTATTGCATGTTTTCAAGAAATGCACAAATGCACAAAAATGCCCCCCTGTTTCCGGTTTCGATGCTAAGCTAAGCTAACTGTCTTCATACGGAGTGGGCACAAAAGAGAGTGGCGTCGATCTTCTCATCTCACTGACTTTAAGCAAGAACAGGAAAAAAAAAGCGTACTTCCTAAAAACGCAGAACTGTTCCTTTAACACGCGTCACATTGTGAGGACTCTCGTCTGGGGACAAAAAGCCCGTCCTCACCAAGTTAACAATTTCATTCTAGTTTAGTTGAACACAAAGTGCCCAGCTATGGAGGCCAGAGACACACACACACACACACACACACACACTCATACGAAGGCTCATTATCACAAACAGTAACTCTGACGTTCCTCAACAAAGGGCCTTTTTCTCCCTCACACACACCTTCTTACTAACACTCCTCATACTCACAAACCCATCTTGTCACATTCACACACTTCCGTGCACACACACACACACACACTCACACACACACTCACACACACACACACACACACACACACACACACACACACACACACAGACAGAAGCGCACACACACGGTATTATGGCACCACCAAAGCCTGCAGACAGGTAAATTAGAGACAGGAGTTCACTAAGGTTGCCCTCAGCAGTACAAGGGGAGTGTGATGAGATGACATTGAATGACTGACATATTATTTATTCTATTATGCTCATATTTTTACCACTCTGGTTATATATTTTATTCTAGAATTTATTTCTCTGTTTCTGCTCTTCAATGTTGTTGCCCAGTTTGCATTATACAAGATATTATATGAAAAGCTGCAGAAACTAGGAGATGAGTTATTATTTCAGAGAGGGACATTTGACCTTTTTCTTCTTTTTTTTCATTTCAATCTCCCCAATGTTCTTGAAGAGCTGTATCACTAAATGAATCTTACATAACCGGCTCTTATCTGGAGTCGGGGCTTAAAGCTCTTATCCAATTACAAACTATCCAGCTCGCTCTCACGGACTACCTCAGCTTGAGGACGCTGCTGCGAGCACAAGAGGAGCACTCTCGCTCCCTCCGTCTGCCCCGTGCCACCGCCTCCCCGTCCTCTGATATGCAGACGTCATCCTCGCTGTAAAGTCAAAGAAGGTGCTGCAGACGGCTACTGTGTCAACACGACGGGGGTCGCACTCGCTCTCTGTGTTCATCCATCCCTCCGTCTCCACTTCTTTCAGTGTGAAGATAGTATCTATTGTTTAGACCGGCGTAGAGGCGGGGGGAGGGCGGCACAGAGACTCTCGGTAATCAGGATGAGACTAATCACAATAAGAGGACACCCTTTTGTCTCCGTCCTCATTTGCGCTTCTGCTGCCTCCGCGGCGTTCAAAGTAGAAAGAGGCCGAAGAGAAAAGTGGATGAAATGAGCACTGGAGATAACGCCGCGTCTTCGGAGACCTTTCACGCCGTCAGCATCCGTCCCTCTCTCAGCGGGGAGAGGAATCTGTGCATTACACCCCGCAGAGTGTCCGCGTTTCAGACGGACTACATCTTCTGAGTAATCGCAACTCGACTAACTAACCGCAGCAGCCGGACGCTCCTTCATGTCATGTTGTGACCCTCCACGCACAAAGAGGGAGGAACGTGTGCGTTACAAAGAATGTTTTAGTCTCCATCCTTTGAAAAAGTCAGTGGTAATGTCATCTGATGGGTGACGTATTCCTTAAATCACTTCTCATGTTAAAAAAAAAACACACAACTTTTCTTCTACTGTTGAACGTACAAGCACACATTACTTAAAGCTACCCCAAGAAGCGTTCATTTTGGGCTGGTTTTGGCGCTCTCTGTGGAGGAAAATGGTGGCGTTTCCGAGAGTCCCTTTAGAAAAAAAACTCTCAGCAGGGTCGGGAAAAAAGTCTGCCCCGCTCACTCCTGGTTCGGGATCTTCCACGCCAACCTTCCCGCCGGCGGACCCAGCAATATAGGCCGGGGTCGGCGGCAGGTCCTCCGGCAGCATGGCATCAGTGTTTGCTCCCAGCGGAGACCGGCGGAGGAGCGAGGCCTCTGCTCCTGACCGGAGCACGAAGCTATCCTCCTCCCTCAGGAGCGTCGGACTGCGGGTCGAAGTTTGCCATTGAAGTCGGATCTGTTGTTGAAGCCGGTAGCTGCTGGAGTCTGAGCTGAAGGAGTCTCTGGTGAAACCGCATGATTCCATCCGATTCCGTGCAGAATCAGACACAGAGGCACTGATGACCAGCGTTAAGAATAACGATGGAGAGATGGCACAATATTCTCGCTGATGGTCTCGTTTACATATACACAGAGGCATCGGTACATATTAAAAGGTTACAAACAGTAGGAATATATAGGACTGTGCCTCCTACCCAGACATTATTGTGTGTGACAAACCTATCAAAAACAATCCAGGTTGAATAAACACAAAGGCGTCTTTTCCAGAAAGGACGGTTCTTGGAAAAACTAAAGAAGTACAACAACGTCTCAGACGTTGAACAGAGATGATGAGGATGATGATAAGTGCAGCTGGCTTCACGAGAGACAGAAAACAGGTGGTCGAGGAGAGAGAGAGACAGAGCTTCTTCCTCTGATAAACTCAGCGATATCAGTGTCTCCTCTCTCACAAAGCATAAGAGGGATTTTCTCCAGAGACTCATCTCTCTCTATTCCCCGTTTCTGTCCCCCTCCACCTGCCCTTTCTCTTCCTGCCTCTGTTGAGCCGACTGCCAAAGAACAGTAGGGGATGTGGCACCAGAAGAGATAAACAACACACGCGCACACACAAAAATTAAAAAATAAAACGCATATGCACATGCACACACACGCACTGTGTTTGCCATGTGGCACACACAGGTTTCGCAGCCAATCAGATAACATTCACACTGCAGAATGCCGTCATGCACGGAGCCAAATCTGTCTCTCAGAGACATAGGATGGCTGACAGATTCTCTCGCTTACCGATCCAATTATTTTTTTTATTTTAATTTTTATCGGCATGACTTGTTAAATTAGTTTTTCCTTGTCAAAGCACATGCGGGAAAGAAGAGGAAAAACGCAAAAGGTGATTATAACTCAAAACTGTTTATTTTAGAGACGTCCTACTGTACTAAATGTTGTTTACCGTTTCTTCTGTACCCATCTAGCATGCACACACACACACACACACACGCACACGAGTACACCAAAAGATACACTCTTACAGATTAAAAAGGCAGAAAATATGTATTTTATGCAGCAGGTAGACACACCCCATCACAAACACAAAATGGTGGGACACACACACACACACACACACACACACACACGGGTGCAGGCAGGCCGGCCGGCTGGAACAGCAGCCCACCGTAATGTGATTTTGTCTCGATTAAAATGGTGGGAATTGGATCTGAGGTAAAAGGCCATGTCAAGAGAGAACAAATGGGAGCGGCGGCACACGGAGGAAGATGAACGACTGTCTGGGAGATGGAGAGATGAGATGGAGGGGAGGAGGTGACGGAGGGAGAGGGATATGATGGGAGGGGAGAGGAAAGCAAGGGGGAAGAAGAAGAAAAAAAAGAGTTTGGGGGTGGGGGGGTCTTTATCATCCATTATGGAGACGGCCCCTTCCCTCATATCTGTAACCCTCCTCTCCTCCACACGTGATGACCTCCTCGTGGAGAGGGGAAGTCATGAGCTGGGAGAGTCATACATACGTCCTCCTCATCCTCCTCATCCTCGGCTGGATATTCCTCTGCTCTTTCATCTTCTTTCATCTCATTCCACCTTTGCTGCTTCACCTATATGCTATATGCGTCTTCCATTTACCTCCATCATCTTTGTTTTCCTTCTGTTGCTCGGCCGCGGACAGAGGCTTTGTGTTTTCAGGTTGTGCGTCCGTCCGGTCCTGGCTCGTGAACGCAATATCCCAGATACGCCTGGAGGATATTTCTTCAGATTTTGGCATAAACCTCCACTTGCACTCAATAATGAATTGATGAGATTTTGGAGGTCAAAGGTCGAGGTCTCTATGACCTCACAAACGCCTTGAGCAAATTTATTCAAATTTGGCTCGAACATCCACCTGGACCTTAAGGATAAAATATAAAATATTAACATTTAAGGATGTTAATTATGACAATTTTACACAAACGTCTAACGAGATAAAATGATTAAATTGATGACATTTCCACCAGCTGTTGTTTAGTCTCACTATAACATGTATGATGTTTGTCCAGTGCTCTATGGCCAGCTCTAAGTAGTGTAGCGGAGGGTGCATTTTGGGCATCCATGTTTATGGAAGTAAACGTTATGTTCATGTTCTCCATATAAAATGTGAGGTAACTGATGGAAGCCTTACAGTGGAATCATTAGTCAACAAAGAGGAGAGGCTGCATTATAAAATATGAACCTACAGCTTAGATCCCTCTTCTGGCCTCTTGGCCACACTGTGGTTTGGCAGCTGATGCTCATGTATAAGGGAGTCATTTATTTTTTCCATGATATAAAACAGGCATCACTGCATTACCCCGGAGACTCCCGTATCTCTGAAGAACATTGAAATGTTAAAAAGTCAGCTTGAATTGGATATTGATTTCTTATAATGCTCCTTTTCCGGCTTCTCCCGGTCACCCTCTTTCACCCTCATTTACCTTCCTTTTCCCTCTCCCCCCACCTTTAGCTCCTCATCGTCTGCTGCTCTTCATCCTTCAACCCCTGCTTTCAATTCCATTTCCTCTTCATCCTCCTTCAACATGCAAAGACCCAAAAAAAAATAGCTTTCTTCCTAGAACACTAACGTTAAAAATAGTAACACTATCACTAATGTCGGGTATATTTCACCCAATATAATGTACCTGATAAAATATACTTCTCATCAAAATATATTACATTACAAGAATACAAAGCAAGTTGAAGTACTCTTCCTTTATTTTACCCTATAGAACTTCTCATAAAACCAAAAACAGGTATCATGGGGGGACCCTGAAAAGAGGCTCAAAATCGGGTGAATTTTTTTTTAATCGTCAATAAAATATGATTACAAATATAAATAAGCTATGAACTTGTTCTTTGGTCCACCCGTTCCTGGGACATGTGAGTCTTGTCCTGTGAAGGAAAAGTCTCCCATCAATGTTAAAACCCATCCGGAATTTTTTTCACCCTCTATCACTGACGTCGGGTGAAAATCACCCGAACATCTGGAGCAGAGAGACACGCCCACCTTCAATAATATATGTGAGCAGCATGAAGCTACACAAAGACCCACGCAACTCAGACAAAAGCAACACAATGAAAATAACGTAACCACAATCGCTCGGGTGAAAATCACCCGACGTTAGTGTTCTAGGGTTAAGTTGTCTCCATGACAGTGAACATATATGTACCGTCAGGAGAGAACAGGCAGCACATGCACTGCAGACACTCGTACGATATATTTGGTGAGTATGAGATCCATCACGAGCCCAGATGAGACCGTCTGGGACCATGAGACGGGTTTGTAGAAAATCCATGTAAAAAAAAAAAAGTGCTGAGTTGAAAGGAGGGACACACATGCACTTAAATCAGCTGATAACATGTATTGACAAGGAGTCCGTAATCACCCAGCCACTCAGTCTCAACTAACTAAGAAATCATCTGAAAAAAAAGATTATGGTTCAGCCTTTGTGGCAATAGTGGTCCAACATCTATATCTACAGACACAAATATCGACAGACGCAAATGTTCACAGTAGTTATTTAGAATTCACATTTGTTGGGATAGAAGAGTTGTTTAGTTTTGTTGTCTAAAGGTGTCTAAAAAGCCCTCTAACGGGTCTTCCTGGTCCACATTTCATTTTCATACCAGCACGTTTGCATTCGTCGGGCTTAGCACGGCCTGGACGTCTGAGCCATTGCTGTGTGGACAAAATCCAAATTAAAATGTATCTACTTTTATCTCTCTAAAAAATAAACCACACCGATAACAACGGCACAAACTGATATCCTGTACAATTTCCCCACCCTAAAATACACTTTTTACTTTTCGCCTTAGAACAACTGACTCAAAGATAGCGTTTCCTAAAATTGTGATCTTATCAGCGCATTGCAAAATGCACGAGGTGCATCGCTACGAAAATATGATCTGATCTGCCAGACAACCTGTGAGGGACACACACTGCGATGGGATGTGAGCGCGGGACAAATACAGGTCTTCACTGTGTTTGTGAGGAGCTGCAGCTCGTGTGGTGAATCTACACCCGCTCATGAATTCACCCGCTGAACTTAAGGCGTTACTGTAACAGCATGGCGCTGCAAACTAATATCAAGTAGTTGATCAAACAGAAAGTTTAATCTGCAACTCAATTTGATAATTGTTTGTCTTAATTTGAAGCAAAAGTGATGCAAGATGTCACCTTTGTCTTCGGGAAATTGCAATGGACACATTTTTTTGTATTTTTACATTTCATCAATCAAGAAAATGATTGACAGATTACACAAATTAAAATGTATGACACAGTTCTGTTATAATAATAAAATGTATTTTTTACCTATGGAAGTGGGTTAGTGGGTTTATTTTATTATATATCTACAGTATATATAATTATTATCTTTTTCAATTTGAATCAAACTTGCCAGGTTAGGTGCAAATGTGATGAGACCACAATGTAGAGAGAATCCTGTGTCAAAACTGAGAATTCAATTAAAATGCCATAATCTTTTACACACTCTGGGAAGAACAGGACGCATAGTGGTCACCGTCATCATCACTCAATACCAAAGCCGTATCTCAAAAGTATAACGGCTCGTCATGCTGTAATCATGGTATGAAGCATGATTACAGTGGCTGTATCTGGAGGACAGAACCAGCCTCCCCTTGGGGGATTCTGGGCAGAGAAAAAGTGATCCGTGATGAATCTCTTGTTAAAAGGTCGATAGAAAATATCAGCAGGCCAGATTGCTCCCACAGACTTGAATTAGAACGTTTTGGAGACAGACATTTGGCAGCGGACCGAGGGCGGCGCTGGTGCTAAAACGCTCTGTCGAAAGGCCACCGTGACAGTGATAAAGATTTCTAAAAGCAAATCAGCGGTAAATGAAGCTCTCGAAAGGGAAGGAGTCTGTCATATTAAAAGGAGCGTTGCACTTTTCCTAACACGTTGGTGAAAAGTTATAAACTTCTGCTTCTCAACTCAAGGAGCCAGAAGGGCTTGGGAGTGGTTTCTTGACATGCAGTGGGTGAGTTATGCATCTTTCTTCGAACATAGTAGGAACTCATTAGTCACAAAAAGTGACCAACATGGACCTCCTCTCAACCCTTAATACAGGTAGTTTTATATCTAAAAGCTGTCTCAGATCTGTTTCACTTGAATAATTAAGAGACCTGAAATAGTAGGATTATCCAATACTGTATAAAAAAAATTAAATAAAAATATCAAGGAATGCGGTGAATGCGGTGAAAAAGAGAGAGAGTATCCTCAAGTTAAAAAATATAAATTGACAGTGTAATATCATGTAACCATGTGACGAAAGGCCTGCTTTTTGCCCCTTAAAAACCTTTAAGCACGGTGGAACCAGTTTTGTTTCTAGACTTTTTTTTCTTTTTCCAATACTTGTGTTTATTGTATGTATTTGTTCAGCAAAGTCTTGGGAAAAAAAATTATATCTGCAAAAAAAATCACTTTTAAAAGATATTTTGATCAAAACTATGAACATCCAGCATGATATGAGCAAGATTTCCCAAAAATGCCTCCTTGAGCGGTCACCGAGTTTTTCAAACTGTATTATGGTGCCCTAACAACAGCTCACATACTAATAAGACAGCTTTGTGGAAAGATTAGGACCTAAAGAATCGGAATCTGATAAATCATACTAGAACACAGCATTTGGGTGTTCAAAGGAGTTTCAGTCAAAAACTGTGTCGTTCGGTTCAAAAATGGAGTTTACGTAAATACTTAAACTTAACGGTTACTTGAATTATGTTTCACACCAGATGTCTCTTCTCACAAGGGTTGCGGTATTGTAGCAATTTAAATAAAGTTAAACAACGATGTGGTTCTGGAGATAATATGTTGTTGTTTTTTGTCTGATAATAGGCGCAGGGGGATTTTCGCACCCTGTTTTTAAAGGGTTTTAAAAAGCACGCATGTGGTTCCTCTGGCACGTTCTAACGTCACTGTTCCATCACACGGATCCTGACTCTTGCATTTTGCAGTTTGCATGATTTGTTGTCAACATGTGGAGAGTTATTGTAAAAGCAGAATTAGGCTTCTCCTGCGATTTAGCCCACGGCGTCAGTAAATAGCCGTTCATAATTAAAACCACGCCTATATTCGTAATACTGATCATAACTTCATTATCTACTGACACCTTCACTGTGAACAAGCCACGCTGATGTTTAGTGTATCGGTTTATAGAAACATGAATGCGCTTTTATTCAAGGGGAAATAAACAAGGTTATTGGAAGATAAGGAGCATGTTTTTAATTACATTTCTTATCTTCCCTACTTATTAAAAATTAAATTATTTATGTCAGCTGCCACCTGTGTTTTCCGAAAGAGGCCCGTCTAATGAGTTCGTCCCCTGTCGGTGCGATCAATGCAATTATTGCTTTTTGTCATCAATTATTTTGCTAATATTTGTCAAACACTTAAGACACTCTGCTCTCTACTGGGCAGGGACTCAATCTCTGAGCACACACACACACACACACACACACACACACACACACACACACACACACACACTCATATTATAGAGCATACAACATAAAGCAAATTGCAACTTGTTAATCAAAACAGTTTTATTAGAAATTACATTACATTTTACACTACAGAAATAAAAATGAATATAAAGAAGAAGCTGGCTTGTCATAGATTACAGGGAGAGACTGGTGTGTTCACACATAAATTAACTGTAGGGATCGTTAAAGTTGCTGTCTTTAACACTCTGAACATGAATATAGCAGCAAACAACTAATATCAATGTAAAGATATAGTGGTTACGATGAAGTGTGTTTTACGACGAGTCAACAAGACAATTCAGCTCGTCAATACAGAAGATATGTACAGTTAGATTATTTCTGTTTAGATGTAGAGGTAGCCAACTCGCCGATCGCACGCAATGCATCCTGGTACATGCAGGCACGGCTCTGCAGCATGAGAGATCAACATTGTACGGGCTGGGGGTTTTATTATCAGCACCGATTGGACATCCACATAAAAAGGTGGCAAATGTTCCCTGCAGTCTTGACTCAGATAATCTGCACTAGTGGTGGCTTCAGTTTACCAAGAGAAATTTGAAAACAAGTTCTGATTCTTTTGGGGGTTTTAAATTCGGAGACTGTAATGTTGTAATGAACAGAGTAGCAGAGGACCAATGCTAATGATCAGTACCACAAGGTAACATAGCACATGCTGTGTAATACATGAAAGAACAGTATATTCCATTAAAGACACTCCGCTCTCACCAGTCATGGCTAATATCGTCATGATTTGAGCAGGTCGTACAGGCGCAAGGGGAAATTGAAAAGTGCGCCCTCGCATTACCATTAGATATTCATATAGGCTCTGACATAGGCGTGTGTGTGTGTGTGTGTGTGTCTCTGCATGCATTAAGGTGTGTGAAGGTGTGTGAAACGTATGAGAAAGCAGAGAGGCTGGTGAGATGGAAAATGGCTATGAATCAATGTTGACCCCTGGACCACAGAGACTGATGAAATTACCCTCCTGCGGAATATTGTTTTGAATAGAGCCAGCTGTGAGATGGCTTCTAGACACAGATGGCTGGACTCCACACACACACACACACACACACACACACACACACACACACACACACACACACACACACACACACACACACACACACAACTTCAGTGCCACTTATGGAGCACACTCATGGAAGAAAATGCCCAATCTCACATGGGTAGAGAGGGGAAATGTGTAGAGTCGAAGAAAGCAAGAAAAAAAAGAGGGAATTGTGGGGCGGAGAGAGAGATTGAAAGAGGAAAATTGAGAAGGCAAGGAGGGGAGACCGAATCAGGCACCTGAAGAGCGAAAGGGAGAGGAGCGAGATATGTCTATGAAGAAGAAGAAGAAAAAAAATGAAACAGTCATCCAAAATGAAAACGGGAGGCAAGGGGGCGAGCGGTGAAAAGGGTGAAATAGAGTGCAGCTTGAATGGCTCTCAGGCTCGAGTCTTTGGCTCTCCTCCCTCTTGTTCTGCTTTGCCTGAGCCGGGGATAGGGACCGACTGAAAGGGGACAAAGTCCTTTTAAAGTTTAGTCCGACTCCCTTCCTGTCGCTCTTGGAAGACAAGAGTTGCGATGATGTAACATGATAGCTTCAACTGTCCCGCTCTCCGATTGGTCCTGCTCATACTTTTCGTTCTGTTCGGCCTCCCTCGCGCTGCTCCCGTTCGTCTGTTTTCTCCACACTTGTCATTTCGTTGCTATTGTTGATATCCATGGATCTGACGTTTTGAGACCACACCTATGGGCATTCCTGTTTTTGGCCTGAAAACGTCCGTTACAGGTCTCCCGTGGCCGTGTTGCTTCTCCGTCTGCAGGCTCTTTTCTCTTCTCCGGAACCTCGCTCTGTCCTCCCATGGCTCGTGTGTTGTTCGGGTCACAGTGACGGATTGATCCGTCGTCAGATTGCCTGACAGGCGCGTTGTGAATGAAGTGAGATCAGCAGATGGCTGCTTGGCACCACGCGCTGTCATGTTACCACTTACATGGTAAGTGCCGTAACACAAGAAATCTCCCTTTTTTTGGGTCTATATGTTGTTGTTGCATGTTTGTCATCATGGATGAGTTTGGAGCTAAAACAATTAGTCGATTAGTCGATTTTCTTTCTATCAATCAGCATCTTTTTTTTAAAGTAAGAATGCCACAACAAATCTTGGATGCAATCTTAAAATTTTGTATTTGTTGCTTTTCTTTGTATTATATGAAAGTAAACTGTTGGTCAGACAGCAACAAAAAAGAATCAATTTCAACATGTCACCTTAGGCTCCCTGAAATGATAATGGGCCTTTATTCATTATTTTCTGTTATTCAAGATAAAAATCGACAGTTTGGCCTTTAGCAGCAACATTCTCTGAACTCTTCCGCTTGAATACTAAACGCTATTTCTAATCCGTAAAAGCCTGTTAGAGGCCAGTGTTCCTTAAGTATTCATATCAAATCAGTGTAATCCTGTTAACCGCAACCAGTTACAACTCGGGCAGTTATGCTTAGAGCTTCACTGGGCATGTGAGAAATAAACCCGGCCTTTAGACAGAAGCTCAAAAACGTTGCCACATAGCATTCTGACAAATGACGACAAACATTTCCTGGAGATTTATTTTTCCCGAGCAGCCGCTAAGTAAAAGAAATGATCTCTCATTGGGATTCCTCTGAGATGTGTATTTGTTTCCCATATTCTCTTCTCAGACCTCCTGCTTTAGCTCCATCTAACATCATTGCAGGAATCATGGGACAACACCTACATTTGATTACCACACTGTTTTTTTTCCAGTATTTGCCGCTGATTTCAGCCATAATATTTGTAACCATGTTAAAGAAATTGCATTACATGTAATCCTCAACGTGGGATGATGCGATCTGGAGCTCGGCAGCCTTGCCTTGCCCTTCCTGTCTGCCAGGGGGCGGGAACACTCACGCCGTCGTGGAGGCTTTACGAGAACAACACGGAGACAATGAGAACCATGACAGGGGATCATCATTGTGTGTTTTGATTCTATCATGGTGAACAATGACGCGTCCCACCCATCCCCATCCCCCTGAGGCTCACGGGTGAGACACTACTAGAAACTGCAGGACTAATGCGGAGTATGTCCCCGGAGGACGTGGATGATGAGCAACATGTCAGTCTGCTCGTGGAGTCGTTTCTGTACACGATCGCATGCGGCCAATAGGGCTGCCTGACAAGTGGGAACCATGAGTGAAATCATTTCATTCCCTGACAAAATCCTCACACGAAGGCACACTTGAAACATGGTCATAGGCCAAAATGCACATGCGTCGGAAAGAAGAATGGCAAACACATTCATTACATACACTACCGTTCAAAAGTGTGGGGTCACTTAGAAATGTCCTTATTTTTCAAAGAAAAGCACTGTTTTTTTCAATGAAGATAACATTAAATTAATCAGAAATACACTATACATTGTTAATGTGGTAAATGACTATTCTAGGTGGAAACGTCTGGTTTTTAATGAAATATCTACATAGGTGTATAGAGGCCCATTTCCAGCAACGATCACTCCAGTGTTCTAATGGTACATTGTGTTTGCTCATCGCATAGAAGACTAATGGATGATTAGAAAACCCTTGAAAACCCTTGTGCAATTATGTTAGCACAGCTTAAAACAGTGATGCTGGTGAGAGGAGCTATACAACTGGCCTCCCTTTGAGCTAGTTGAGTATCTGGAGCATCACATGTGTGGGTTCCATTATACTCTCAAAATGGCCAGAAAAAGAGAACTTTCATGTGAAACTCTCCAGTCTGTTCTTGTTCTTAGAAATGAAGGCTATTCCATGCCAAAAATTGCAAAGAAACTGAAAATTTGTCTGGGTGACCCCAAACTTTTGAACGGTAGTGTACACACACACACACACACACACACACACTTATCGGAATATTGGACCATTTGAACTATGCTTATCCTAAAACAGTTATAATGTGTACAGTATAACTTCCAGCTACAAACAATGTCTTTACGCCAAATTATACCACAAAAAAACTACATTTTCTGTCAAATTAAATTCTGAAATTCTTTTTTTCTAAGAACTAGAAAGGTGCACTCAGTAAAGTGCAGACCTCCACCAGGTGTGTCTGCAATGGCCACTGCAGTCTTGCTTAATTGAATCAATACAAACCACAATTGGCTTTGAGAAAGGGTGAGTCACTGCAACCAGGAAATGTCCTTGAGCGTGCAGCTGTAACTGGACGCCCAAAATATGATGGAGTTTGCTTTGGCAGAATGCGAGATTAGCCGTGGACAGACACAGAGGTGCACACTGACTCACTCAAAGACGCACACACACACACAACAGATCGCATGCTCCCTGGACGGAGATAAAACTACAAAAAAGGACTGAAATTTCAGACAAAAAGGAGATTATATAGCCGGCAGTGACTTGGCCCGAGAGATGAACTAGACTTTGAACTCCTACTCTAACGAGCTGCATGGCGAGCTAATGCGGCGAAGTCCGTCATATACAAAAATGCTCGATTTCTAATGAGACCGCGTGTGGCTTTCCAGATGCAGAATCAGTTGTTCTCCCCTACATTACTAAACATGGGAAACCGTGATGAATTGTCTTACCTGTCATCCGTTTCACTCCCGTCCCCCCACGTCTGTTGGGTCGGGACATCTCCAGTCTGATATCATGTCGCCCTCTCCCAGAATTCTTATCACCCAGATGTAGATGCATGTTTCCCGAATCCCTTTCATCCTCTTCACTGCAGATACTGTGAAACGCTACTACACTTCCCCTCGTTCCTCTTCCTCCCCGTGTGTCTCTTGCTGGCGGGAGATAAAGTGGAAGTGACACTTGTGTGGGTAAGATGATATTTATGTAGCGCGTGGAGGTCATTTATTAAAAGAAAAATGGCTTATTACTGGCCATGCATGATGACTTGATTTATTCTCTCCTCTGGCGTTTTCTTTGCAGCCATCCTCTCCCTGTAGAACAACTGGGGTTCCCTCCTTCTTCCCTTCCCCACTTACTAAGTCTCTACATTTCACCTCCCTCACAACCCTCACCTTCCACCTCCTTCTTCTTCTTCTTCTTCTCCTCTCTCACTCAGGGCTGATTAACTCCGCGGACAAATTACAGCCTTGTATCTATTAGTGCCGTCCAGGTGCTCTGGCCTATTGAGCGATCAGAACTAAAAAGGTCCGCACAACACTCCCTGCTGCCAGGCCCCGTGAGCGTAGATGAAGTCTCTTTATGCAACAAAGGACAAAGGAACATGACAGTTTGGAGATTACATCATTGTGGTTTTGCACCAGCTATCTGCTCTGCAGTCGGGTTGCGCCGGCAGATTTACGATCCGTTCGCATTATTCTCACTGGCCTGCTCTTTCTGTCCTCCGGAAATAAATGACTGTACACAGGGAGCTGATTTAATTTGTGCCATGCTGAGTCCCCAGTCAAATTAAACTGAGTGTTTACTAGGGATAAATGCAAAATGGCCACCGCACAAAAGTCCTACAGACTGTAGGAGCTCTGGCGGCACATGAATGTGAAGGGGGAACAGTGTGAAACTCAGCTGGGGATTTGTTGGCGCGAAACACGCAAGTATTTTCCCTCTTTTTTTTGATAAAGGGCGCTTTGTCAACTCCGGTCTACATATGGACCAGATTGCTTTAACGTCTTCTGATGTGTTGATTCTCTCTTACTCGTCTCTAAAAGTCCTCTCAGTTAAAAAACAGAATATATAGTAGTGTAGTATATATGTAGTTTGTAATTGCCCGTGAACAATGAATAGCATTGTGTCTGATCTGATTCCCTGATCATGTGTCAGAGCCTTATTAAAAAAACTTTACAAATACAAAGTAACACAGATAAGGTGCAATACACGGTGTAGCAGAAGGAATGAGAGTTACTGCCATATTGCAATATATATTATAAAGCAGCTTGACGTCCAGAAGCTGCACTCCCAGAGTCTCTTTATTAACTAAAAGAGTGTGAACCACTTAGCGACATAAATTAACCCATCCGAGACATGTGAAAACATTTCCATAAGCACGACTTCATGATTCATTTACACTTTAAAGAATCAATCTGTCACTTTACTGACCACATACGTCTCAATATATCCACATAAAATACAAAATAAAAGATTGTGCGTTGTATGTAAAAATGTTTTAATAAAAAACAGGATTCAAGTGTTTCCTAGCTGATGCCAATCAAAGATACGGGTACCCGTTGTACTCCTCTGTTTAAACCCATTACTAAAAGGTAAACCTTTTACAGTCAACAGAGCAGAGGTGATATTTCACACAGCAAATATATATTTAATGAGTGTGGCTGTGCGGGACGTCATCTGCTGACTCAAGTGATCACGAGAAGAGATGCGTGAGGATCTCGGCGGCTCACGACCTCGACTTACAGAGTGTTCCTGCGGCAAATACTGAAGGGACCCGTCGATCATGTTCAAAAGGGATCGGCAAGGTTAAGGCCTCGCGTCGGGATCCTCGGTGGCCTGCGTGACCTTTTTAGCGACATTTAGATTCAGAATTGTGCCTTTAATACACTTTCGCATCACTTTCCTCAGAAGATACACCTGAGAAGATGACTTTTCAAAATGGGAGTCAGGGACAGCACTGAATATTATTCATATCAAGAACATGACATTTACACAGGCTCTCTCTCTTTCTCTCGCTCTCTCTCTCACACACACACACACACACACACGCACACACACACACACACACACACACACGTGGCTTGTATCAAATCGGATTAGATATAGAGACAGGTTCAGTCACCTGAATGTCATATGAGCTAATGAACACATCACCGGCACAAAACAGAAAGTATAAAATCCAATTAGATGGGAGATATTTTCACAAGTGCAATCAAACAGGCAAGTAACACACACACACACACACACACACACACACACACACACACACACACACACACACACACACACACACACACGTCTACCAAAACCTACAGCAAAGTTCATACACACACACATGCATCCACAAAGCCAGGGCCATTGCTCCTTCATTACTTATTAATGCTTTCAGACAACCTTCGTAACTGGCGAGCTATTTCGGGGGGGGCTGAATGATCTTCGAATCATCTGCCAGCGAGCCAATCTCTCCCCGTGCTCATCACTCACCCGACCGCCTCTCATCACTTTTTGTCCCCCTGCTCATCACTCCTTTCCCAGAAGAAGGAGGTTGGCTAGCCTGGGCATGACAGGTATTGTGTGTGTGTGTGTGTGTGTGTGTGTGTGTGTGTGTGTGTGTGTGTGTGTGTGTGTGTGTGTGTGTGTGTGTGTGTGTGTGTGTGTGTGTGTGTGTGTGTGAGCGAGAGACCTCGGTTCATCATGTGGTTCTATAGTGCCAGGTCACGCTTGTCTGACACTGTGTAGTTAAAGGGCGCCCTCTATAGGTCCTGGAGCAAACTACATCTGGATACAAAGGGTCACAAAGGTCAAAGATTGAATTGTTAAAAAAATAAGTATAATAATTGTGTCTGCAAATTACTGTGTTGCTGCCAATATGGAGAAACTACCGGGATCACAATATTCTGGAACTCTTCCATCCCACAGAGAAATATTCATCATAGAGATGTATTTTTGAGGAGATGACAGCAACAAAAATATATGTTGCAGTCTTTCAACAGCCGCCTCTGTGGAGCAATAAAGTAGTCCCAGCTTGTACTGCTCTATGCCACTCTGTAGTATATAGTCGGTCATTAAATAGTCGAATCGGTTTCATAATACCATAAACCGCTCGAACAGGAGAGACGTTCAAGGTGTCTTGCCAGCACGCGACTGAAAGATGATCTTCCTTTTGAATGACAGCTGAAAATAAAAAGCAAAAAGACTAAATGTGAGACGTGAGCGCGCATTCCAAAGGCAGAGGAGCAGGAAGACTGGGTGCAGAGGTGCAGCAGTGATGGAGCATTACAGTAAAGGTATAAGCAACTGAGAGCTGAATGGGCAGAGCCGAATGAAATAATGATAAAGGAGAGGAGTATAACAGAGGACTCGGGACAATGAAGAAAAATGTCTTGTCAAATGTACGCAGCCCAAATAATAAGTTAGGCTCTTAGGTGCAGTCATGTCTGCTGCTGCATGAGCTATTCTGTGTAATCACACAAGCAGTTCTCATCAACACCCAACGAGCAGAGACGGAGGAAGGGGCAGTTTGAATGAGAGACTGTGAAGGGGAATAAAAAGAAAAGCAACATAAGGTGAGAGATACGGAGAAGCTTTGGTGAGTAAAGACTGGACCAAAGAGCTGTCGGCACCAGCTGCATCACATGATGAAATGTGAGGATGTACAGCATTTGATGCGAAATAGACAGGTTTCATAATGTAATCGCTGTAGAATTGAATTTAATCCCTTTGAAAAACAACTTGGTATCGGTCACTTGATTTGATTTCCAGTTGTTTATTGAGACGGGTTGCCAACGGCGGTCAATTTAATCACAGTATGCACAGAATATGAAAAAGATGGAGGGGAAAATGCCCCCAAATTTACCCCCAGAGAGGGTCGTCTTCTTCGGGAGCAGGTACAGGTGTTGGGGAACGACAGCTAACGAGCACCAGGTGTGCCAGGTGTGCCAGCTGATTACTGCGTTGCATCAATTAGGCTGATGATGTCACGGACTTAAACGCTTCATAAGAGAGAAAGTGAAGGATCAATACTCATTTAAGGAGCCAACGTTGTTCACAGTACATGGAGAGGGCCGGGCAGTTAACAATGTACTAATGTTCAATCTGGAGCAACCGTTAAGGCCTGTGACATCATCACCCTTATGGATGCAACTGAGCGATCAGCTGGCACATCTGGTGTTGCTTCCTGACACCTCCACCTGCTCCTGGTGATGCTTTTTAAAAGGGAAAAACTGAAAGCTTGAAACAGTAATTATTATATAGGAAGGTTGAAATACATTTTTGGGATGGTGGTAAAAAAGTTATAGTCTGGAGCCAAGCTGTCAACTATAGTTCTTAGAAAGAAAATTGAAATCGGCAGAACAGACTTAAAAAAATGTTTTAATCCGATTCGGTCCAGAAAATTGGCTAACACTTTATAATAACAGTACGCTAACAAACATTAGCTAGTTGAGCCCCGAGTCCTTAGTGAGGTCTGTTCAAGTAGTCGTATGAACCCCAAATGAGTTTTAATACTTCTTAGTTTTTTTCAGAATTTATTTGTGAAAACACTTATATTTTCAAAGAAAAATACTTTTATAACATATTTTGATCATAACTATGAACATCCAGCATGATATGAGGAAGATTTCCCGAAAATGCCTTCTCGAGCCGCCCCCGAGTTTTTCCAGATGCATGCTTCAAGGCCTAAACAACAACCTACAGAGTTGTAAGACCCCTCTTTGTAAAGATAATGACCTGACTAATCTGAATCACAATAAATCAAAGCCATGATGATGGGGAATTACCATGGAGTTTTAGTCCAAAAACTGTGTCATTCGGTTAAATAATGTAAAAGTTATAACTTTTATGTCTAAACACCATTAGTTTGGGGCATGCTGGGTATTAACATTTGCATAAATCTCTGCTTAAGACGTGTGACGCGTTTTAAGAAACCTCCCACAATCACGGAAGCCTCCAGAGTGGGAAAAAGTCAAAGCGAGTAGAGAAAAGAAAACAGTCCGGCCGCATTTGGACTTTTCAGGTACTAATATACTACACACAAGGATCTATCATACTTTATTAGATTCATAAAAGGGTTACGAAGAAGTGTCTTTTATTGAAATCCGACGAAGCATTGTTCCACACTTTATAAATGATGGATTCACCATGTGTAAATGCTGCATAGCGTGCAGTTATTATAAAGTGCTATTATTATTAAGTAACACTTTACACTTTATAATAACTGCACGCTATGAAGCATTATATAATACTTCATTTACAAATGCTTCATAGCGTGCAGTTATTATAAAGTGTTAGCCCATTTTCTGGACCGATTCAGTTTTTTTTTTTAAGTTCTTTCTACGAACTATAATTGACAGCTCGGCTCCAAACTAGCTTCTTTTGACCACCGTCCCAAAAATGCATTTCAACCGTCCTATAGTCAATGCTAAACATAAAGAAATTCTAAAAGTTATCCTTTGACTTTTTTTATTGTCATATATAGTGGTTATTTGCATTAAAACACACAATTCAAGTGATAATAGCGGTTGCCATACGTAACTTATTTATTTATTTTAAGTTTTTTACATACGTTTCGACAATACAAATTGTTAACATTCTGAAACTGTTGCATTCTGATATAACTTTGTGCAGCCAAGCAAACCCTAATAAAGCTTTCAGTATATGCATGAGGACATTACATGTTTTTTATATACTATTTTCTCCTGTAGAATAAGTCACCATAAAGTGTATATAAAGGGCCAGTCATGCAAAAAATGTAATAAAGTGATATACCGTGAAACCGCCTCAATCACACTGAGACACTGAGATAAAACGCTGAGATACACATTTTTGGTCATACTGCACAACCCAAACAAATATACATTGTATTGGGGGGCCCACTCAAACGCCCACCCGTGGGTCCCGGGTACTCGCTCCAATAAAAACTATCAACATCACTGCACAAGCTCCTTTAGGTCCTGTCGAGGCTACCTGCAGGTGTGACTGCACCACTTCCATTTCACTTCAAATACACTGAACCAACACTCCCATTCCTCTCCCTCTTTCCTCCTCTCCTCCTCCACACACTTACTCACAACTGTCGAGCTGCCTGCCTCCTGAGTCTTTCCCCAATGAGAGCCTCCACTTCTGCTGCAAAAACCCAAAATACCAATGAGCGCGTGACCCCAGCATCCTTTCCTCAATTGGTTTCCCTCCTTTGATTTGTGAAGTAGCGCTTACCCATCTTTGAAATGACCGTATGAATCTCTCTTGCAGTATCTTGCATGATTTTGATAGCTCATATAATGCAACATCCAAGCTTTAGTAAAACCACAGCTGTTTTTGTTGTTGTTCATACTGGAAAGCTGTTGTGATGAAGCTAGATCATATCTAGACCATTAATCAGCGATATATTGGTCTTCATTAGCAGATAAACCAACAATACGTAACAAGAAATCACTGTCTAGAAATGTGATAAGTTTGAGGTCATTTAGAAACAGAGTAGCAATTGAGTTTATTGTTCAGCTATAAAATGTTCCACTAAGTAAATGTTGTGGTCAGTTATTTTAAGAAAAAATAATTGCAGTCCTTATCCAGAAATGTTTGTTTCTGTCAAAAACATGCCCATCCACCGAAGTATTGTTATCTGTTTTTACGAATGATATAGTATCGCTATCAAAAACCCGGTATCATTCGGCCTCTAAACTAGATCCAGTGACTGCAACGTAACATTGGAAATGTTTATCGAACTATTGTTTAGTGTCCAATTGTCAAATAGCTCTGTAGTGTTCAGAACAACCACTGAAACTACACTGCAGGTTCCACACCGGAGCCAAGGCATCGAGTCCATCTCCAAAACTCGTGAAATTAATAGATTTTCTGGAAGATGCAGATCAGCTGGCACCGGCCGCTCGTAATGCTATCGAGCAGGAGGCTCGTAAATAACGAAATAACATGAAGGTGTCACTACAGCGGAGAACTGAAGAAGCAGCCGGGACTCAAGACGCGTCCCCTGGGACTTCTTCGGGGAGGAGTTGTGTTCAAAAGCACAGAAGGGCTGAAGCGCTGATCCTCCGGTCTGAATCAGCCACGGCGCTCATCAAATGAAGTGGAAAGCACACTCCTCTGTGAGGATGAAAGCTCACCCGTCTTCATGATTGCCCCCAATCTATAGGCCAAACTACAGGAGCCCTCCCAGCTCCATCAGGATGACCCGCCTGGGAGTTCTGACTTTAAAGCCCTGACAGTACAGTCTTTGCTTCATGGCAGGGACGATGATGCCTATAGATGGAAGCAAAAGGTGAAGATGAAGAGGATAAAGGAAGATTCACTTTTTGCACCACAGAGAAGTCACCTCTCATTCAAAGCGTCACGAACGTATCGACTCTCTTTTTTTCCTTCACATTGTTGTGTTTACTGTCACGCGTGGGCCGTCTCCAGAGGAGTCCCAGAGGAAGAGTTGGTGCCACATAGGCAGCTAATATATTGTTTTAAAACTGTATAAGTTAACTCTGCACTAATCATTTACATACAGTATACAATAGACTGTTTGAAAATATTAAGTGAAATGATTTTCTTCTATCTGCACCGCCATTTGCGACGCCATTTATTACACTAATAAATGGCGTCGCAAATAGAAAGCGAAGGAGCCCATTTGAATTTTTCTCTCGCTTAACTGCACTGTGTTGATTTATGTTTACAGGATCCAGCCCAACAGATGTAAAAAGCGTAGAATTAAAGTGGAACTATTTGTGTTTTATTGAATCATATCATTCCACAATGTCTCATCACACTCTGAAAACTCGGCAATATCAAACCACTGGAGCCTGATGTCTATCAGTCATGAAATGGATCATTGTTCTTATGTCGAGATGTGTAACATATCACTCTCGAGGGAAAGATACTCATCTGTAATCTGGAATGACATTTTTTATAAAATTTTTTAAAGGTAGCAGCTAGTTCTCAGCCGTAAACTCTCACCATCATATGTTTAGTCTAAGGATGTCAACGGGTTAACCATTCATTGATTACCACATGACAGTATAAAGGTTCATTCAGGGTCGAGAGGTCGATTTAATGCCAGCAGGAGAAAGGAAGCATCGGCGTCCTTGCATTGGTTCTTCTGGTCGGCCTTTTAGAGACAAAACTATTTGGAAGAAATATCGGCCAATAACGATGGGTTGCCAATCGATTAAGAGCACCGTCAGAGGTGACATGACCAAGAGTCTACAGTAAATGAAAACGAACACATTTACAAGACAAAACATACAAAATAATGTAACTTACAGCACCTCTAAATGGGTGCTAAATGCGGCACCATATTCAAAATTGAGAATTTTGTTCAACGATTTGTTTCATTTTAAGGTTTTATGTTTTTAAAGAGGGAGGTGTCTAAAATTATTTTTCCCAAAACCACAAGAGCAAAAGTGTATGGAAGGGAATTAAACACATTATGTTTGCTTGTAAGAGTGTGATTAATGGGAATTTACTTACTGCAGTATCACGAAGCACTTTAAAGTCTCACTTTTCAGTGTGAACTTGGCTGAAGTGGGTGGAAACTATCCCCAGCCTCCCTCTCAGAGTGCCACTGGTGAGTGGCCTCAGTCAGTGTGGACCTATGAGCCCTCAGACCTTCTGCTAGAAGTGCTGACAACCTGTTGCTTCTTACCGTTCTTCATCCCTTTCTCCCTCTTGACTTCCTCCTCATCAAACCTGATTCACAGGAAATTGCTCATTCCAGGGTTACCTATTGAAGCCTATGATTAGCAAGCTATTACGCCTCCAGTCAGACGGAGAGAACAAGACAAGGGCAAAGAGGGAGTGAGACAAAAACACTAAAGAGAACGCTGCAGCTCGCCCGCCTATAGCGCTTTTTTGTTTGAGCCTGTTCCTATAGCATGACACTCTTGTAGCAGTATGAGGGCGAGACATCTGAGATGTAGCGGTGCTTGCTACAAGGCGATTTCACAGACTGATCTAAAAGGACACTGCAGGGCGACAATAAAACAGCAAGAGAGAGCCGTTGCAGGGAAAGGGAGCGCGCTAAATGAAAAACAACAGCGAGGCCCTCAAAAGACAGGGACAAAAGAGATTTCCCCCCGCTGCCTGCTCCTCGGACATGACTAATACATCACCTTTGCACCATCAATCACCAGGCATCAAGTGCAAGACTCGCGCAATCGATCCCGATGCCTTTGCACCTGAAGAAAAACAGGCAGTAGATACAGAGACGGGGCTCTGGCTTGTATGCGGGGGAGCACACTAGTACACGGCAGAGGGGAACCCATGGGAACGCACACAGCGCCTACTAGGGGTCGGGATCGATTCACGTAAGAATCAAGATTGTTATATTCTAAGATTCTGAATTGATTCACGACTTTCAAGAATTCAAAATATTTTTTTAGACCTTGTTTCTCTCCAAGGTAAAAGAAGGAAAAGAAGAAGCAGGAAAAAAAGTAAATAGTGAGGTGAATGAACAAGTCTCAACTTTTAAACACCTGGGTTTCTCCCCGGAAGACAACCCGTCTTCCTAACATAGACTAAAGATATTGACAAAAGGAACGGTGGAATTACAATTTCTTGGTCCAACACTTCCCATAGCCCATAGGTTTATGTTGGGAAAAATAAGTCTGTAACTCAGCAATACATTTTTTTGAGGTAAATCAACTTCCCAGTCCAAATACATGAGTAGCCCTTATTTAAACAATTCAGTCCTTAAAGTTGTAAAATGCACTAATATAGCTGAAGCCAGTTATTTTCCTTCCACCGTTCATGTGAATGAGCCTGATGAAGAACTTTGGAGTGTGCAACTGCTGGAAGGCTGTGAGTGGTCTCAGTCCTGCTTTAGACTGGCTGAAATTAAAATTTGTAAACTTGTACACTACATTCATGTGTTTACTATTTTGTCCTGGTGGCTTAGTAGTTAAAACACACACACACACACACACACACACACACACACAAACCAGGGTGACAAGAAAAAAACTGAAGATATATCACAGAGAAAGTCAAATGTCCCTCTCTTTGGAGGCGGGTTGCTTGTTAGATATCATCAAAGTCCCTTTCCTCAGGACTGTACATCCTCGCTTCAAAACGTCCGCTCAAAAAAAGTGTGGACATTTTTGGAACTCTGACCTCCTGTTTCTCCAAGGAAGCCGACCAGAGTTCTGTGAAATGAAGTCTCTCTTTAGTGCCACTCACCCCGCAGCAAGAGCAGAAGAGAGGGCCCGGCACTTTGTCGGATGTCGCCTTCAAACACCTTCCTCCCATCGGCGGTGAAAGTGCTGAGAAACACGAGAGGCTTTTATTTTGAACGCAGCCTTCCCTAATCTAATTATCTCAGCGATTAGACTGTGCTGTCGTGAAAATGAACTCGCAGAAGGCGAAGGGAGCTGTGACATGCTCCGTTCGCCTTGGCCAAACCGAAGGATAAAAAGAGAGTTGGCATAAAATTTCATCAGTTTTTCCGCCTGTGGCAAGTGTGTGGCCAGTGCTTGTGTCAGAGCCTGTGTGTGTGTGTGTGTGTG
This sequence comes from Myoxocephalus aenaeus, assembly GCA_038501785.1. NCBI lineage: Eukaryota > Metazoa > Chordata > Actinopteri > Perciformes > Cottidae > Myoxocephalus > Myoxocephalus aenaeus. The sequence goes on along the minus strand of JBAMJR010000419.1, from coordinate 5,578,349 downwards.
TGTGTGTGTGTGTGTGTGTGTGTGTGTGTGTGTTATAGAAAAAGGGCACTGTGCATACATATGCAGTATGTCTGTGTGTGTCCTCTTCTGGTCAGTGACAGGTATACCTCAGCTTCACAGCCAGTCGCTATATATCTCCATTAGGGGACCGTGTGGTCTGGAACCAGGCTTCCAGGAACAGGACCGTACCTCCTCGGTCTGGCGAGTCACGCCAGCCCGAGCTTGTTGGAAAAGGGAAAGGTAGAGTCGCACACAGGCGGGCGAGATGAGAGGCAGCACACGGCTTGGTTTAAGTACAGACGGGCACGGACCAACAAGGGAGGAAGAAGGGCGGTTGAGGAAACGGAAGAGGGAACAGAGAAAAGAGAAAAGAGAGGCCTCTGAAGACAGGATGTAGCTGCTTGTCATGTGCCAATAAGGAGGAGAGGAAATTGTTTGCACTTTACATCACGTGCCTGTATTTAGAGGTGTGTGTGTGTGTGTGTGTGTGTGTGTGTGTGTGTGTGTGTGTGTGTGTGTGTGTGTGTCTCTTTACCGCCCAGCCTCCCAGAACACTCTGTCTCACTACAAAGTCAAACCCAAACTGATTTATCTACTATTTCCCTTGACGGGACATTATGGCTGCTAATTAGCATGCGCTGGTGGGTGGAGGGTCTGGATCTCACACATGTACACCACACACACACACACACACACACACACACACACTTACACGAGAGAGCATGACCGATCTGTAGTTTGGTGGATGATATTAGCTTGCCAGTACAACAGTGTATCCCTTGATAAAACATTTGTTTGTGTACAAATGGCATGAAAAACGCTGCATCGATTAATAGATGCAATAATAATACATTTACAGCAGATGAAAGGCACACGTAATGTAGATGATGTAGTACAATGTGTGGCTATGCAACGTGAGAAATGTGTTCCTGATTCTTGGGACACTCATCACACATCACAGGTACAGCAGGGCTATCTCATCATCAACATCTAAACCCCGCTGCCACCGACCGCTCACACACACACACACATGCACTCACACTCACACATGCACTCGCACACACACACACACACACACAAGTCTGTTTTCAGTCTCCAGTGGTAATTTTCAAGCTGTCAGTCAGAGCAGAGGAACCTTGAGATTAATGGAGACAGAGAGACTCTGGTGTGTGTGTGTGTGTGGGTGTGGGTGGGTGTGGGTGTGCGTGTGCGTGGTTTTCTCTGCAGCTTCTGAATTGCAGCTGATTGATCGACTGTATCTGATGAAAGCGCGTTGGATTTACTGTGATTTCATCGTGATATTATTGACTTAACTAAATGTAAAATACAAGCGGTTCTAGATCTGCCTTTGGAAACCTAGATTTGAGACGCTAATAATACCACAGGCAGTGATTCTGCTGAAATATGCAAATGGTACCATTGTCGAAAACTGCATGCAGAAACAGGAAGAAGAAGAAAAAAGACATGAGTGAGTTACGCTCCCCTAAAAAATCTCCAAAACCCGAACAATCGCTTTCGTTCTGGCAGAAGTCCAATCTCGCTCCGAGCCTGTTACGCATATTGTAAATGCCAGGGCCCATTTTTTTTTATCAAAAATGTTGATGTTCAACTTTGGATCCTCTCCTTTTGGTGTCCGCCATCGAACGTGAGCAGACAACAGCGACGACAGAAGACTGGAGACCAGAGCGTCTGTCAGGGCCGTGAATCGGTGAGGAGGCCTCCTCTGAGGAGCAAAGGTCCTCTGCAGACGCCTCCGTTGGCCTCGGTGGTGCGCTGTGCGTCGCCGCGGCGTGTCGCTGCCCCACCGCGCCGCGTGTACTGTTTCATATTCATTGAGTCTGCTTGTCAAGCGGCGTATGACATCGAGAAATAGAGGCACATAGCAGAGAGAGCTCTCTGAAATGTATTCCTTCGCCTCATTCACTGCATCCTCCATCTCTTAATTAAAGCAATTCCACCCTCCTCTTTATCTCCCTTTCTCCCTCTCTCTCATTCTTCCCACCTCTCTCTCTCTCTCTCTCTCTGCCTCTCTCTCATACTCTCAATCTCTCTCGCCCGCTCTCTGCCCCGTGTGACTCCCCGGCTGCAGTTGATTGATGATGAGAGAAATCTCCCAAGGACAGGCGCCTTGTTAAAGACAGGCCAATATGTTCTGTCGGTGGGAGCACCCGGGGGGGGGGGGGGGTTACAAAGAGAGGAGCACCCTGATATCCCCCCCCCCCCCATCTTCCCTTTTCATTCCTATCTCCTTAAACTCCTTCTTCCTCCTTTTCCTTTTCCATTTTTTTTGTTTTCCCTTTTTTACCCCTCTATATGTTGTTCACCTTTCTCTTCCTCTCCAACGGCTTCACTACAGGCCCTTTTTTTAGCATCTCCGCTGAGGGAGAGCCTCTTCACCTGGGACTGCCGGATGGGGGTGAGAGCTGTCAGGTGGAGGAGGGCGGGAGCAGTGGGAGACAGGAGCAGGGGGAAATAAAAGGGAGCTCTGGTGTGTCTGCTGAGCCCCCCCCCCCCCCCCCCCCCCCCCCTCCAGTGGGGGGGTTTGGACGTGGGGCCATCCCAGAGAGAGACAGGTCGTGGTCTGATTAATGACGGGGAAGCCGTCGTATTCATCACTGCCCCGCATCAGCCCGGAGAGAAACGCTGTTTGTTGCCAAGACTGGTGCCTTTTCTGCCTCTGGATGTGTTTTTTTTTTGTTTTTGTTTTTTTCTCCTGGTTTCCCAGCAATTAATTTAGAATAATGACTGATGAGGCAAGGAGAGCCATAACACATTCAGGTAAATGTTAGATGAATCAGGAATGAGAAGAAATTAGATGTTGCAGTGGCTGGGTTTCAAGGAATCTGCTGCTTTTCTCTACGTGATAATACACTGAATATCTTTGTGGAGTTTGCGGTGCTGGTTGACATTTGGGCTTTTTTTGTGCAACTTTTCTGACATTTCCTAGACCCAAAAATGTATCTATTAATCATGAAAATAATCTGCAGATTGGTCAATGATTAAATAGTTGTTACAACAGTTGCAAAACATGAAAGAATAAGCGGGGGGGAAAAAGAAGAAAGGCAATAAGAAGACGACTTTGTTGGATTCTCAAAATATAATACGGCCTTTGTCCGAAACAGATTTGGGGGATTCTCCAAATACGTTACACTTCCAGGAAGAATAAAAACGACTCACTAGCAGCCTCTGAGCACCTGAACAAATGGTGATAAATTGATGCCCTCCACGGTGACAACAGACAGCTTGCTGTGAAACCCATGAGCTGCTGGGGATTGTAAATGAATGTAAATAGTGTAGTTTTAATTTACAAGCAGAACTTACTGTGCCTGAGTGGCTGATTAAACCTACACAGCATGCAGTATGCATGGTCATTCAAGGCAGACCGTGACTTTGATGTCCTCGCTCATAGCCGTGTGTACGCACATGAGAGCCAGGTTTCCTAATCGCCAAAAGGCTAATTACAGCTGATCAAAACCAAAATCCCTTTTGATTCAGGACTCTCTTCTCGCTAAACTTTTAATTTGTTTCAATTCACGTCTTTTAATCCCAAAACGACATAAAGCACGGACGTTACTCATGTACGCACGTGAAGATGGACTAATTCAAGATATGAACGCCAGATTGCATACTTCCTGGCCTTGAGTCGGTTCAACCGGGTGTCATCCCTTCTACTGCGGACAACTTTTGTTCCTCTTTCTCTTCCTCCTGTCCTCGTCCTCCCCTTCCTTCCTTCTTTTCCCCTCCTCCTGTGCTGCCCTCCTTTCCTTTACTTCTCTCCTCTCCCCAGGCCCTCCACAGACTCATACAACATTTATGACTGTCTGGAACATACGCTTCCAGCAGGGAATTGAAGGGCATATCTTCGTATCCTAAAACCAACACTAACACCGTCTAACAGCTCAGCTGGTCTCTGACCGGGAGACTCCCCGGCACGGTTTCTTTCTCAACACCGGACGGCGTTACACCAATTCTCCCGTGGCGCCTTCCTCTGCTTCAAAACTTTTGCTGGAGCAAATGCAGCCGGCAGTCAGAGACAAATTCCCCCCTTTGGGGGCGCGAGCCTTATTTAGTCCATCTCACATCCCGTGCGAATTTAAAAACAGAATTCTCCTGCGTGTCACAAATGGAGCACACAGTCCACGATGGAGGGGGGTGCGACAGGCCTGCAGGAGGCGGGGCCTCGTGGGACCGCCGCAGCTGTACAGATAAATGCATGTTTTGCTGTAGTTTTAAGTCTTGCGTGAGGTTTCCCAGCATCTCATTACAGACTCGTACACCTGGGATTCGTCTAATATATGCCGCAGCTTCACTGCTTTGCTCAAGGGCACTTCTACGGTGGCCCTGCTGGGTCATTGCGGGTTGAGATTTGCACCAACAGCTTTTCCGTCACGCGCCATTTCTCTGCTCAGCTTGCATCTCCCTCAGCAGCAGCATGGGGCCTTGCTTTTTTTTTGTGACAACATTTCTATATATGTCCTGTCCTGTTCTATATGTTACTTTTCTCAGGGTTAATCAGTGAGGTTCGTTGTAAAGCTAATCAGTTAGTATAAATTAGTTATAAATTGAAAGAGCTGCGATCAAAATAAAGAGCTTTGGACTTTAGTAGTTAGGATATATGTATGTATTTTAAAGCACACATGCAAGACAGATACTTGGAGAATAATATCTGATAAATAAGTCACAGGGTTAGAGGCTACTGTGAAACTACTTATATCCTTAAAATCCAATCCCACCCTAGGGAGGGAAGACTGAGCGATTGTTATATAAAACTGTAAATCATAGCTTGTTTTATGAAAAAAATGCCTTTGCAGATAGAATGTTCACATATTGTGCTATGACTTGGGTTAGAGTTGGACCTTACAGCTGCATCATTTCAAAGAAATAATCATCCTGAAAGTGTTTTATTTCTAGGCGGACCTGAAACCTTTTCATTTTTGCTGTGTATTATCTTCATTTACTCTTAACCAGTAACATATATACTGATATTTACACATCTGAACGAAATCTCACATGTGTAGTCTTTTATTATAACACCAACATTATTTAAATAGCCCTAGTGGTTGCAGAGATACACTCATTTTAGTTTGGATATGCAATTTTCGAGGAAAGGGCCTAAAAATAGGTTGGTTTTTAAAAGGTTTTAAAGAGTATGTCGATTTTTGGGTAAACAAACGACTGCCTGCAGACTAAAAGTAAAATATATATATATAATTTAAAAAAAGCTATTTTGCAAAGAGGTTGATCTTGTAACACATGTTCCTTGTGGCCTTGAGCAGCTACTGTGTCAGAAACGCAACAGAAGAAGAGCAACTTGTGTCAGTTCACGGTGCAGCCTCAAGTCTGAGAGGTTGCATCACCTTGTTTGAATAAACAAAGACTCATCAGTCAACAGCGACTACGCTTTCTTCTCCGCAGTGTCGCCGTTTGTCATTCACATCACATCCAGCATGCATTGTTTCCCGTGGATTCCTCGTGCATGGGTGTGCAACCTGGACCCCACAAAGGAAAACGCGGACAACCATGACAGTTACTGAGTGTGAAGCTAGGGCTGCATATTGAGTGAGTGGTAACGGATCCCGACCTGAACCCCGACAGACATTCACTTATTTATGTTCCAACCCGACCTGAGCCAGTCAATGTAAGCTGAAGCGCTGAGATTGTGTTACCAGGGTGTGTTGGCAGATTCTCTGGCACAGACCGGACTGTTTATAAATGTCGTCGGGTTATTCCGAGCGACGGATCCTGCACAGCTCAGATCAGGTATCCACACTCAAGATACACGGAGCGGATGCTTCATATAAAAAAGAAAAAATGACATCCAAAGTATCAAAAATGGGGTTCAACAAAATGAAAATCTTAAGATATATTGCTGCAAAGAATACAAACTGCTGTACCTCTGAGGAGCCATGATGAACGATGACCTCTCAGGCAGCGGGTCGTGTGAGAGGACGTATGGCGCTGTCGCTCCGGAGCTCGAGACGGCAGCGTGGCACGATTGAAGCAAGGAACTTCAATGGGCCAGTTTTACAACGGCCATTTTAATGGACCTCACACTCTTTTTATGTGGTGCAGAGCAATAATCGGCCGTCATCGAAGTCCTTAGCGAGCGCACTTTAACGAGACCCCCAGTTCATAATTCAGAGGTTCTTTGATTTCACGCTTTTCCCCATTACTTTCAATCATCTGCGTTAATAATAAAATAGGTGGCTTTCTTATGTTGCTAATCTATCTTATTTGCTATTCAGCCACTTAAGGCCATTTTCACCAGAACTCATATTAGAATACTGGGCCCGGTGGGCATTAATATTAAATGAAGTTGGAATATAATAATGCAAGTTCCCCTAACTGGAGGCAAACCACTCTCAGTGCCTTTCTCTAGGACTCTAGGAATATGCGTGGAGGAATATTAATTACTGTCGAGGCATTATGGTTATTATCATGATTTCACATTATGCAGCTTCTTGGGGCCATCGGAGGGAGATGGGATGCTAAACAGGTACGGGCCACTTAAGACGACGGGGAGAGTCAAATAAGGAGCGCCAGCAAATATTCTTCCTTGTCCTTCCTCTGTTTCTGCCCGTTTCTCTTTTTAAAAATAATGTTTTTTTTTTCTTGGTGACAGATTTTTTAAATACATGGTACATCCATATACTGTGTTTTCTCCTCCCATCCACTTGCTCCACTTCCTCTCCTCCATCTCTTTTCACCTTCTTGTTGGTAACTTTCTCTTTCCTCCTCAACCTCTGCTCGCCTCCCGCTCTCTGCCTACCTCTCTCGCCCCCTCGCTCCCTCCCTCCCACAGGCGCAGTGGATCAGAGGGTTTTTGGTGATAAATACCCTGGACCAAGGGCTCACCAGCCGCCGATTCCTGCCACTTTACTGTGTCACATTGTGGCCGAGGCCTCATTAAAAAGGCATTAGCCTCCTCTTGGTCCCATGATGGAGGCCGTGTGTGGCGCAGTCACTGCCGCAGGGATCTATTTAAAAGTGGCGGCAGGGATGGATGGGGGAGCGAGAGATAGAGGAAACGGAGAGAGAGAGAGAGAGAAAGAGAGAGAGAGCGAGAGAGAGAGAGAAATAGATGGCCATGTAATGAAAGGGAAGATTTGGCTGGAGAGCGGGAGCGAGAGGCATCAATACCATGTCGGAAGATGAACCGAGGTCCTGGGGTCCGTGGAGGCGAAGGAGGAGGAAGCGGCGATAACTAGCTGGAGCGGACTCCACTTACTTGTCCCCCGTGAGTTTATGTGCTTTCAGAATTTAATTGATACCGGCCAATTAAAGACACTCAGGTTTCACCTTGAGGGGGTCGCGGGAGAGGTGGAGTCAGAGGTGGGGAACAGAATGAGGGGGATGCTGGGGGATGAAGGTGTGGAGAGGAGCAAGGTGAAGAGGGGAGGTGGAGAGTGCAGCATGAAAAACACAAGCGTAAGCGTTCGCGGCACATCATTAGTAAATAAGTAGTCTGGAGGTGACGAAAGAAAGGAGGAAAAAGTGGGGAAAGGCAGAAGGAAGGAGATGATGAGGAGGAAGGGGTTGACAGATTAGAGGAGAGTTGTTTGGGAGTTGGGATGAAGAATGTAGAGTGTACTATCGAGCAACTGTTACGGCAACATTTGAAGTCCTATAAAACAGATGAAATGTGAAGTATGTGTGTCAAATCGATAAAACGTCCTGAATCTCAAAAAATTAAAATACTGCAGCAGGAAAGGTTGTATTATTCAAGAGGAAATTAACATTGGGCAAAGTGTCTGTGCTCTTCAGTGTTGTGCAATCAAAAAGTAGATCCAACGAAAGGTCAATAAACACTAAGATGGTGACAAATACATGTGATCTTTATTAGGGGCCCCCAAGTGGCAGAAAAAAATGCTGTTATTATTTTTACTTTATTATTTCTAAAGGTGGCTTGTTAAGTCAAATGACTCAGAACATGCTGAATTATGTGTTTTTACTACGAGGAAGCTGCCACAGGCCCAATTTTATTTATTTTCCTGTTGCTTCTCTTTGTAGTGCTTGAAATGTATCCCTCCAGTCACATCTGTTCTATTTGTTACTGATATTGAATTAATAAAAGATAATGGAAGTAAATTCATTTGTTTTTTTAAATTATGAATCATTACAAACATGCAGTGTTTCAAAAATAGCAGATATTATTTATTTATTAAAAAGATAAATCACGCATCGAAAAATGTTGATGCATCAAGAAGACTTTCTGTATAGAAAAATACGCGGCAGGTGATTTGACAAACCATCTGTCAATCAAACCGTTGCCGAAGCCGACACTTATAGCCTTACGAGATATATTTTCGTGTGACCTCTCGACCTCGCGAGAATCCAGCTGCCGTGCCAGGTAATCTAAATCACGCACCGGACTTTTTTGAGGTACGGAAATAGAGACGAAGGAAAAATAGACATTGCACATATGTCAAGAAAAGCATGAAATATCTTGACGGGCAGATAAGTAGATACGCATGTCCCCAGGTGGGTTGCAAGTGAGACAGACAGAAACACAAGCAGACAGACGGGCGGCCTCCTTATTTATCAACAGCGCGGATTCCGATGCGGCCGCCCTCCTTACTGTGATGGAAGGATGAAGAATAAACGAGCAGAAAGCTGTCACCTCCACCGCCCGTGTGTCAGTCCATCCACTGACAGCCGGAAAAAGTCGAGACGGGCAAACGTGTGGGCGGCTCAATGAGAGAGGACCCGGGGGTCAGGCCGGCAAGTGTTGCTCAGGTGCAGAGGAATGTGTTCGCTAGGAAGAGGCTGTGGGTAAAATAGCCACTGACAGACGAGCAGGTTCTTCTGGAAGCCGAGGCACAGGTGAGAAGTCGGTCGAGGAGCATGCAGAGCCGGGAAGTTTTGGGTGCATCTTGATCTTCAATGTATAGCATGCACAAAGTTATATACTGCTATACTATAGCTACTTAGCTACTATAGATACTATAGCTGCTGAATCTGAATTCCCTTTTCTTTATTTAGAAAGTGCTTTTAAAAAGTCCTACAGCCATCTGATATGAAGAGCTGCATCTTTTCCACACCAGTACCATGTGTGAAACACCTCAGTACATAAACACACATACATAGCAGCTGTCAGACAGGGCCCTGAACGCCTACAGCCTATTAAGGCGCATGAATTAGCCCGGCGGCTTGCAGGCTTTAGTTAGTCACTTGTCCTTACTCTCAGCTCTTCTTCTCTTTCTCGGTTCAGGTCGCTGCGTCCCCCCACAGAACGGCACCACGCTGGAATTGCACGTTTTTTCTTCTTCTTCCTTTTAGCCCAACGTTGTGGAAAAAAACAGATCCGCTAACATTGGAGGAGCGAAGCTTTTAAAGCCTGTGAGTCCGTGAGGGTGGAGATTGAGATTGGGGCCGAAGAGAGCAGAGACAACGGAAACAAGCGAAGACGGACAGTCAAATGAACATCAGAGCCCCGGTGAAGACGCGGAGATGAAATGAAACCAAGCTCTCGATCGTGTGCAGAGACGTTCTCGCCAGGGTAGCGATGCGTCTTAGAATCAAGTTCAACGGGTCTCGTAACCAGACAGACAGACAGACAGACAGCTCAGAGAGAGAAGACTGGCACTGCTGAGGTTCGGGGGAGCTGTTGCACCGATGCAGATAAAAAGGCCAAGGTCAGGCAGGCAGGCAGGACTCAGGTGGAAGGAAGTGGATTCCCTATTGTGATTGGTTTTGAATGGTGTTCTCTTTTTGTACAGTAACGGAGAGACCGACAGACGGCTGTCAGAGGTTATTTCACAGAAAACAAAGTCTTTGTCCAGGTGAGAATCTGAAGTGAGAGACGGGCTGCAGTCCGACCGATGAGCTCAATACTGTGACTGGTTCAGAAGACAGACGGGCAGCAAAGAAACACTGCAGATATAGGGAGTCCTTTTGTATCAAATCAATACATTTGAGGAGACAAAGCTCTGTCTTTTCTTTCTTTTCCCCCTCTCCCTCGAAGGCCTCTCTGTTCTGTTCCGCAGTTTTGTTGAGCTTGTTCTCACTCTGGTATGTATTATCTTGTGTTTTTGTGCCAATTAATGAGACTTCAAACATTTGGTGCCTTTTGTTTTCTTGCTGCTCATAAAAGAGGCAAAATAAGAGATGAGAGCTGAAAAGCTCTGCATCTGAAAGCAGTGGAAAGCCCCTTGAGAACACTACTTCCAACAAGTCACATCTGTTGTGTACAGGAGCCACATTAGTATAATGAAGTGGAAAGTTATACTATTGTTTAAGAAAGAAGAGAAAAAGTAATTGTAGTTATGAATAAAATGTTCACACAACTCCCACGATCTGTCACGGCCTCTGACAGCTGAACTTCAGCAACTCATTCTGGTTGCACTTTAAGCTCGCACACTGCGTCTCTAACTGAATCATACTGTTGTTTCCGATTCATATTGTGAACTTAATACATTATGTTCTTCTTTGGGCTTCAGATTGTAGGGCCACATTGCTTCATGCAGTCTTTTGTGTGTGTGTATTGTTGATCAGGTCTGTTAATGCCATGCAGGGAAACGGTTGAGGCTGAGGTGATGCTGCATGTGAAGTATTTAGCATTGTCTGTAAAACTGTACAATAAAAAAAGCCATTTAAATCTCAGGGGACAGATAATTGCACACTTACTGCTTATGATAGCCATGGTATGGTGCAGTTAAACAATTAATAAAAAATCTGGGCAAGCCAAGTAAGATTTATCTAAAAGAACATTATTTGTTCAATTTGAAAAAGATAAGGTAGATTTCATTCTGATTTGTTGTGGTGTAATACAACTACCCCGAATAAATTAAGTTAGTGGATTTGTACAATGACAGCTCAGATGGATGAGCACTTCATTAAACCCCAAGTTGCTCCCAATGTACGTGAAAAACATGAGTCGCTTTGAATAAATGTGTCTGCCAATAAGGATGTCGACTGAACATCAGAAAGAAGCAAAGCGATGTATCATACATCCATTAATTACACATTGGCTGCTAAGAAAACAAATGTACATCCAGTAATGCAAAGCTGTTACAATACAGATCAGAATGAGTTGTGGAAATGTGTTCACATCTTAATGTATGCCTGTATCAAATATACATGACTTACCCATTCCCTTTATCATTATACACCCAGCATAAAAAAACTAATACTAATTTTAAATGCGGAAATATATATATATTTTTGTGCTGTAAAGTTGTCTCATGATTTTCAGATTATTTTTCCACAGTTTTGTCCACTTACTGTGTCGCAATGTATTGGCGGCGACCGCACCCGGTGTGTTTAACGCTTCATTAATACATACTACATGATACAACTTCACCTGGCTTCCTGTCCTCCACTAAACATTAGGCTCGTTCGAGATGAGCCAGTTCTGCGCAGAATCGATCGGCGCGCAATGCATTCCGGTTAGATTTGTGTCCGACTTGGTCCCGACTTGCTCTGACGTCATGCACACGTGGTCAACGATACTCTCACGAGATCAAGGCGGCCGTAGATTTCAGAGTCAGGCGCCGCAGTAGCTCTCCAACGACTGCGTGGCCCAGTGCATGATGGGAAACGCCTGGCTGTCGCCACATCAGAGAGCTGATTGGCTCTTAGATCTGACAGCAAACAACACGTGTTGTAGAAAATCCTTATTTTATGTGTAGTTGTAATACTTAACGCTCGATTGTGGTTGTTAATACAAAATCGTATTTATCCAACACATATCTAAACCAGTAGTAATGCATTTCACAGGCAGACATAAAGAACATAAATATATATTTACAAACACATATGAATAAGTCCAAACGTGATCTGTAAACTACAAGTAGACAAAAGTTCGGAACTAACAGGAAGTAATTTTTTCTGTGACTTCCTGTGTATACTTTGAAGGCAGCTGAAAACTGTCCGACTTGATCACAGTTTATTGACAACGCCTCCTGCTGCGGCCGCTGCTCTCGTCTGGATTCCAGGCGAGGCGCAGCTCTAACGAACGAGCCTATTGATTGCCTCGAGTGAAAAAGCACAATTTCGCGTTTGACCACACAGGCTGCCATACATGTTACATCCGTCATACTCTAGAAGGCGCTGTTTCACTCTTTTGAAGAGACGACATTCAAACTGTCTGTTAAGAGAATTTGTTTGTTATTATGTCTACTATTTTTTATATAGTGCTGGCTTTCTTTTGACCAACTCCAGAACCCCAGGGGCCAAGATACACCCAGTTCCCAGTTTATTAGATATCAAGCAAAAGAAAATGATGCGGTCTAATAACTGCAAAAAGATCCTACCTTCAAGACGGCTCAAAATCTTGCTTGAGTAAAAATAATCAACACGTAGCATAAAAATATACTCGAGGTACCAAAAGTAAAGGTACTTGTTCTGCAGAATGGCCCCTGTCATGTACTGCATGTATATTATAACACTGCATTATAATTATTGATGCAATAATGTGTACATTACTTTAACAGTGCCTCTAAGTGAAGCTCATTTTAATGAGTTTATACACTGCTGCCATCTTAATCTAATGATGCATCATAATTGATTCATATTTTGTATTAATACTCTGAATGGGCAAACAGAACTGGATTAGAAACTTCCATCATCCGGAGGGAGTTGCTGCAATAACTGGACAGTAATGAGACGACGGGAACGCAGACAATTTGCTGACGCCTGTATAATTCTCCAGTATAATTCATGATAACGTACCCACACAGCTCTCCATACTTCACCTCTCCTTATTGTGAAACACTATTTGATTCGTGGACAGATGCCAATAGGTTCACACGAGGACACCCTCACAACAACGACAACAGGGAAAAGAAAAGGTCAAAGAAAGTTGAAAGACCATCATTCCCCAACCTTATTCACTCACAGATGATTTACTTCCTGTTGTTTGTATGCAGGCACTACAGGTGAACTGGGCCAGTGGATCCTGAGAACGGGGTCAGGTTGTTTGTTTGTTTATTATAATGATAAATGGCCCGGTGTCTGAAAGGGCATCCTCATACTGGGGTTAATTATATGAAGCATTGATGGAAAATCGATGTATTGAGTGCATGTCGGCTTTATGTGTGGGTCGATTGAATGGATTCTACGAATTTTTAGGGGGATTTATTTGCTCATATTAGCAGTCCACATGCCCTCGATACAGACAGCATTTGAGGGGAAATAGATGCACACAAGAAATGCGTGCAGAGTGCAAAGAAAAGTCCATCTGTCGTTATTTACGCCAACATTACGAAGCTATCGCTTTCTAATTTTACACACTTTATAAAGGGTCGTCACTAACGGCTGTATTAATGGTTATCGCTTGATTTACTGAAGCTTTATAAATCAGTTATCAGTAAGCCATTGATAAGAACAACTTTTGGGTTGCCAGGTTGTGAAACATTTGGATGTCGTGTATACATGATGCAGAAAAGTGAGGCTATCTCAACGTTTTATTTGCTGTGTTTCTTCCATTCACCAAGATGCCTCCAATGGACGCAACGCTTTGATCCTGGAAAAGAGTACTATAACATATTCATAAAAAACTATTTTTTACAAGCCCAGAAGAGGACACCTTCACTTGATTTATTATTCAATTATTTATTCACCATTTATGAAGATATTTACTGCAACTTTTTAATCTGTGGTATGTGACAAGACTATGTTTGTGCCCAGTCTTCCAGACTCGGATGACACTCGAAGGACACACAGGTTCCTTATACGTAGTCAGGCGGAGACGTGGTGCCAGTACAAATGAACAGTCTTTATTTTAATCACAATGTGTTCATTGATACCATTTTAAATACCCTATACAATATCATATATTAATACAATATACTAATACAATATCATATACAATACACTAATAAAATACAATATACTAATACACTAATAAAATACAATATACTAATACAATATCATATACTATAAAAGAGCCGTTACTATAAAAGAGGGTAGGGCTGGGACTGACCAAGGGAGGGGGAGCTGCACAGGTGAGGGTCCCGAAATAGAAAGAAAGCACCCCGATCACACGTGTCCGCTCACATCACTCTAAAACACACAACACACGTAGGGGGAACCCAACACCCGGAAGCACCACTCCCTGCCACCTCAGTCCCGCCGCACCTACAAACACACAGAAAAACAATTAATCCCAAGCTCCGGTTCTCCCAACAAAGGAAACTCAACCAAATAAAACAAATAAGAAACAAAGGCAACGGGGAAACAAAAGAAAAAGAAACAAAAAGACAAATAAGGGACAAATGACAACCGAGAACAGGGGTAATCTATTATAAACCTGCGATAAAAGGGCTCGCTAAACGAATTAGTTCATTGAACACCCGGATCTGATGGCATTCCCCACACGAGGCGGGGCGCCGGGCTGGTTAAACTCCGCGGCCGACGCAGCAGGCCGACGCAGCCGAATCAGTCACCGGCAGGAAACCAGGTTGGTACACAAAACCCCGGCGAGGTGCAAACCGGCCGTCGGCGAAATCCGCCGTAGGCAAAACAGCAGGTGCTTCTCAGTCGCGCCGGCTAGCGGCACGCCCTTTGCGGCAGCGTTCCGCCCGAACTCAGCCAACCGTGTCCTATGATCCGGGAAGACATCCAATCAAATAATAATAATAAATCCCCAAACTACCTGACTGGGCACAAGGAAGGCACCTACCGCTCAGGCAAGGGTGCCGATCCGCGTCGGGAGGAGGCAAGACGCCATATGAGGAGGTCACAGCCAGCTAAATAAAATCAGGCGGATTATGACTATGTCACCACGAGACACTATAAAATCGCTAGAGCTACACAGAACTCACCAACACAAATCTGCAGTGCGTCTACGGTGCAGGAAGAGGGGGAGCCCCAGGGATCGACTGCGACCGTGCGGAAGTTCACGACGCGGAAGCCGGACACGGGCTTGACGTCAGTGAGGGGCCCGAGGGAATCCCCGTAGATTTTATGGGCTGCCCACGCACTGCGATTGGCCAGCGAGGCACGTTTGATTAAGGGGTGTGCCGCTGCCCCAGCCAATGACAAGAGCGGCCTTCTGCCACAGGTAGAAAGTGATAACCAAAGCTATTATGTATTATAAGTGCTTTCTAAACAGCTGAACCTGGCATACAAGATGCACTAAAGTAGTCGTGCAGTTTAAATGACAGCTTGTGTTTATCTCATCTCTTATTTTTACATATACCGTAAAAGTCGGGTTACACGCCGCTACTACCTTCGGTCAGTGTCCCTGTTTGCTTCCCGCTGTAGCCAACTGGCGCTCATGCTAGTTCCCCGCTAACTTCCACTAGTTCTCCGCTAACTTCCACTAGCTCCCAGACAACCACCGAAGGTAGAGAGACCAGCCTCGGCTCGACACCCGACTTGGGCAGAGGGGACGCGGGCAGTAGCAGCAGCAGTAGCAGCAGCAGCGGGGAGCTAGCAGCAGCGCTAGCTAGCGCTGCTCCTAGCTTGCTACAGCGGGACACTGACCGGAGGTAGGAGCGGCTTTTACGGTACTTTGCCAGCAATTTTTAGAACACTATTAATTTCGCTACCCTTGCTACAGACGGTCTGTAACAACATGTAAACTGACCTGCCAATCACGCACTATGTGGTTTTCATAAGCACTGTGTTTATGAAAGGTACAGGCACTTAGAAGGGCACATAGAAATAGCTGAGAGAGGTAGTAACATCCGGGGTGGAGGGAGGTTATATAGCCTCGTGAGCAGTAGTTTTGAGTAATGGACAGTGAACTGGGTGAGGTCAAAGGCTCCTAGCTGTAGGCAGAGTGACCTCTCACCTGTTCTCTGGCAGATTTGTGGGCTCACAGAGCCGTGGAAAGCCCACCCCCGACGAAACCTTTAACACCCACTGCCTCGCAGAATCAGACACATGATGGATCGGGACAGCGGCGAGGTGGTGACTGCCATCTGGGAGCGCGTGATACAGAGGCAAGTGATTGACTGGGCTTTAGAGGGAGCGGGCCTGACTGTGTGGCCTGACAGGGACTGATAGCCTCGCCGTCATCATTCTGGGTCACAGCAGGCGGGGGGGCGGTCTGCACTCTGTCTGGGAGGTGAAGAAGGAAGGACGTGCACAAGTGTAGACAGATATGCAGTCCTGAGTGCACGCGAGACTTTTAATATTATAGCATTTTATCAATTTGTTCATATTCAAAGTCGGCTTGACCTGAAATCAGAACTCAGTTAGGAGCCTTTAATTCATGATTTTATTAATACAAGAGATCAAGTGGGTTATTTTCCTCAAATGACAGAATGTGTTAATGTTAGGAAGAACTCTTTACATCTAAAGCTGTGAAATCATACATTATTCTACTTCCCTTCACTCACAAAATGTGATGGTGAAGAAGGACTTTTTTTCAACAATAACTGCAGCTTTTAACTTTTTGTTCCCATTAACATGCATGCAGAGGGACCAGGGGAGCTTGAAGTAACTGGGAGACTACGCAAACATTATGATCAGGGAAATACAGATACAGATGTAGCTCTGCCTGAACAGATGGTTTGATGTAAAACTCCACAAAGTAAAATATAACTTAATGTAAGAGCAAACAGTGGCAGTTAGCATGATACCCACAGCATAACGGACCCTTCATTTTCCCAATAATGATACTAAAAAAATATAATAAGATCAGTTGACAAACAAGGTCAAACTTGGTTTCTATTTTAGCGGCGGGTTTAATTTCCCAGCATGTGGACGATCAGTCTCAGCCTGTTCTAACAACACCCGACTCAGGTACGAGGGGTATAATAGACCACAAACAAATCCGAACACGCTTTCTTATTTAGATTTATTCCTCAACAAAACGCCTCAAAATGTCATTTCAAGGTGCAGTTTCCTTGTGTGGGAACGTACTTTTTAGGAGACAGGGCCGCCACCGAACACGAATGATAACTGCCAACAATGTTTCACAGGACAGTTCTTTCTTCCGACAGCATTTCCCCAAACTCCGCGACATCCTGTCAGCAGACATAAAACGAACCCCGAGAGAGAAAAGACAAACCTGAAATGCAAAAGGTGGCAGCCCCCCCTCTCAATAACACCGTAGCGCTAGCGAGTGCGCACATCACATATAAACGAACAAAACTGACATAAATAATGTCATTCATTATCACCCTATTAGTGCATTTTAACCTAATGCGCAATTAAAACTGCAACTGTTGTTGTTGAGGCGACGCAACTAATCGGCCCACCTTCAGCAATTAAACCTGGTGGATGTGATGTGCGGCGCTTCGCCCGCGGCAACATTCATTTACAGTTACGCCTTTTTCCTTCCCGCCTCAGATGTTAATCCGTTTGTAATAAAGCTCATCGTTAACAACACAATAATGTCTGCGTGTTTACTGTAGACTGTTAATTATTACCTCTACACTCTTCATCTCTGCGTTCCATTTTGCTTTCTCCTTGTAGTTTTTTTTTTTGGCCTCTCTCTCTCTCTCTCTCTCTCACACCCCCACCCGGTAAAGCCTATAAATCACATGGTGATAGATTGGCCCCATTGGGAATGTCTCAACCCGAGGCTCGGAGCCAGGGTAGCTCACCAGATACGGCTCCTCTTTGTTCTGAAACCACGTCACGGGGGGATATTTACATGAAGGGAGCAGATCCCAGTCATCCCGGCTTGAAACAGGGGAAGAAAAAAAAGGGCTATATTCACGGAAACAGTCCAAGGACAATAAAAGACCACAATAACAGATATTTTCAAGGGACTAAATTGCAGGTTATATTTGGACCTCTAGTGGGACAGAACACTACAATCGTCTCTATATTTATATTGCAGAGGCTTCACAGAGAAAGGGCCATCAAGATAAAGTGTGTGTTTGAGTTCGAGAGGCGTAACCTGGAAAGCGAGACATCCGGCCGCGGCGAGGGAGACACGCCGGATAAACATCGGCCCGGGGTGTTGTCTCGCTTTACTGCCGCCCGAGGCTTTGACCGCGGGCCGCTCCAAGCTTTTTCTTGTTTTTGTTTTTTACATCATCATTGCTGTGTTGACACGGGTTCGGTTTGACTCGCGTTTCACACAGTGAATTAGACACTTCAGTTCCAAATGACCTTCATCCCAGCATGCGGCCTCGCCACGAGCTCCGCGCCAGCGAGACCCGACGTGTAAAAAAGCTTGCGGAGAAAAGACCCGCTGTGAAGGGCTTCGCACCATCCATCACACCTCGCAGGAAACGCAGAGGTGGCTGTCGCACGAATCGGGTGGCTTTTTTTTCTTCACTTTTAATGTATTTATCTCTGCGCGGGAATGCCAAGAGCAACAAGGTCACCCCGCGTCATCACAATTTGCCAAAAGCTCCGTCTGCTGCAAATCACTCATCCCGGAATTTTGTGACCCCGGGCTTCTCTAGTGGTAGGATTAAATATTTACGCAGCGCAGTGAAGGTTCACAGTTAAAACAGCAGGAGAGGCACCGTTTAACACAAAGCCAGGTGGAGTTATCGCTTTATTGTTAATGACTATGGACAATATATTCTCCAGGCTATAGACAGGTGCCGCACACAGGCTGGCTGCCAGTCTTTGTTGAAGATCTGCTGCTCCCTGATCTTACTGTAGTGCCCAGTGGCATCCTCACAGCTCACTGTTGATATTCATATTCATAACGGGGTTGACTTTCAAAACATCACCAGTTGGAGGCACAAAATCAATGAGGGGGGCCTTTAAAGGGGACATCATGCTCATGTTCAGGTTCTGACTTGTATATGGGGTTTCTACTAGAACATGTTTACCATAAAAGTCGGGTTACAAACCGCTCCTACCCTCGGTCAGTGTCCTCGCTGTAGCAAGCTAGGAGCAGCGCTAGCTCCCCGCTGCTGCTAGCTCCCCATGCTGCTGCTACTGGCCACTGCTGCTGCTACTGCCCGCGTCCCCTCTGCCCAAGTCGGGTGTCGAGCCTGGTCCCGCTACCTTCGTTGGTTTTCGGGGAGCTAGCGGCACGCTAGCGGAAGTTAGCGGAGAGCTAGCGGAAGTTAGCGGGGAAGTAACGGAGCGCTAGCAGGAGCCCCAGCTGGCTACAGCGGGGAGCTAACGGGGACACTGACCGAAGGTAGTAGCGGCTTGTAACCCGACTTTTACGGTACATGCTTTAATGTTCCAACCCATTATTTTTCCTCATACTGTCTGAATATACCTGTATTAACCAACTGTCTGAAACGCTCCCTTTAAGCACCTGTCTCTTTAAGCCCCCCACAGTCTGCTCTGATTGGCCTGTGAGGAATAAATATGGCGCACCTTTGTGAAGTTGTGTGTTGGGATATTCAGACGGAAAGGCTGTGTACTCGAATATGCCTGCACGTGACATAAGAGGAGGGGCCACATCTTATTGGCTTGCTGACTGGCTGTTCTTATTTCACAGTTTGGTTGGTTGGTAGCCCCTCCAGATACCCACATGCGAGGCCATACAAACTGTCTCTCTTTCGTCTCTTTCTGCTCAGAGAGATCCAGTCGATCCTCCACACACTGTCGATCCTCCACACACTGACTAGTTGACGTTGTTTTCTATGTACTACTTTGGCACACTTTTGGCACACTTATGTACTTTTGAAATATCTCAACAACTATTGGATGGATCGTCAGGAAATCTCCTCCAGACATTCGTGGTCCCCAGAGGATGAAACCTGCGGACTTTGGAGATTCAGTGACTTTGCCTGTAAGGCCACCATGCGGTTGACGTTGGTTGGCTTCGAATGACATGTCTCAGGATGAATTGTATTCACTTTTGTGATCCCCTGACTTTTAATCAATTCATGAAATACTTTTTTACGTTTATCTTCTTAAACGATTGTAATCTTGTGAACAAACAACGGTAAAACATTGATACATATAATAGTCACAAAAGGTTGTCGGTTCGATCACATCTCTTTCCCGTTCATATGTCCAAGTATGTTGTCCAAGTGCTTCCTTAGAGAGACGCTGAACTACTGTTTGTCACATTTCATGTATGTACCTGTATGTTTATGAAAAATATTTTTGTATTCATTATTCCTGTTCCCATTGCTAAAATTACCTATTTTGTATAACCAATCCGTGCACCAAATATTGCTGCCTATAGAGTGGACTGTGCCTGTGAATATCCTTCTGAGATGTGAAACACAAGACTCTGTGAAATGACAAAGCTTACAACAGAAGAAAGACTGTCGTCGCACAAAACTGTTTTGAAGAAACCGAAACATGAAGCAACGCTCAAAACTATCCTGCATTAGACATCCACGACTGGTGGGGTTCTTTGATAAATAAAAAGAAAATACAAACTCCCTTGCTAGGCCGGCCTGTAATTGCTTTTCATTATTAAGTGGTCAAAGGCAAGACCTGATTTAGCAACATGAAGTTTCATTCCTCCGCTCCTCGATTCTTTCCCTCCATTAGCCTCGCCAGCTCACGGGAGATGATTCCCTCCGAGAAGTCGGCGCGCAATAACGCACAATGCACAGTGACAAGGAATGAGACTTTTTAATAAAAAAGGAAAATAAGACGAAGATCCTGCCGGCAGACAGGACGAGGCACCTTTCGCGCGCTGCCTGTTCAGAGTGTCTCGGCCTGTATTATACTGTGGAGTTGTTTTGTCGCGGGGTCTGCAGATAAGGGTAAATAAAGCCTTTTATTGCCTTGATTCCTTCAAAGATAGACTCAGCTGAGTAATATAGCCACCAAGATATCAGGGGATTGGGGACAAATAAGGATAGAAGCCAAGTAAGGAATATAGCATGAAATATCTTTTTATTCCTTAATATATGCCAAAATATATAGCTTGTATTTATGATTATTCTAAAACCTAAAAAGGATACAGCATTGATTATGTGGTATTTATTCTTATAATAAAGGTGTATTTTGATGCGTTTCTCCCCTGCACGCTAATTATTACACCTTAACTCATAACCGGCGGACATGTTGACCTATCCTAACTGGGCCTGGCAATAAGGTCATATCTGACAGCAAACAGTTTCCTCTCATTACTTCCATCTGACACTTAATGTGGCCTGTTCACATACAGCAGCCTTGACACGCATCGATCCAGCATTAAAGCTGCCATCGGGCTCAGCCTCCAATCAATACACGAATACTTCCCCGGCTCTCAGAAAAATTCCTTTTCTGTAACGTCAAGTCCTCAAGAGGTTTAAATAATTTCTGCCGGCACACATGAATGCTCCCCAAAATTACTTTTTTTATTTTTTATTTGTGACTTATTAGCAGTTATGTGATAATATGGCAGTGATTTATTTCTCGACTTGGCATTTTATACTTGCCCACATTTTTCTGACGCAGTGCTTTAAAGTGGAACAAACCTGTCACTCACGAGCAAAGTCACTGAAAAGTCAAACTCGTCAGAGATTTTACTACTCTTTCCTCCCCCCCAACCACCATCTTAGGGTGGGAGTCAGTCACTTTCACTGCAGTCAGTCCACACAAATGTGCCAGTATCTTTCTCTGTAAAGTTGCATTTATTCCCTCAGTAAACATTGTAAACATGAGTGTATGTCTTAATATCTAGTTTCAAGTCTTCTTCAATACAGCATGATGTTCATTTAGTAAATTATGGTCCATTTAGAGTCAAACAGACCATAAAGCAGTGGATGCTTTAGGGCGTGGCTACCTTGTGATTGACAGGTTGCTACCTTTGTGCTTTCCGGTCTGGGAGTTGTCTGTGTTTTTTTCTTGGAAGTTTAACCCTTTCACAATGTGGTTTCAGTTCATGAAAGCTGAAAAGGGCATTTTTAAGCGGTTCAGTTGTACTTAGCTTGACCGTCTTGTGTCAATTATGGTTGCCAAAAGAAACCAAGATGGTGACGGCCTGAATGCCAAACTCAAGGCTTCACAACGGAAGTCCACAAACCAGCGGTTGATGTCACGGTGACTACACCATTTCCTATATACCAGTGGTGGGCCGTCAGGGCCTGCTAAGCCTTCTCTGCTGGCCTAAACAGAATCACAAAGTTATAGCTATTTTATAATTTCATTGTTTTTCACAAATACACTACATGTATTATAATGATTTTTCCCTATCAGCTTATTTTCTCATTGCACAGCTCCTGTCTTCCTCTGTTGCTCTGCCTTCAGCCTGCAGCACTGCTTTCAGTGCAGCTGGTTTTAAGGAGAGTTTTTCCATCCAATTAGATTTTCTCCTCCTGTGTCTATCGTCTATGATGAAGCCTAAAATCAAAGAGAGAGGTAAAGCAACCTCTGCACGCAACCAAAAACGGTCAGGAGCCCAACCACACAAGCGTCACAAGCGATCCTGGCCAGGCGGCCTACATGGATGCTGAAGCTGATTTCATTGCACATGTTGCATGTAGCGTGTGACAAATAAAACTTCTCAATCTTGAGTTCATCTGTGAAAAAAAAACAAGGGAGACTAAGTCAAGGCAGTAAGTAGCAACTTTAATTACTGCAAAAGCAGCTGCCCCAATAAAAACAACAACAACATGGACCGACAGACAGAGAGGAGGGATGTTGCACTGAGACTTCTTTATTGGATCATATATTTGCAGATGGCCAAATGACACTGCATATGGCTGCATCCCTCTCTTTTGTTAATTAAGAGAAGCAGGGACGAGGTACCGTGAGGGCCGCTCCCTCCTTAAGATTTAAACCACCATGCGTGCGTTCTATGAGAGATCTGAGGGCACGTGACTGAGGAGGTACACAATATGCTTTCAAATGGTTTCAACTGGAGAATTAATTTATAGCGCTGAGGCAGAAAGGACGAGCAGTCTCAGAGCAGGAGACACCTGAGACTCCACACCATCCTGAGTCAATTTAAATCACATCATTGTTCTTCAGAACCCGCCTTCCCCAAAAGCTAAATGGAAATGAAAAAAAATAATTACTTATTTCACCACGTTTTCTTTTTCTTTTTCTTTTGGGTTCCGCTGCAAGAACATATGAAACCGACCATGTCAACTGTCGGTTCTTGTAAAAGGAGAACACGGAAAACGGAGAAAGGGAAGGACACCAGCAATAATCTGTGTTAAACCTGCTGAGCTGCTGCATTGCTGAAGCTCTTGGCAGGCGCAACCACGCCGTAGCCTCGCTCAGTCAGTTTGAATAAGCCCCGCCAAGCGATCGCCGCGAAACTTCAGGAAAAAGGCACGACTCCTCGCACTCGCGCGGCGTGCCAGGGGGAAACGCTGACTCCGCTCTCTCTCGCCGCCGTAATGTCAAAGGGAAATACAATCACGATGCAAATGATAAACGTGTTTTTTCGCCGCGCCGGGATCTGTAGCTGCGTTGTTTGTGAAAGAACGGCGGGCACACGCGGGAGAGACGGGGGAATCATTCGAACACACAAAAACAAGAGCCGCAAATGTCATGCAAATGTTCAAGCCTCGACTGTTTAATTCACTCAGCTGGGATTCTCGTGATCGGGACTCTGCCACTCAGCAACTTACTGTAACAGGCCTGATGTGCTTCTCTTACGCAGCTATGTGGGTGTGTTTTTTTGAGCGGGAGAAACAGGCGAGGAAATGGGCCCCACCTGCTACTAGAGACTTGAGGGCCGAGCACTTAACAACACTTTGCACGTTTGTGTGACCGAGCGAACGGACGTGAAGGTCGACGGCTCCGTGATGCATGACAGAGGGACGGGGTTCTCTGCTAACGGCACCCCCGGTGTCAGCGTTTTACTCACTTCGCTCTCCACGCACTCCTCGGCTCTCGATGCCTGCTCAGAGACCGCAGACACATCAGAGGAGTGATGGTCCATGCTCACTCACTCGTGCGTGTGCGTGTGTGTGTGTGTGTGTGTGTGTGTGTGTGTGTGTGAAGGACCGTTATCTTGCTTGTGGCACCAAAGTGCGTCGACGCGGGTGCGTTTAAAGCCGCTCCAGTCAATACTTTTATATTAACAGCGCGACGTGACTGAAGCTGAGTTCACCGTACGCGATACTTTTCACACCGCACGACTTTCGGTCTTGTCATCGTGGGTCTTAAAGTTGCTGGGGTTTTTCACACTGCACGGCTGACCGGCGTCACGGGGTCACTCGGTAGTTTTGTAGTACTTGATATCGGTCTCAAGACCACCTGTTGAAGGTCTCATCTCAGAATCGATCACCTTTTTACTCCGTCTTATCTTCGTCAGGCGCGGTCATGCTACTCTCATACATATACACACTTACTGTATATGTGGCAATTTGTTTTCTGTGGGTATTTTTCTGTGAATGTGGCTCCACTGGTCTGTTCTTGTTTTTGTTTTTTTTAAGTGCAGAGTTGTTGTGCATTGAAATCATCTCTCTCTCTCTCTCTCTCTCTCTCTCTCTCTAGATCAACAACCGTTATGAAGGAAGAGGCTGAATCAATAAGTGCACCATGTTCTTCTGAAAACTCCCAAGGTAAAAAAAAAAGCGAGAGATGTATTCATTGACAGGTGACCCATACCAAAGTCCTACTTTCAAAAGGACGTCACGGTTTCAAAGTTGCCGGCAGTCCTTGAGCAGCCGAAGTGCTGTCAGCCGTTCCTCTGTCTTCGGCTTCATTTTGTGCGTCTCTTTCTCTGCGCGGTGACCGGTTCATGCAAGGCTCTGGTGTTCCCCTGTCTACTATTACAATGACCATGCACTTTCAATTACATGGAAGTAATGCTGGCTTATGTGCCACGTGACATTTGTTCCGTACATCCAACTGGTGACGGAGGCCAGCCCGACCCTCGGCAGGCCATTCAAAAGCAAAGAGAATTCATAGAGATGATTCATTGCACATTTAAATGATAGAGAGGAATATTAATTACCAGAATGACATCCTATTGTCTTCTGTAAAGTGTGTGTAGTGTGTGTGTGTGTGTGTTACGTGAAATAGGGAAGGCAGGGGCCCATTGTGCAGCAGCTCCTGAAGCGGACCCCCGCCCTAATCATATCACTCACCATTGCATCTAATAAAAAGAGAGACTGGAAATGAAGACAAATTGATCCCCAAACATATTTTATCATGTAGGTCTGCTGCCGGGAATCCAAGAGAGACACGTGTTTCTCAAATGATCCAATAGCCTGTGTGTGTGTGCAGTGTGTGTGTGTAACTTCATATCTGCATTGCTTTGTGCCCAGAATCACAAGTACACACCTGGACAGGCGCTGACGCCTCACAGCGTCTGCATTTAGAGAGCGAATCAGACACAGTTTCAGGATTTACATTTTGTTTTTATTGACAGAGTTCACCCTTTACTAGGCCAATCGTAGCGTAGCATCGGCCAGCTCCGACAACTATCCCGTAGACGTCCATGTTGTTTTTTCAATTTTTGGGGGGATTTGGAGCTCGGTGTGGTTAAACGTTGTGTCAGAGTGATACTGGTTACCTGGAGAGGTTGGAAGGAGATATATACGTTTTCAAAAGGTTACGCTTATACATTAATATTAGCAGAGTACGTTAGCACATTATTAATTAGCGTTCGCGCCTCTGGGCTATGCTAGCTGCTGAAGGCATACTGAATGTCTACACATTCAGTATGCACACAAAGGTTTAATTGACGGCAGGAAGTTTTTTTAAAACAGGTGTCTTTGCAGGGTGATAAAGAGTAACACACACAACATATGGGTTGTATATGTTCAGCATATGGCTCGTAAGCACATCTACTCAAACGAGGGGCCGATGAAAGTTATTCCAGAAGCAAAAGCCACAGCTGAACGGCACTATCAAGGTCCAGGCGACAGCAACACTTTGAGAAATAACATGAAATAACAACAGAAATAACACCTGTAAACATATTCTTGCATCAAAGTGGAAAAAAATGTCTGTCAATGAAAATAGCATGTTGATGTTTAACGGGTAGGATGTTTACCGTGTTAACATGCTAACATTTGCATATGAGCTGAACACAGAGTACATCTGGAGCTGATGGGAATATCTGCTTTTGGGGGGGGGAAAAGATTTTTCAAAATATTGACCTCATTATGGCGCTAGATGAAAGGCCTGGGAATCGAAGTGATTAAAGTGCATCCTCTGGGGACCATGAATGTCTTCCACTCCATCCAATAGCTGTCAAAACATGTTACTCTGAACCAAAATGTTCAACCTGCTGGTGGCGCTACAGCGCAAGTCAGAGGATCACCAAAGTAGAGTTTTTAGGGGAGTTTAAATACATGAAATGGTAATCCATCCAATGAGTGTCCGA
The DNA here is from genome assembly GCA_038501785.1 of Myoxocephalus aenaeus. NCBI lineage: Eukaryota > Metazoa > Chordata > Actinopteri > Perciformes > Cottidae > Myoxocephalus > Myoxocephalus aenaeus. Next base: position 5,552,290 of record JBAMJR010000419.1, on the reverse strand, counting down.
CCACAAATGTCAACCTCATAGTGGGGCTAGAGGACATGTCAGGGGAACCCAGGATTCATCCTCACAAGTGGACTAAACATGGATGATATATCACAGTCCGGACCAAAATGGTGGACCAAATGAAGACTGACAAACAGGCTATGTATGGATTGTGCACAGGTTACCTTGTCTTTAAATAACTTGTATCCTCTGAGCTGCTTGTGAATATTTTACGTTGTACTAATGCAGTGGTTCTCAAACTGTGGGGCTCGACCCTCTAGTGGGGCGCGGAGGTCTTACAGGTGGGGCGCGGGGGGAGATGCAGATTCTTGAAAAGAACATTTTAAAAATCCTTTAAAAAAATAAGAATAATCCTTTATTAATCCCACAGTGGAGAAATTATTCTCTGCATTTTACCCATCCTTAGTAATGAAGGAGCAGTGTGCTGCTGTGAAGCTCTGAGGCTTCAGTGTCTTGCTCAAGGACACTTCAACATGAAACTATGGAGAACAGGGACTTTACATAGTACAAAAGTACAAATTACACGGACATAAAACATAATAATAAATACATGGAGAAATGCCTGTACTTTCATGGAAATGTTTACGTTACACCGTTAACAGGTTGCGCATGCACAACTCGCCGATTCTTCGCGTTTTGCTAAAAGCCTACAGATCTCCGTGAGGTCTTTTCTGCTGTTGCGTCTCTCAAAACAGAATATAGATCTCAGCTCAACATTGAGCATGAATTGAGAGCCGTATCAAGTCTACAACCCCGTTTTGAAAATATTTGTAGGAAAGCAGCTCACTGCTCCACTAATACTGATACAACCTGATGACACACACATTGACCTCATTTTGTTTTGCACAGGTTGAACTTTATTGTTATTATCTTGAAAATATATTCAGTGCAAAACAGGTTATTTGCAGCCACAATAGGTAATTTATTTGCCAAATATTAGTTATTTTTTGCACAGATAGAACTTTATTTGCAATGTTCTAACAAAGTGATTGCACATGTTATTAGTTTTTGTCTGATGGAGCAATCTGGTTTACTATTTTCTTTAATCTATTATTTGAAAAAGCACGGATGGAGTTGGACCATTTTGTTACAATTTTGTTGTGGTGGTGGGGCCCGAACATTTTTCTTTCTGCAAAATGGGGTTTGAGAACCACTGTACTAATGTATTAATTTGTTGAGCCTTCTAAGCTGCCCTTGCAGCAAAGCGATAGGATACTTTTACATTTTTTATAGATCCAAGTATTATCTGAAAATGCTACGGACAGTGTGCGCTACTCATACTTAATTAGGGGAAGTTATCGTCTTCCACTATAATTAAAATGTGCCTGATTGGTAAACGTAAAGCATTTACAAGGGAGGCTCATTGGCTTTCCTCCTCATACATCACAGCAACCTGCAACCCCGCACAACATTTATCACATATGAGTCATACTAAGTGATAAGATCAGCCTGCAAACGCAGCCTGTGGCAAGGTGAACGGTAAGGCATCTGAACTTAAAGTGGGATTTTCTGTTGGAGGACAGAAACGGACCCGTTTGTCTCCTTCCTGGTCTCCTAATGAATTGGTTTTAGCCTGTTTTGGAGCCAATTATCCCTCCCTCTCCTCCTAATTTTCCAATTTGCTGTGTCATTTATACCTAATTGAGGACCGCACTGGGCTGTATTACTCTCACAAATAGGGTGATATAGTTTATTGAAGGTCTGCTTTATACGGAGGGGCTGGTAAACCAAACATCAATTGTGGACCGTACAGAAGACGGAGATTTTTCCCGGAGGCTGGGGAGCATCGCAAAGAGGCTTTAATTATTTCTCAAAGGCAATCCCGGCCACTGCTCCACCGCTCATTTTATGGTCACTTTCCTTTTCTCTGTCTTTGATGGAGGTAATGAATGGGGTGAGAATTCACTTTATTTCATCCCTGCTCTGTCGCCCTTCCTAATATTTGCATATCATCTTCGTCTAAGCAAATAAGAAATGCTTGTTTTCAGCCTGCCGGGCCAGGTGCAGCATAGGAATGACTGGCAGCACAAAGCTCAGGTGAACGAGTCCACAGCCGGTGCTTCTTTTTACAGATTAAAACCCTTTTGCGTGCAGGCTGTAGTTTGCCCTGTTGTTTGTTCCCCTCGACTGTTGATGGCCAGAAACAAAGTACACATAGCTGAAGGGACCAATAAGAACTCTAAATATCCAGCGTAGAGATACAATTTGGATATGTGGAAACAATAAACAAATCTGTGCCGTTAAACTCCTAAAAACTGACACTTCGACCATAATTTAATCTGTTGTCACTTCGTACACAGAGTTCCGACTGGCACATTTAGAGGGCACACACACCAACTTCCTGTAGCACTTCAGTTGATATCCAAAGAGTTTCACTGCTTTCGTCTGTTACACTAAAGGCCTTAACACAAATAGGGGCTCTTTTTTTGCGATTAAATCACAAAGTCACAAAGTAATGGACTTTTGTGAACTGTTGGATTTGAGAACTGTGAAATATAACTTGCAAAAAGCAACGTTGATTCATTGCTTCCGCATCGCAAATAAAAGGCATCCACCGATTACTAACGATCACACTAATCAAGAAACGACATTTCTTGGATCACAGAACAGGTTTAATGTCTAGAACTTCTTTCGGCAAGCCGGTGCAAACAAACAGACAAACATAGCCACGTCCCTCGCGGACAAACGTCTGCCATCAAGAAAGAAAAGTTTGGATCTGTGCAATCAGCAAATGGCATTAACCTTCTGCCTCTCCTTCGAGTAGCCCGTTGGTTTTCAGGGCTTCGTTTCCACGGTATCTCTTTTTTTTGGGCAGCAGATGTTCCTCTCCACTCCGCCCATCGTCAGGGGCGCCCGAGCGACAGAGGGGCCCGCCCATCAAAACGCCATCAGCACCCTGCTGGCCACCAGACAAACACATGCCCAGAATGCATCATGTGGGGGCCGTTCAGTCCCATTTAACTCTTCCTCCCCGTCTGCCACTTCACTTTGACGTCAGCTCGCGTCCTCCGAACTCCCCGTCCCCAAAAAGCGGACAGAACAAAGCATTCGCCGACACCTTTTTTCCGTAAGCAAAAGATGAGCCCCGACCGCCGTCTGGCTCGGTGCGAATTGAGTGAGAGACAGTGGCAGACGGAGGTGCGGGAACATGAATAAATTGATTAGTGGGGCACTTGACGGATGGGATTTATAGGAGGCCTCGACGCACTAGAGAATTAATTTCGCTAGAAGAACATGCCTCTGCCAGGTCCATTCGTCTTGGCAGCAAATTTGGCAGCTTCCCCAGGTCTGGGGGCTCAATTAACCGCCGGCCGCGGCATTCATTTTGGGGAGGGAACAGCTTTGTTGAGAAATACGCGTGTCAGACACATGTGTTAATGATAACAGATTTCGGGAATACAAAATGAGGGAGACGAGGGTGAGGTTAGGCGGTGAAGGGGTGGGGTTAGGGGGCTGAGCGATGGGATTGGGGAGGTGAGGGGGTGGGGCTGATTGTGGAACAAGGGGACGGAAATAATAGGTAAAAAGTATCAATTGATTTGTTCGGTCCCGCAAACTTTGACAAACCTTTGCCGAAAGAAAGTTCCTGCAAGTCGTGTCTCCAATCAACTTGTCAAGCTGATTTTTAGGTGGACCTTTGAATTCGGTGCCAACCATCAACTGGTTTGGAGCAAATCAATTTAGCCCTCCGCAAAGTGGAAGATGGTTCCTCTGACTAACCTACATTTGCAACTTCTTTGGGGTTGCATATTAAAATTAGCTACAATGCATCAGATGTTTTATTTAAATGAGAAACTGGCAATGTTGGCTTTGCAGCAACTTTGCCAGAGGTCTGTTGAAACTTCTGTAGCTCTCAACGGGCCCCTGGGCACAGACATGCAAAAGGCCTCAGCAGCTCCACCACTTCTAAATAAGAGCAAGAAACACAGACTTTATAGTTATTTAGTCTTTTTGTTGGCATTTTGTGTGTCCTTGCAGTTTATTTTTTTTTATCTCTTTTGTCTCTTTGTGGTTGTTTTGCTTGTATGTCTCTTTGAAGTGACATATTACAGGTGTAGGCCAGGAGGAGGTGCTAACACTTTAGTTCAGTAAATCCATCCATGATCGTAGCAGCAGAAATACAAAAATATTGATTATTGCTGCTTTAGCAGCTGCTTTACTGGACAGACCTTTTTTGCGAATGCGTTGCTTCGAATCTCTTGTTTTCTTTAGACTGCTTTAAACCACCACACAGCAATAAAGAGCTGCTGAGTTGTTGAAGCATCTCTGTACTGTGTGCGCGTCTCCCTTCCACTATCTCTGGCTCCAGTCCCTCATCCCAAACATCTCTGCGGATGATTTATGTAGCAGTGTTGCTCTGTGACCTCAAAATCCGCCCCATCCATACCGCACCTGTCACGGCACCAGTGACTGCGTGCTTACTGAAAACCAAGTCATCCGTGCAAAATGGCAATTTTCCACCCACCTAGAGAAAAAAAAAAGAAAAAAAAAGGATCCAATCCATTCAGAGGCAAAAGTAGGGAAATGCTATGATATGTAGAGCAGGTGCGCGAGGGCTCGGTGCTCCGCTAACGAGGGAGTTGAACTGCACGCACCGCTGACCACAACATCTGTCGTTCAAGGGAATGCAGAGCGTGACTCTTTATTTTTATTTTAAACAGATGATAAAGAGCTTAAGATGGATACGGATGGATGGGACCGTCTTTTCAGCTTGGGGGGGGGCACACAGAGTTCCCCGTGCCGTGGCTTGGTAGCATACGATGCATGAGAATCCAGCGGGAATAGCAGAGTTGTAGGTGTCTGTCTGGGCCCAAGGTGAGGCCCCGGTCTGACCCAGAACCATCCCAGGTGGAAACCCTAACGAGCTCATCAGGCCTAACGAAGCTTAACGAGCCTCTTAATTGGCAGCGTTATGATGTCCCCGAAGGTCAGGGGGCAGGGTTTCGGAGACAGCAGCGGGGACAGGCTGCCACTTCCTGCCAAACGGCGTGTCACATGACCCCGGCTGCAGACGACCCCTTGGTGTAAACAAAGTCTCGAAAAGGACAAGAGGAACTTCCCCAATAAGCAAGAGTGTTCAGCTGTAGAGGGGAAATAACCGCTCTGGCAGCAACAACGCAGAGACACTCTGAAGCCGTGGGGTACTGCATGTAGCACAACAGTTTTAACGGTTGCCCATAAATATATAATGATGTACATTGAAGTACAGGGTATCCTGACAGCTAATACCATGGTTGTGGGTGATCGTCTGTAGGAAAAGTAAGTATTGAACATCAATGTTTGGTCTTGTGTCCGCAGCTTTAATACTGAGGACAGGTTCCAACTGAAGAAAAGAGCCAGCAGAGCTAGACAAGTAAACCGTCTATGGAGAAATGCTGCCACCTACTGGTCACCATGCAAATGCACAGCTTGGTTGATGACTGATTTGTCAAAAAGCTACAATAGCTTAAAAAAAAAAAAAAAAAAAACCACACGTAGAGCTGTGGGCTAAATCATTTATCGTTTTTTTGCACAGTGATCTATGTACACGGAGGATTGTGTATTCAACATTGACAAGATGAATTGCACGAAAAAAGTGTAAGATTAGAGTGTACTTATGATCAGTGAAATCATATTTGAAGAGTTAAGTCTCACACGGCTTGCATTGCAGGACAAATAAAATCTAAACTTAGAAAAGCACTGGAAAGTAGATTAACAGTATAACCCCATAAAGGATAAAGCCCAACCCCACAAAAGAGGAAATACATTGATTAAAAATGCAAGGTGAGGTCATCTTAAAACAGTAAATTAATAATAAAAAAACATTTAAAAAAGGTAATGTACAAGTCGACCGCAGACTGTTGGGTCACTCTGCTGTTCCACACAGGGTTGTGAGACGATTCTGTGAAGTGAAAAAAAACAAAAAACAATGAGAATAAATGCACGTGCAAATATTTCACATCTAACGCAACACTAAATTGTGTAGTTTAACAGGGCCTCGGTGATACTACAAGTGAGGAATATACCTGCAGCAGCCGAATGCTCCTCAGAGCGCTTTCATCCAGCAGAGACAGGTCCACCGAGTCCATCTGACTGGCAAACAGCTGCACGCTCTGGATCAACATATCACAAAATACATTTGGTTGGCAAGTCAGCCTGCTTGTCAGACTTTGTCATAACACCTAAATGGTTTAAATAAGCATTAATACAGGCACACAGAGGACAAATACTCAAAGTTCCTCCGGATAATCACGTCATAGAGTATTGTGTCGCAGTAAGGATTTAGGATTACAAGCAAATGAACTGTTCTATTCAAATGACAGCAGGATCACACCTCTCCGTTGCCAATGGGGACGTTGATGACGATGTCCTCATTTCCTGCCGCGATCGGAGAGCCGTTGACCGAGATGCTGTACACCCTCTCTTTGTGGCGGGGAATCCTCACAGCGGGGGTCTTAGGAAGCCTAAGGAAACAAAGCTTGAATGGTGAGCGGCTTGAATCTCTCACTGGCGAGTAAAAATAAATACACTAGTTGCTCCATTACAGCCGCGTTTTCAAATTAGTGAGATAGCTTTGAGGGCAAATCTCTAGAGCCCCACTTAATGCAATACATATTCTTTTTATTTATTTAAAGAAGCTAAATTCCCGTGCAGATAAGATCTATAAAAAACAAAGTGTATTTAAGAATCATCCGGGAGATTAGATGCAATAGTTTGGGCGTTTATTTGCCCGTTGCATTTTCATAAAATCAGTTTAAGAGCACTAAATTAAAAAAAGCACGTGCTTATATTTAGGAGACAGTTTTGCATGTTGCTCTCTGGTTTTTATGCATCGCTTCATTTGGAGACGTTTAACCTCAACGATCAGACTACCAGAATTATATTGGTGCACGTAGCGGACTAATATGAGCCGCATCACTTTACAGGGAATGAAGCATCATCCGTTGCAGAAACGAGGAGAAAAGCAGTTACTTAATACAAAAACTGGCACCGTGGTTACACAGCCGGAACTAGAATGCCTGCTCACCTTGGGTCGAAGCGTGGAGTAATGAGGGGAGTGGGGCCCATCATCAGAGAGGAGTCCATCATACTCCTGGCGGGGGTGACCATCATCTTCCTGCTTGATCTGAAACCAGACAGACAAGTTAGTCTGGAATCACCGAGCTGCTGAACTAGCAAAACGGGAGTCAAGCGATAACGAAAGATAAGCCTCACCGTCTGATCGCGGTGTTCTGCGTGCATGCGGCCAGTGCCTTTGCCCGTTTTGATGTTGTTGGAGGTTTCCTTGTTGCCTTCCCCTGAGTCAGGAACAAGCAGTTAAACCATAAAGTGGCTGTGCACAAACGACATGCCACAGCAATCATCCATATGTTTATGATCAATGATGCTCTCAATCACTCTGCGCCATTTTGCTCCTCTTAGGCAAGCTTAAACGGAGAAAGAAAACAGCCATTACCTTCCGTGTTGTGCTTTGGGTGTTTTCATCCTCATAGCTGGATTTGGCTACGCCCTTTTTCTTTGATGCTGTGGGTTAGAGACGAAATAAAAACAGGATGAGATCCACTTCAAAACGTTAATCCTTTTCTAAACATTAAGTTGGACTGGAGTGACATAGCCTGGGGTTTTAGCCTGGGGTGTCTCGTCTTAAAAATAACTGAAAAAGCTGTTTTGACATACTTTTCTTGACTGATTTCAGAAGGACGGCGTGGTCCTCGGCCACAATACTTTCAACGACGGCAGCTTCCTCTTCTCTCTGTTAAACAGGTGAATCAAGAAGTGAATGGGTGTTTAATACAGCACAGGGTGGTCCTCCATAAGCCAAATGGAGACACACTGAATCTGTATACACAATATGAGATCATAAGAAAGATCATTGACTCACCTTTATATTATCCACTTCTAGTGACTTGGGTTTCTCAGACACTACAGAGAGAGATGGGGCAAATGTTGTTGTTTTTTATAGGATAAAACCATAAACGCAACCGTTTCTCATTTTACCCAACGTATAATGGGGTTTCATTGTGTCAACTTACTAAAATACTCCAACCAGTTTGTCTGTCGGACAGCCTTGGGAAGCTTAATTAGAGCCATGTTGTAGCTGTTGTCCACATCCTTCAGTAGCTGGTTGATCTTCTCCTTCATCTGTCCAACTCTGGTCTTCACTGTGAAAAAAACATAGCAGGAGTTTTAGATTAGGCAACATAATGGTAGTAGTTAAAGTTGGTTCACATAATGCCTCAGTAATGATAATACAATGATATATAAACCCAATGGATACTATCGGCCAACTTCCGTCTAATAAAGACAACCTATCGACATTCTGATGTTGAATAAAAAAATTAAAGCCCTTCAAAATCTCATTCATGAGTCAAATCACCTCTAATCTCAGATTAAAAAGGAAATTGTCTATTTGTAACCAAACTACTTTCACTTCAGATTAATAGCAGACCACATCATGGTGTCACTCGGAGACAATCAAGATATTCTGATGTAGAATTTAAACATTAAAGCACTTCAAAATCTCATTTATGAGCCAATTTCCCTCCACACAAATAAAATCCAGGTGGTCTTCTATTAATCTGAAGTGAAATTAGTTTGTTACTATGGACCATTACATTCTCAGGTGGTATGCTGTCGATATTAGGTACGAGTATTCACCCAATGGAAATTACATTTTTCTTTGAGATACAGTTTGCATGTGGTAATTATGATTGTGTTTTTAAGTTATCATTCATAAAATATATACTTTTTCATTCATTAATTTATTAATGTATGTTTATAGTTATGTTTTTCATGTTTTAATTAACGTGACTGACTATCACGTTCAGCGGAAGTTTGCTCTTATTTTGAAGTCAGCTCTTACACCGTAATGCATAGTATAGGCATTTTCGCGTACCGAAAAACAACGTGCGGCTGGCTTGACTGTTTTTCAAGGTGGAGTCTGGTTTGAAAAAAAGAAAGAAGAAAAGGAAAAAAAAATGTATTCACCTTCACTGTCGAAATCCTCCAGAAAAGCCTCCAGTTTGGCCGTTTTGGGGTTATTTTTCCGTTGTTTGGTGGTCCTTTTCCTGGGCGCCATGTCTACAGGGACAGACAGCGGTAACAAGGTAAATGTACCCACACTCAAGGACACTAGACAGCAGTATCACGAGGACATAAAGTGCCCTAATGTAACATAACGCCAGCTTAGCTAATTGAGTTAGCCGCTAGCTAAACCGACGTGCGGCTAACGACATTAAAGCTAACAGTCGACGACAACGTCCCTTGTTCTAACGCCAGCTGGTAAAATCACACGCAAACACATTTGATAACTCTAATAATTAATTGGTGATACATATTTTATTAACAATTACCTGTATGCTAGTTTGTTTTTCTCTTCGACGGAAACTGTCCCTGCTGCTCTTCAGAAAGCTTTTTCAAATGTCCGCGCGGGGAGGGGCCGAACGTGACGTCAGCCAATCACGACTCACGTTTGCTTTACGTTACATAAAATAGTTCTCGACCAATTGTAGCGCAGAACGTCAGTGTTGACATCGGGAGGGCGGAAGTGGGTTCAGGCAACGCAGCATGGTAGAGAGAGAGAGATGGCATCAATATTACCTCACTTTTAAATGGTTTACGGTGTGAAAGGAGTCCGTTGATCCAAATCGGATTCAAATAATTTAAATACTCAGATCAGTGTATTGGGCACACGCGATTTTGATTGTGTGGTCAAGTGAAAACAACACTTGGAAATGTCCACACCTGCGCTTACTGCACTGCATCAAGCGCTGAGGAAAAGCTTCCAGAGTCTTGAGAACAACCAGAAAGTATGGACGAGTGTGTTGGCCGATGCTAGCCCTCTGATGGTGTCTCTCGGGAACTTGGCGGAGCAGTCGCGAGCGCTTTCCAACGTTCAAATCTCCAACACGCCGCTGCGAGACTTCCCAGACCTGGAGGAACGGCTGCGTTTTAAGCTGTCTCAAGCCACGGATACAGTGCTGGGCAAACTCAACGAGAAGATGTAAGTGGCTGGGTGGATAGTGCAACACGCCAATGATGCATGTGAGTCTGCAGGGATGATGCACGGAGATCTACGCGTGTATTGTTGGCCTGTAGCAGGGCCTGCTCCACTTTCTAGAGGGGCTCTGGACAGATGGGAGCTATGGGTCTCTACCGACCCCCCAAAAGCCAAAGTGGCTGGTGGCATGCTGGTTTTTCTTAGTTAGTGATGTCACGGTTAATCATTGGTATGCTGTCACTCACAAATAGTATGCACGTGGTGATAAAACATGTGACCATCGACACATCTCAGTTAAAAGTGGTATCTAGTAGTGCAACAGGAAATCATTCAAATATCATGCAGCAGAAAGAATCAGCACTCTGGCAGTGGGGAGTTGTATAAAAGGCGAGTGACATACCAATAATAAGTGCCATGAGCCAGTAAAACGACACCGACATTCCACTCTAAATCAGCATCGCATCCAGTTCCTTGCACTTTTTGCTTCTTCTTTTTTTACCTCTTCGCTTCGCACCATGACCTGTAGAGGTACAGTGCAGATGACTGACTAAGATGTATAGCTACTTTGGTATATTCTGCCCAAGAATTAAAAACAACTTTATTTTGGATTTTGACCCATAGCGTCCGTCCTCTCTCCGTCCCTCAGGTCTTCTCTGCAGTCCGTGAGAGATTCCATCAGTAGCCAGGTCTCTGCAGTCTTCCAGCTTTACGAGCAGAACACAGACGGTCTGGACCTGCTCACCGTCACCGAGCGCTCGGCCACCGCCCCGTCAGTGTCCGACATGCTGGAGTGGCTGCAGGATGCCGAGCGCCACTATCGGCAACAGTATCTTTTTCTGCTCATGTTTGCATTTGGAGTACGTTTGGGGTCTATATTTATGTTTTGTTTAATACCTAAATTCACGTGTTCAGATTTCTGAGGAGGAAGACGCTGCTGCTGACTCTGAGGGCAGATGATCTCTCGCTTTTAGAATCTGCTCCCAAAAGATGGAACTCCTTGGAGTGCCCCAGTGCAGAGGACCACATCACAGGTACATTTAGTTAAAAACAGTAGTTTGTTATAGTCGACACTAAAATAGTCTGGCTACCATCAAGTATTGAAAAGGTTGTTGATAGATTTGTGTATTACTGTAGATAGATGAAAGGCCAAACTATGAGAAGTTTTGTGGAGTAGCAAGAAGTTGTACAGCAGTATCCTTTTTTTTCTTTTTGAATCCTAAAGCAAAAATGCCAGAATTGTCTGTTTGATAGATTATCTATTCGGGCATTTTTATTTGGTCTAATGTCATATAACTTATTGACCAGAGGCCAATACTGCCAAATATATAATGGCTGTTTCATTAGCGGTCAGTGTTAGCAGTGGCGGGGCACAATTTTTTTTTTTTAAGGTGACCTAATTGCTTCTCCGTCTTCTTTCAGATACACTTCGCAACGTGTCCTTCTTTACCGAGTCCCAATGAAGACAGTAAAAGCCACACGAGTGGAACATGAACATGAAACATGCACGAATACATGGACATATTCCCCGTGGACAGAACGGGATATTTTTTGAACTTTTTTTTAATAAACGTCCTCTGTGGGAGGTGTGTGTGTGCATGTACTAGACTTTATACGTGAGGAAATTACAACATTTAAAAAGAAAAAAATCTACCCTGTAGCATCATTTCATACCCGATCGACGGCCCGAACCAAATGCACTTCAGAGAAACAACCAGTGAAACACGCTGTAACAAACTGGTTTTATTTCACACACAATCAAGTCAAGGCTTTGTGTGACAGAGGGAGGGGGGAGGGGTGTAACGACATCCGTCAGCGGACAACTGCTGAAGAAACCACGGCAACCTCCACAACACAAGCCATCATTAAAGCCGCCAACATCGGTCCAACTCGATCCCACGATGAAGGCAACGGGCTTTCTTCAGGCTCTACTGTTAGTCACAGTGCAGCAAACACACGTAAAAGTACCAAAGACACGTTTTAACATTACAAAGAGATATATACAATACAGGATGGATATATTAATAAATATATTTCATTTGAAAGCTTTAAATTCACAGACTTAAAATGTGAGTAAATTCAGGAAAAGAAGAGTTTTTCAAACGGCATCAACTCTTTAACTTGTTCTCTCTTCCTATACGTACTCCTTTAATGGTACGTTATTAGACGTGATGGGCTTTGGGGGATCCGGCGCCGAAGCGGGCGAGTTGGCGAAGCTCCGGCCGATGTAGCCGCGGCGGTACCTGCCGCTCCTCTCCATGAGGGGGCAGGTGCTGCTCAACACGGCTCCGCTGATCATGAGGATGACGGCGGACGCCCAGCCCAGGTAGATGGCCTGGCCCAGCTCCCGCTTGTGCATCAGCGGCACGTTGGGGTTGTAGAAGTCCTGCACGACGGTGTTGGCGGTCCAGGAGACGGGGATCAGCACGCACAGGCCGGTGAGGATGAAGAGGACCCCGCCGGAGAGCGCGATGCCGGCCTTGGCGCGGCGATCGTCGCCGGCGCAGGTGGTGCACTTCATGCCGCAGCAGGACACGGTGCACGAGAGCCAGCCCATGAAGATGGCCAGGCACATGAGGGCGCGGGCCGCCTGGATGTCCGGCGGCAGGGCCAGCATGGAGTCGTACGTCTTGCACTGCATGTGGCCCGTGGTCTGGTAGATGCAGTTCATCCAGATGCCCTCCCACTTGATCTCCGAGGTCAGGATGTTACTGCCGATGAAGGCCGAGACCTTCCACTGGGGCAGCGCCGTGACGGCGATCGCCATGATCCAGCCGGTCACCGCGCAGGTGAAGCTGATCAGCTGCATGCCGGTGTTCACCATGGCGACAAATATGTATATATATATTTTTGTTGTTGACTAACCTCTGGGGGATCACAGGTCTTTGTCTACTACAATCAACTCTTATTGCGTTGGTTATCCTTCTTTGTGGTTTTCAAAGTCCACTCCTTTGGTTGACTTGTCCCCTTCCTGTCAGACTTGGACACGCTCCCTACGGCCTTTGCCCCAATGCCACTTTGTCAGCAGCCATTCTCTTCTCTTTTTCTTTTCCTCTTCAACATCTGCTCACTTCTTTTAATTCCCACGTGTCCTCAAATCACTGTTACCCAGAAATAATCACCCGCCTTCTCTCTCTCTCTCCAGTCATGCACTCTTTTTTTCTTTTCTGAAAAGGATCAGAGGCACTCTCTCCTCCTATTCATCCCTCATTTTGAGTCAATGCATTATTGAGTAGCCGATAGCTGTGCAGCCACTTGTGGCAACCGGCGGTAGCGGGATGGGATCGATCGCCCTTGTGGATGAAATGGATCCCCCTCAGTGGAAGTGTTTCTTTGCCTTCAGCTCTGGTTCAAATCCAGCAGACCAATTGTTGAGCTGCACTGTGCTTCAGTGTCACGCTCCTGGTACGGTGTAGCCTTACCGAGATGGATCCGCCTGATAGAACCCGATACTTGGATCCGAGGCCAGCGATGCAGCTATGAGTGTATCCCGTCACAGCAAGGTTTAAAAAAAAAAATTATAAAAAAAAAGTGGTGATCACATTTAACAAAATGTTTTACCTCTCGTCGACAGAGAGCCGCTGTTTGGTCCTCCTGGAACGAGCGACAAAATCATCCCATTGAGATGAGCAATCGGCAAAATTCTTCAATCCAAAAAAGGTTATTCCAGTTCATTTCCATCCCAAAGAATCAACATCAAAGTTCGCAGGAGACTGGTAAATCGGGTCTCCAATTGTAAAAAGAAAGCACAAGGTTTCCAGAAACCTGCTCATCAGACACTGCTGCTGCCAGCTGAAGGATCTCCTCGTCGTCGATGAACGGCGAGGCCACTTCAGCGGCCGCTCGGCTTCACCCCGCTCCCCCAACCCGCTTCCTTCGGTAGCAACGCAAGCCCCCAAATGGGTCACGTCTGGGATCCAGGTGACAAATCAGGGCCGCACACAGTGAGGCTCGTGGGCGAGTGGAGCATCTGTTCACCGGCCTCCCATCTTCAGCACCGTCGTCGACACTCAAACCTGCGAGAGCAACAATGAACCCCCAGGAAAGGAAAAAAGAAAAAGCGTGGGAGGGAGGGAGGGAGAGGGCAAAAGAGGGTGAGATAACAAAAGGCGGGAGGGAGGGATGGCTGAGGATGGAGCGCTGTCTGTAGGTGGATCAGTTAACAAAGACAACGGGGGGGGGGGGGGGGGAGGCCTCTACAATGAGGATTAGACACTTTGTATTGCTTTGACCACACAAACTCGCATTTGTAAAAAAAAAAAAGCCTTCACAAAAATGTCCCTTCACTTAACCTCTTTTTGTCTGCAATGAAAGAGAGAAACTGCTTCACAAAAGGGGTGAACATGCTGAAAAGCCACAGGTAAAACAAAAACTGAAGTTATTGTATGATTGTCTCATCTGGACAAAGGAAATACCAAAACCCTGAATTCTTACACTTGACTTCTTGTTTTTATCTAATTTGTTTAGTTTCAATTAAATGTCACAAAATTGGGGCTGAAACATCAACCGGCTGGTCTCTACCAGTGTGTTTGTTATGGTTATTGCATGACAGCGAGAGGAGGGGGAAAAATAATTTGACCGCGGCTGCAACAGAAGGATCCGACAGCACGTCTTTTGTCCCTCGCATTGTGGAAACGTCCCCTTCTACCCGAGAGCGCGCTCGCTCCACACGCATTGCACCGACCCTCGGTGCGCCGATGAATTAAATATCACGGCATCAAGATCCGAGGTTCAGGTTTCCTTTCTTCTGTAGCCTCTGCTCTCCTTGGCAACGGTGGTCATGACAACCAGCCAGGACACAGGAAACGGGAGAACAGAGGGGATGATACGAAGAAGAAGAAGAAGAAAAAGAAGGGAAGCAGAGGAAGGCGACACATACCAATGATGGCCATCGAGAGAGAAAATGGATGGACGGACACTAGTTAAGGGGCAGGTCGCCTCCTTATGTAATAAAAGGTATGCTCTAGTAAAAGTACTTTGTAAATTCAGTGGACTTTGGTTACAGACTGATAACACACTAAAGACATTCATTATTAAAAAGGAACACAGAATCACCTCTTCCCTCCTTTGTTTGGCCCGCGAGTAACGGCAGCTTCATTAATGCATTGTTTTAGCGTTTGAGTCGTCTAGGTCAGCGGTTCTCAAATAGGGGTGCTTGAGATTTATAAATATATATTTATTTAAAATTAGTATAAATAAAAAAAATGTTATTTAATAAATGTTCAATAATATAAGTGTAAGTTCTTAAACTGAATTGTATATATTCTATATAAAATCAGATACTGATGGCACAGCGCTGTGTATTAAATTGTTTTTTCAACCAAAAATGCTTTGCGCTGGTTAGGGTGCACAGCACTGGAAAAAAGGTTGAGAACCACTGGTCTAGGTCATTAATGTTTCACCGCTCTCAGTAATCATGTGATCCCATTTACCGACCCTGTTGAAGAACGCCATCTAGTGACGAGATGCGTGCACGTGGAGACCTTGGTGTTAAAATGGTCAACAAGGACATCCCGAGTCTTATCAATGACGAGAACACAACGGCTACGTTATAGGCATAAAATACCAATTTATTACTTTGCACATTAACACAAGAATTCCCTGCAGGCTAAAAAAAAAAAAAAAAAAAAGTATTTAAACATGTCACAAAATAGCAATAATGAGCGAGTGAATGGCTCTCTGTTGGGGGGCGGAGCGAGAACATGCCCCGCCCCCTCAAAACTGGTCAGAAAGGGTTCCGTTCATTCACAGAATCAGAGTGTTCCATTCTTGGAATTGGAATGTTCCAATTCTATTGCTGTCAGACACTCACATGCAGCTTCAGAGACCACTAGCAGAAAACAAAAATAAGGACAAAAAAATTAACTGAGAAGAAATTTACTGAGCAGAGCCATAAACATCCCCCCCCAAAAAAGGGAACCAAAGAGGGAAAACAAAAGAAAAATGAACATACACAATACACAATGTCAAATTACAAATCCGTTAAGATATAACAATATATCAAAGTGAGAGGAATTTTAAAATAATTCATGCTCTCTCTATCGGGGCACAGAAAGAATTATGGATCGTTTTTAAAAAGGTTAAAAAGAGGTAATCCTGCTCCCTTGATGCCATGGGGACCCCTTCACAAAGAGGAAGTGCATTTGTGAGGGGTCAGCAGAGTGGCCATGGAGACAGGAGAGCCTCCCCCTACCACCACTAAGAGGCGTGGCCACAGGTACAAACCAGGAACGAGGAGACAATATGGATACTCGCTACGGTAACCTGGCAAAGAGGGGAGGGGTTCGGTCTTTAACGGGTCCACGTTTGAAGAAAGTACCTCGTTTGAATATGGACGCGACAAAGAGCCGGCCCCTCCCCTCAGAGAAGAGCTTGTACCTCCCAAATCACTGACATTTGTGTAGGAATCTTTAAAAAGCATCTTGAGAGACTTGACAAATATTGCTAGCCTAAAACGGTCCCACTAAATTGATAAACATTTACCCCCCCCCCCCCAAAAAAAGCATTTATATGGTTTTCCTTTCTCATAATAAATATGATTCCCAAAAAGTTTTTTTTGTTCTTTTTTTCAGTTCTTTTTTTAAAAGGACAAATACTCTGGCATGCAGGCGAGCAAAGTCTAAATTTGTGTTACTTTAAAGAAAGTTGTCTAAAGCCTACGTAACTACTCCACCAAATGCACATTCCCACTGATTGATACAAGCAACAGAACAAAAAATAAAAGACAAATTATAGTACAGATACACAATAGTGAGACCAACAACCACAATGAGTAGAATTATAGCTTTGTTGTTCCAAATTTGAAAACTACAACTGGGTAAATATTGCTTTGCAATGTCATGTTACAAACAAAAAGGGGAGTGATCATTTATCAGACTGGATGGGTCAACGATCAAATATTGGGTTTAAAACGTTGAATCCTTCCCCGTCGAAGATGCCACACGAACGTTCAATCCCAGCCCACTCGGCTTGGTGAAACTAGTGCACGTTTAAAAAAAAAAAAAAAGAAAAGAAAAAGTATTGCATGCAATGCCTGGACCACACCCTCCCCTCCCCCTCCTCTGAGTCGCCCCCCTGCTTCTCTGCTCCCATCCACTGCCAACGCCCACGCCGTCAACAGGCAGGTGCTCAAACTCATTCATAGTAAACCTGCTGCTTTACGGGTGGTTTATTACAAAAGGGTTTTCGCTGAGCGGTCCCCTCCTGATGAGGCGTGCGCGCCGACCGTTTCTACAAACTCTCCCTCACCCAAGCGCAACTGAAGGGGGGCAACCGCCGAGGGTTTCGCACAGGGGAGGGGAGGGGGAGCGGGGGTCCGTGGGCAGTGCTTATGCTTATTGTCAATTCATTTAATCCAGTGTTAAAAATGCATAAAAATATGAAAACAAACACCGTCAAATAGCAGAGACTTTAAAAGGTGGGTATACTTCAAAATACACACAGAGTCATAGAAACCATTTTTCTAATTTAAAAAAAAATAATCTAAAAATTCAACTCATTGTCTATCAAACTGTTTTCTTTTTTCTTTTTAAACAAATCCCTTAAATCTAGGTTCATTCCGATTACAATCCCCGATTTCTCCATCCATCCGATGAAAACCAACCGATACCAGATGAGCGACGCACACAGCGGCAGACCCGAGTTACCAGTCAGAGTGCTACGCAGTAACTCCAATCCGTCGCTACGTTTCACTCGCATCGGAACCGACGGAACGGAGGCGTGAATCCATCCGTCCTGGGGCCGACTTCCTCTCACCGTTAGCCAGAGTGCTACAAAAGAATTTCCAAACCCAAAGCTCTACGCGCTAACCTGCAGCTCAACAACGGATGTCTATTCCTGAAGTCGCACTACTAACTAGATCACTGGCTTTGCCGCCGACCATAAAAATGTCATCACGATAGTAACAACATTGACAACAACGATAACGACAACATCCATGATAAACTACCAATTCTAAAAACAACTGTTTTTTTGTTGTTTTTTTCTTAAGATAACCACAAAACATCTTATATTAAACTTTTACAAATCTGCTTTGTTGATTCGTATGTATAAATGCATAAAGTTAAGAGAGATTGAGAGTGCCCTCTGTTGCTTGCCTAGCGTCCCGGGTCAGTGCAATGAATTGGCCAATATTAGCAAAGGAGACCTCAAAAAACTACGTTGGTTTCCGGCCCTTGATACTACTTCTATAACGAACCAAAATTAAAAATAAAAAAAGACTAAATGAAAAGCAAAGTCCAGCAGTGTCGTCATATAATCTTTCAGATAGTCAGGTCCAAAGAAAAATAGGATCCTGCTTTTCACACAGACAGCAAGGCTGATAAAGACCATACTCTGTGTTTAATGCCTTCAGCCATGTCGACAGGTCCCGATTGCTGAGCCGGTCTCGGGCCAGACCACGGTCACCACTGCTACAGTCAGACCTGCCTCCACTTGCTACTTGAAATGGATTTGGTTGCCTTTTGTTTTCTTCTGGGATCCAATGATGTTTTGGAGGCACAAAAAGGAGCAACTGGCTCCCAAATGTGCAAATCCCCCAACCATAAAAAAAAAGAAAAAAAGAAATGTAACTCAAAGCATTTCAATTAACAAGTGAGCCAGGGCTGCTACAAATACCCACACCAGCCTCTAGGAGGCCTGTTTAAGTCATATGTCTCAACGTTGCTCTATAGATGTAAATATATGCTTATATGTACTGTATGTGTGAATATAAAAACAACAAATCTGAGGCATTTACAGCAGTTATCTCCTTGATTTCCCTTTACAATTCAGTGGCCTGCCATGAAACATACATACACACGCACACAAACACACTCATACAGCAGTACATGTATATACAGAGATGCACGCACACGCACACACACACACACAGACTTGCGTATTCTTCGCTAAGATGGGAGGAAAACAGTAATGGGCATGGACACCCAGGTCACCTCGCTTGTTAAAGACCGTAAAAGGAGAAAAAAGGTTAACACACACACACACACACACACACACACACACACACACACACACACACACACACACACACACACACACACACACACACACACTCGTAAAAAGGAAGAAAAAAAATATATAATTCTCAAAAGGTCGACCCCCCCCTCCATCTCTTTTTTCCATGTAGAGTTCCCTCCCGACCACCTAATAAACCCAAGACCTTGTGACAGATTTTGCCCAAAGGGGCTTTGAGGTAAAAGTAGATAAGAGTCCTGCTTAGCTGGGAGAGCTGAAGAGCTGCGCTGACCGACACACACTGTGCCGGTCCGCTCCCTCGCTCAGTGTATCTTACAAACACAAGAGTGCAGACATTCACATAGAAAAAACAAAAACAAACTCAAAAAGAATGGCTCAACTTGTAGTATATGTGTGTGGTTTGTTTTTGTTTTTTCGTGTATTTTTTTTGTTTTTTCTCCTTTTGTGCACGGGGTTTGCAGTGCTGGATTGCTGGTTTGAGAGGCGGCTCGATTGGGAACGCTGGTTGGCGATTGTTCCTTGAAATAAAAAAAACCTGCCGGACATATTGAGACACAGCAGGTTTCCCCTCCCTCCCTCCCTCCCCCCCCCTGTCCAAGAGCCGCTTTGGTGCAGATTCAGAAAATGTGAGTGTGAAGAGAAAAGAGACAAGAATACAAAGAGAGATAAGAAGAGAGACTGGCAAATAAGAGATTAAAAAGACAGAAGAAGAAGAAGAAGAAGAAGAAGAAGAAGAAGAAAAAGAAAAAGAAGAATCCGCGGGTGGACTGGCTGACATGGTCGCTAGCTCAGGCGAAGTACATGGTGTGCTGGGTATCATAGTGGATCTGAACTGCCTTGGCCAACGCCAGGGGGTCCCGGCCGTTACTCTGGCCCGACACGTGGCTTCCTTCAGCACTGCAAGACAGAGAGGGGCAGAGTTCAGTTTGACCGTCGGTAATGAAATCACGTCACAAAAATAAAAATTGCAGGAGAAAGAGGGAACAGCGATGAAGACAAGAATCAGGAGAGGCGTTCTGGTAGGTAAAACGGTCTCTGTTTTCAAACAAATGTTATAAAGTGCTTCGCGGAGACAAAACCAAAAGACAGGATTGCTCTATAAATCTCATCCAAACAATACAAAATAAAAGAAACTGCATTATCTTCCTTGAACTGGAGCCACAGACATCCAGGGCTGCCTCACCTGTCGTGGTCTTTGTCCACCAGGTGGTAGCGGGCTCGGAAAGCCACCAGCCTGGCGTAGTAGGCCGGAGCTGGGATGGAGACGGAGCGCGTGCAGCGGACGTAGGTGTGGCACAGCTGGTAGGTGAGGAGCTGCAGCTCATCGGCGGTGAAACAGTTGTCGTCCCACAGGACGTGGTAGTGGGACGGACGACTGGTTCCCTGAGGGGAGATGTCACATGGTACACGTCAATACTGTCCTGGAGTGCACTTTATTTACTTGTTGACACAAAAAAAAAAACTTTTGTATAATTTATGTTGCATAAACTATGAAAAGTGTGTGACCCTCACCTGAATCCCAGCATGGCTGCAAAGGTAGAAGTCAAACTCGGACGGGTGTGTGATGGTGCTGTCCACCGTGGTGCCTGCTGGGACGTTACCGCTCTTCCCCACCTGCAGCGGATGATCGGTTAAGATGCATGTCAAGACTCGCACAATAGAAGGCGATTAAATAGCACACATCTTGGACGGGCGAACACCTACTGACCCGCTCAGATTTGTCAGAGCAGAAGAGACGAGTGTGGTGACGTTTCTGAACCACGATGTAGGTAATGCCCGGCCTGTAATCCTCCTCCAGACTGATACAGGCCTTCCTGATGGCTATCAGCTCCGGCCACGCCACCTGAAAACACACACACACACACACACTTGAAAAGGTATCCTATGCAACATGTTGCCTTGATATACCACCATTGGAAATCATTTTCCTGTGACACTTGTTTTGTGGCCCGGTCACAAGCAGAGTGTCATCTTTAATATAAAAAGATAAAACTGTATTCATGCTGTGCAGCAGTTGCAGTACAAAGTGAAATGTGTGAAAATATAAAAAGGGTGCAATTTAAAAGTCTGAGATGAGGTGCAACTCCAAAGTACATAAAGGTTTTGACAGCCTCCTCTCAAAATGAGTCACAGCTGCCATCCCCGAGTAGTGTCACTCTTGGGGACTCTCACCTGTTTCATTTGTCCCTCAGACACTCCACCGCGATAATAGATGATCCGTGTGGGCTTGAAGCGAGTGGACTTGTAGAACTGGATGAGCAGCTCTCGCACCATATTGGTTAAATCTTGGATTACCTCCTGGCTGAAGAGCTGCTCCTGATTGGTTGGAGGAGTAGGGCACTGTTCACAAAAAAAAAAAAAACTTCAATTAAACTTCAGCTCGAAGGTGAACAACTGAAATGGAAATATTTACATTCATGGTTAGTAACGGCATTTAAAATTCAGACTGGATGATGCCAGAGTGATTCATAAAAAAAAAAAAGAGAAAGAGGAATTACTCGACACGAGTCGTCATAAATCCCTGCGGCGCCGTTACCTGGGATATGTCCTGTCTCGACGTCTGGACTCGGACCGTGGCGCAGTATCGGCTGGGGTGGCCGTCCATGCTGCCCACCACCGCCGCGATGGACGGCTTCTTCCCGTCACCTGCTGGAGGATGTGTGACGTCCGCACCCAGGAAGATGACAGGCTGCTGGAACACAGAGGGCCTGACCCGAGAACGGGACACAAACATTATTGGTATGCGTGTATTGGTGACTTTTACATTTCCACTTTTTATTACAACTGACGCAGTTATGTATTTTCAATACATAACTGTGCACCCCATTTCTTAGCGCTGTTCTAGGTTTAGAAATAGAATATTAGGAAAATTATGTGAGGAAAATATCCAAATATCATTACACAAAGACAAAAAAAGTAAAAACAAAAACAAAAGTAACAGACAAAAAATGATATAAAAATGACGCAGTAGTATCGTTAGAACTGGATTAAAGCAATTAAAGAAAGCATCCGACCCGCCAAGAAAGCGTAAACGGAGAAATGACAAAAATCCGCGCTGACCTCTGATGAGGCACCAGGACGTTGTTGATGCCTCCCAGCTTGGCGTTGATCTTGAGGCACAGGTTGGAGAGGGTCTGAGGGGACGTCTTCACTACGTTCTTCACCTGCACACACTGGGTGGCCATGCCAAGGAGGGTGTCGCCCACCCGCTTCACCTCAGCTGGAGACACATACGGAGATAAGTTCAATGTCACAAAAATGGCGTTTAAAACCTGACTAATTTGCAGTAGAATGAAAATATATGTGAACCTTCATTCTCTTATCTAAAAGCTTTTTCCTCATTTCATTCTAAAGCTGTCTGTCTGCTAGTTCACTAAACCAGTTCTTACCATAGACTGGCGTTTTTCCGGGCAGGATGACCACAATCAGCTGCAGACCCACATAAGACATCTTGAGGTGTTTGAACATGGGCTCCACACTGTCGGCTCCTTGGGCGTATTTACAGAAACATGGCTGGCCTTGAATGGGCATCCCGGCATCCTTGGAAATCTTTCGAAGCTGGTCAGTGAAACTCCTATTGAGAAGCATTAGACGCTCATCAGAAATGAACAGCACAAGCAGACGACTTCCAATGCAATTCAACGTAGCAAGGAGAAAAGAGATTTATTAAATCGCATGCAAGAGGCTGTACTTAGGATGTGAGCTAAATGCTAACATACTCCTGTTTACCATGGTCACCATCTTTCGTTTGGTGCTTGCATGTCAACAAGCACGAAACACAAAGTACAGATGAGACTGATGGAGGATACGAATGTTTGCTGGCATTTGATCCTAAGCTCAAATAATGGACAAATTCAAAATATGACCAAATGATGGTGCGAGGGCAGTTCAGGGGTCTCCAAGGTTGTTCATGTTCCTGCACCAAATGTCATGACAATCCATCCAAAAGTTGTTCATTTCACACAAAACCACAAAAAGGTCAACCTTCTGGTGGCGCTACAGGAGAGAGGGTTCAGACACATTTTGACCAATGGATTTCCATGACTTTAAAACCAAATTTCCATGACCAAACATTTTGTGAAATCTGGGTGTAAACATGAAAAAGTGAGAAAACTAAAATTAAAACTAACAATGAGAATTCCAAAGCATACAGTAAACCTTAAATGACACAAATGAATGAGAGACAATAGTTTGATTAAAAGAATAAACATTTATATAGATTCATTATTTTAAACTCAGCGTAAATGAACGTCATGAACACATGAATATAACACATTTCCATGACTTTTCCAAAACCTTTGGGATTAAAATTTTCTCAAGGACTTTTCCAGGCCTTGAAAAAAACATTTTAAAATTCCATGACTTTTCCAGGTTTTCCATGACTGTAAGAACCCTGAGGAGAAGTCATGGAGTCACCTAAATCATTAGAATACATCATCCGTCAACCAGGAATGTTTGTAAGTGTGCACCTCTCTTTAAAGCCACGCCGCACGCTCGGCCCCTTTTTCGTGTGCATTTCTGGGAAAGGACTCACTTGAGCAGGTCCTCTCGACACTGTTTCTGTGGGGCGAAGCAGGCCACGGCCCAAACCTTGATCTCGATGCCGGCGTAGAACTGCTTCCCTCTCATGTCCCACACGCCCTGGTTGGGCGTGGCCACGGTTTTGTTCTGGGGAGAGAGTCCCTAGCCTCTTAGTCAACCCCCCGCATGGATGAGCCAATACAACAGATACTACAGCCAAACATAGACAAATCTTGATGAGTTTTACAAGCCTTATTTCGCAGAGATAAATCTTCATGTCTTTATTGTACATAAATATCCTGGTTTTGTAACTTCCCATATCAGGAGTCCTGACATGAACGAGAGCTGTGCATCCATTAGAAGACATGTCTTTAGCTGAGTGCTCCTACTAGAGTGTGATTGTGAATACAAATTCAAAAAGGGCAGTGGCTTTCCATTAAGTTAACAAGATTTGCCAAAAGGCCATTAGGAGCTTATATTCTTCAAAGCAAGCGACCACAATGAACTACCTGGGTGTGGCGTGCCGGGAGAAGTTCAAGAGCTTCTCAAAGGTTTGTAACGTAATCAAAGTCACAGGATTGAAACTCCTGAATGAATGATCACGGGTTGTCATCGAGAATATCTAAACTCCATCACGGTGCATGTGACACGGGAAACAGACCGCTGCTTCTCCCATGTTGTACATACAGGCACTTCAGGGAGTGTTTCGTTTGGTGCAGTCTCTGAGACAACTGCGTGTCCAACCAACATCCGCGTGCCATTTTAAAATGAAACAAATGTTGATTTAATTCATCACAAGTGATCGTGGAAATGGGAAAGCTTTCAGTCTGCATTTAAGGGCATTTCACTGGAAGCCGATTAGACTCGATATCCCAGCAGGCAAGTCGCCAAGCCTTTCAGAAAGAGTGTTGTGATAGGATCTCGGGTAAATTAGCCAATAGTGGGATTTAAGTTTGGCACTGGAATAGAAGAGCTTTTGTTTTTTGTTGTTTTCAAGGAACAATCTATATTGTAGATTTCAGAGAGTATAAAATGGAGAAGCTGGCCCATACACTGAACCAATTACCCCCCTACAGGGATCCATTAAGTTGTAACAGTGCCTCTGAATGGGGTGCTGTGTTACAGCACATTTAGTATTTATATGAACCTTTTAATTTTCAGTTGAGAGTAAAAGTCAAACAGACAGGTTTTACTTTAATGCGGGGTGGCTAAGAGTCTTATCCTGTTGCTAGCACATCCATTCTCCCACCCCCCTTTACACAATCCTTTAATCCCAATTCTCTCTCTCTTCTCCCCCCCCCCCCCGACAACCGGTAAATGTCGGAGTCAAAAGGTATGCATACCTGTATTTCTGAAAGGCCATTTTCTCGTTTAAATAAAATGCTGATTTTTATGTCTTCTGTTGACAAGTTGGATGTGAATGCAGATTTGAGATTCAGCGGGTGAACCTCATTTTTTTATTGAGTATTTCATTCTATCTCAAATAGTTAAATAAATAGTGCAATATTATTACGTATATTACGTGTATTTACGTGCAATACGTTTAAGTACTTTTCTATTCAGTCTGTATATTAATATTTCTCTACTGTTTTACTGCTCATTTATATTTATTTATATTACTTGTTTCTATTGTATTATTCTTTTTTATTCACTTGTGAGCAAGGCTGCTGTAATCCTGTAATTTCCCCACTGCGGGACTAATAAAGGATTATTTTATCTTATCTTATAAATCATAAAATCAAACATCATAAACTCTAACCCTTCCGGTGAGTGACATCTGCAAACCTGGATCTCCCCCTGCCCTATTTTCCCAGCATTCACTCAGATGCCCCCCCGGCCCCAATCCCAGTCATGCTTGCAGGCCCCGTCCAGTACTCACCCTGCCACAGTCCCGCCCCGTGTCCGTACTCACCCGGCCCCCATACTGCAGCATGGGCGCCGGGAGCACACGCCCTGTCACTTCTGTCATGTCATTGTGTACCACAATGCCAAACTCCTTCAGGTAAGGGTCCGGGCCCCCGACCATGCTGTTACTTTTGACCTGTGGAAATGAGGAGACGGTTAGGGAGAGGAGTTGGAGGGTGGTTGCCAGAGAAGAAGTGATAAAAAAAAAGAAAGAACAAAAACTGGATTGAGAAATGAAAAAGAACAAATATTAAAAAAACTTGTGAATTTCTCTCGTATTTGGCATTTAGGGACATATGTACAGTTATTTTTGTAAAAAGAGTGTTGGATAATGTAGCAGTGGGACACTTCTGTTCCTCAATATAGTGGAAGAGTATAGTGGAAGATATATATATATATATATATCTTCCACTATATATAAGAATATAAGCTTATATATAGAATATATAATAGAATATAAATAATATATAATATATAATAGAATATATATAAATATATTCTATATATTATATATTTTTATTCTTTATATTCTATTATATATAGAATATATAATAGAATATAAAGAATATAAATAGAATATAAGCTTATATATAGAATATATAAGAATATAAGCTCCTAATGGCCAATATAGTGGAAGAGTCGCGTCCGGTGTGAACGGCCCCTTAACTTAACTGCACATTTATGTGTAAACATGAAAAGTCCTTTTAGCAAGTTATTTGTCCACTTCCTTCGTTCATGGATGCATTTATGCTGCTGTTGCACGACGGGACGCCTCATTAGCGACGCTTCACAAAAGATGATAACGGCGAACACCAGCTAAACATTTTCTACGTGGCCTAATACAGTCGGGCGTAAACGAAAGGCCAAAACACTTTGAAAGGCTACTATTTTTGGTATGTGTGGCAGTGGTGTATAAAGTACCCAAAAGCCGTACTTGAGTAAAAGTAAAGATACCTTACTGGAAAATTACTCCAGTAAAAGTAAAAGTCACCTATTAAAATACTACTTGAGTAAAAGTCTTAAAGTATCTGATATTTTCTGTACTTAAGTATCAAAAGTATTTTTCTGATATAAAATGTACTTAAGTATTGAAAGTAAAAGTACAAGTACATGCTTTTAATAAAAAAGCAAAGGGTCAGAATTTTGAGAATTATGAAGTTTATTCTTTTAAGTGCTGTGGCCACCGTGACCAAGGACCAGGAGTTGTGTTGATACAATAACTGGGTTGGCTGGGATCCATCCATATATATTATGTTCAACATAATATATTGTACCTAAGTATACTTTTGCATCTACTATGAACTTATCATCATAATTCTCCAAAAAGCAATATGACACTATGAAGGACTTGTAACAGTGTGGTTATAAGTATGCTCATTCCGCCCGCCGTGGGTCTCTTGGTACCGGTCTGTGGGTCTCTTGGTACGGGTCTGTGGGTCTCTTGGTACCGGTCTGTGGGTCTCTTGGTACTGGTCTGTGGGTCTCTTGGTACGGGTCTGTGGGTCTCTTGGTACCGGGCCACAGAAATAATGAATGAAACATTTCAATTAAATAAAAAAAAGGCCGGAAAGATGTTTTATTGTGAAAAATGACCGCATACATCCGTCTGTGGTAACCTCAGACGGAATCTCTTGACACATGTCAAGATGTTACGTTACTCTAAAAATGAAACGTAAGTCTGTTACAACTCTGTCGGTGATCTGGAAACCAAGGAAAAGTATCCTGAGATCGCCAAAAAAGCATGAAAACCTGCTTCCATTTCAACATCCTGTCTTTGTGCAGCGCGTTATAAGTTAAGCAGTAGACTGGACTAAAGGTTTAGTTAGGAGTAGAGTTAGTAGACTGGACTAAAGGTTTAGTTAGGAGTAGACTGGACATAACGAACACACGTTGGGTGTCGTTGTCTCCCGTCTTTGCGAGGTCGGACCCGGTCTGTGAAAATATTGTCTTCACGTAACCGGTCCGTGACGCATAAAGGTTTGGGAGCGCTGGACTAGAGGATGCAGAGGGAAAATGCAAAACATTGTGATTCGCAAAACCTGCTTGGTGGAGTCTGTGTTCCACCACAGTCCCCGATGTTTTTTTTCTTCTTTTTCTAAAGATAGATTTGATTTTGTAGCGAGTAACGAAGGTTTCAGGAGAAATGTATTGGAGTAAAAGTATCATTTTTCTTTGCAAAATGTAGTGAAGTAAAAGTAAAAGTAAACAGAAATATAAATAGTAAAGTAGAGTACAGATATCCCCAAAAACTACTTAAGTACAGTAACGAAGTATTTCTACTTCGTTACTATACACCACTGATGTGTGGTGTATGCCTTGGTTCATAATCGGTGAACTAAAAAAGATTTTTTTAAAGTCCTGAAAGAAAGAAAAAAAAAAGAAAGAAATTCAGCAAATGTCATTTCTTACTCGCGTCCCAAGAGGAAGCACTCACCAGTCTGCTGATCTCTTCCTGTCTGTCGGGGGCCGAGCGAGCGGTAGCTTTGATCATGGTGGACGTCTGGTTGTCCGTCAGCTTCTTGATGCAGCGCTGGCCTGCTACTATGTTACAGACCTACGGAGCGGGAAGAAACGTTTCATGAACTCAACTAAAAATCAGACTAGAGGGGGGCCACAGCAGGAAAGTAAAAAGGGAGAATGTCAGCATTGGTGATGCTTGGCAAACCCTCAACAAAAATTATGATATTTCATATTTCAAACATCAACAAACGCTTCTTGCTCACCTCCAGGGGAAGGTAGGTGTGCTTCTGCTCCTGCCCTACTTGCAAACAGGGTAAATGTGGATATTTGAGCTGCAGATTGTACTTCTGCTTGAAATACTGTGCTACAGTGCACTCCATGGCTTGGCCGTTCTCAAGTTGTAAGGGGAACCTGTGAATAAATGGAAAATGTGAGCAAAGCGCACACAGAAAGTCCACATAAGTGTATAAACACAAAAAAAGATTTAATCAATCAATCAATCATTCAATGTATCTTTACAATGTTAAGACTATTTAGTGGATTTCAGAACACATACGATGGTGAACAAGCTGACGAGTGGACACTTACGTCTGGTGGCTGGCAGGTCGGCGTGTCACATTGCACACGCGGTACTTCCTCTTCATTTGACCACAGTGCGTGACCTCAACTTTTAAGCCTGTTTAAACACATATGAGAATAAATCATCACAGAGGCATGGGAAAGAGGCAGCGCCATTATTATTATTTATTTTTTTATCAGATGTTGTGAGATCTTTAAATTTGCACGTTGGAATCGTACTCTTCTGTTCCCCTGCTGTTGTTTTCAGGCCACGAGCGAGACAAATGCTGACATGGAGGCCAACTGTGGACATTGTCCAGCTCTCTGCAAGTCCCCTTTACACACGTGTCACATCTCAGCCCAAAAAGGAGACTATAGAAAGCTTACACCAGTCTGCCGAAGAAAAATATGCAGCTGGAAATTTCACACTATCTGTAAAAAAAACCCATTATTTCTTGCGAGGTTATTTGTTGGTCCTTTGTGTATTTACAATAGACAGGAGTGAAGACCAACAGAGACCGCAGTTGCTTGGAGAAGCAGTATTTTCTGGCATTCAAAACAATAAATCGGTGAGTTATGAACAAAAGCTGTATTCAGGAGACCCAATCAAAGGGACTTATTTTCTGATTTGAAAAACCCGATCCTTTGTCACCCCGCGGCTAAGAAAAAGAGTTCAGCATTGGCGGAGGCCAAGTAGAGTGTGTGTATGTGTGCGTGTGTTTAGTGGGTATGCAGCATGATTATGTGTGAGTGGGAGCAGCTTCTTTAGTTCTTGCATAAAAACAAACACCCATGTGCCCTGCAGGCCCATATCGATCTGTAATCTCTGACTCACTGTGTATCAAATATTTCCATGCACAGTAGTTGTGCATAAAACGCTTGCATGTCTGTTAACATTGACTCTTTTGTCCTTCTTGGCAACAGTCGGAATATTTATACGTGCCTGTCTGTGTGTTTGTGTCCGTGTCCTAGTATTGAGCGCTTACCTCTTATTTCCTTGGTGAATTTGACGCGCTGCGAATCCGTCAGTGGTTTGGTCTGTTCGTTGATGTTCTGTATGTCCAGCACCTCGCACATGAACTCGATCACAGGCTGAGCGCGGTAGAAAGCTGTGGCTGACACTGAAGAGGGGAACAGATATGACAATACTCAGCCAATCAGTCCCTTAAATCAATAAACTGCATGCAAGCCAAAGGAGTCCACGTGACAAAGGGAGATTTAAAGCTCATTCACCTGAATGAATGAGCTGATCTCATTCACAACGCCAATTGTCTCCACACAAGAATGACTTTTCAATGTTACAAACCATGATACAAACAAACACACCATCTAGTGAGCAAACCCTCTCAGTCCAGTAACCAAGTATTTTAAACAGTAAGTCCCTGGATCATAGAGTAAGACCGTTTATGTTTGTGGTCTTTGTGTCAAGCGGACATCTCAACTACCCTCTTTACCCTGAATAAATATAGGAACTGGTTTTAGTGCCGAAATTCCTTGTGAAATACGGAGTTTTACAATTTCAACTGACTTTCCGGGTGACAACAACCCCAGTTTAAAAAAAAAAATCTAATGAAAAATGCAAGGGGATGCATTGTTGGGGGAACACAATGGAATACAATCCACAAAGTTAAATTTAAGTAATATGATGGTGGAAATGAAAAAGTTTCCATACAATCAGAAGCTGATGATCAGTGATTGTGTGTGTACATCTACATTACGTCTTGCTGGGTAAAGCACTGAGACATCACAACATTTCTTATATCCGTCAGTTAACACCCACATCGAATATCAGCCCCATACAGAAATACATTTATTTGTTTATTAAAAAAAAAATAATCACAGCTGAAGGCGACTAGCTCCACTCGATCTTACCGTCGATGTTGAGCATCATGTTCCACATGGCAGGACGGACAGACTGATGGAAACCGAACCACACCTCTCTGCCTCCACCCAGAGGATGATAATAGCCCTCCGGAGGGGAGAAAAACGAACGCCCCACAGGAGTATACCTGAGCACAGAAACAACGTTGAATAATGAACCAAAAGTCACAAATGTTCAATTCATCAAATGTTCACAAGATTCTTTTTCTTTTCATAAAATGCATCCATCCATCCATCCATTATCAGCCGCTTATCCGGGGTCGGGTCGCGGTGGCAGCAGGTTCAGCAGGCCGACCCAGGCTTCCCTCTCACCCGCAACACTTTCCAGCTCATTCTGGGGGATCCCGAGGCGTTCCCAGTCCAGCCGGGAGATATAATCCCTCCAGCGTGTCCTCGGTCTTCCCCGGGGTCTCCTACCAGTTGGACGTGCCTGGAAAACCTCTAATGGAGGCGTCCAGGAGGCATCCTGATTAGATGAACCACCTCAGCTGACTCCTTTCGACACGAAGGAGCAGCGACTCGACTCCAAGCTCCCCCCTGATGTCCGAGCTCCTTACCCTATCTCTAATGCCGTGTTCACACCGGACGCGACAGAATTTTGTCGCGCGACCAGATTCCATGTTAAGTCAACGTACAGACGCGACGGCGCAACATTTCAGCCAATCAGCGTTGAGAATCAGCGTTGAGAAGCTCCGCCGGTTTGAATGAAACTGCTGCTGCTCCGCCAGAACCAGCGCTGGCAGCGGCCGTCATTCAGACGCTGTTGTGGGACTACGGATAATATTATGAACCCAGACACCATGGAGTTTGATGTTCCGACGTATGTGGAGTTTACACAACAAGTATAAAGCAGAACTAGTGGTTAATTCCAAGGTGGATGAAGGAAACGGTATCCGTTTTACGGAGATAAGACCAGCGCAGTTCCTGGAGGAGTCGGTGAAATTCACCGAGCTGTGTGCGGCTACGGATAATATTATGAACCCAAACACAAGGGCGTTTCATGTTCCGACATGTTTGGGACTTCCACAACAAGTATAAAGCAAAACTAGTGGTTATTTATTCCATAATCGATACCGGAAAAGGCAGCTCTTTTTCACGGAGAGACCCGACGGCGATAAGCCACGCCCCCTTTGTCGCGGGTTTTTGTGGCGTTTGGTGTGAACACCCTCGTTTCACTCGCGCGACCAAACTGAAGCGGTAAGCGCGACGCGACAAATTCTGTCGCGTCCGGTGTGAACACAGCATAAGGCTGAGCCCGGCCACCCTACGGAGGAAGCTCATTTCAGCCGCTTGTATCCGAGACCTCGTTCTTTCGGTCACGACCCAGAGTTCGTGACCATAGGTGAGGGTTGGAACGTAGACCGACCAGTAAATGGAGAGCTTCGCCTTCCGGCTCAGCTCCCTCTTCACCAAGACGGACCGGTACAGCGCCTGTTTTACTGCTGCAGCCGCACCGATCCGCTTGTCGATCTCCCGCTCCACCTTACCCTCACTCGTGAACAAGACCCCGAGGTACTCGAACTCCTTCGCTTGGGGTAGGCAGTTTGTCCCCACCTGGAGGGAGCAGTCCACCGGTTTCCGGCAGAGCACCATGGCCTCAGATTTGGAGGTGCTAACTCTCATCATCCCTGCCGCTTCACACTCGGCTGCAAAACGCCCCAGTGAATGCTGGAGGTCACGGTCCGAGGAGGCAAACAGGACCACATCATCTGCCAACAGCAGAGATGCGATCCCGAGACTCCCGAACCGGATCCTCTCCGCCCCCTGGCTGCGCCTAGATATCCTGTCCGTGAAAGTCACGAACAGGACCGGTGATAAAGGGCTTTTCCCGGGAGGCTGAGCAGTGTGATACCACGATAGTTCGAGCACACTCTCCGGTCCCCCTTCTTGAAGATGGGAACCACCACCCCGGTCTGCCAGTCCATGGGCACTGTTCCCGACCTCCATGCGACACTGAAAAGGCGTGTCAGCCAAGACAGCCCAACAATGTCCAGCGCTTTCAGCATCTCGGGGGGGATCTCAGCTTTTTAACTACCTTAGCAACCTCTGCCAGGGATATGGGTGCAACCACCCCAAAGTCTTCCGGCGCTGCTCCCTCTCCAGGGGACATGTTGGCCGGGTTTAGGAGTTCCTCAAAGTGCTCTTTCCACCGCCCGACGATGTCCCCAGTCCGGGTCAGCAGTTCCCCCCCCCACGCTGAGAACAGCCTGGGGTAGGCCCTGCTTTCCCTTCCTGAGCCGTCGGATGGTTTGCCAGAACTTCCTTGAGGCCAACCGAAAGTCCTTCTCCATGGCCTCCCCGAACTCCTCCCATGCCCGAGTTTTAGCATCCGCGACCTTCGCAGCTGCAGTCCTTCTGGCCTGCCGGTACCTGTCAGCTGCTTCAGGAGACCCCTGGGCCAGCCAGGCCCGAAAGGCCTCCTTCTTCAGTTTGACGGCTTCCCTCACCCCCGGTGTCCACCACCGGGTTCTCGGGTTGCCGCCACGACAGGCACCGATGACCTTCCGACCACAGCTCCTAACGGCCGCGTCCACAATAGAGGCTTTGAACATGGTCCACTCGGATTCCATGTCCCCAGCCTCCCACGGGATCTGTGAGAAGCTCTTCCGGAGGTGGGAGTTGAAGACCTCCCGGACAGGATCCTCTGCCAGACGTTCCCAGTTCACCCTCACTACACGTTTGGGCTTGCCAGGTCTTTCTAGCCGACTCCCCCGCCATCTGATCCAACTCACCACCAGGTGGTGATCAGTTGACAGCTCTGCTCCTCTCTTCACCCGAGTGTCCAAGACATACGGCCGCAGATCAGATGATACGATTACAAAGTCGATCATTGATCTCCGGCCTAAGGTGTTCTGGTACCAGGTACACTTATGAGCCACCTTATGCTCGAACATGGTGTTTGTTATGGACAAACTGTGACTAGCACAGAAGTCCAACAACAAAACACTGTTCGGGTTCAGATTGGGCAAGCCGTTCCTCCCAATCACGCCCCGCCAGGTTTCTCTGTCATTGCCCACGTGAGCGTTGAAGTCTCCCAGGAGAACTATGGAGTCGGCAGGCGGGGCCCTTTCCAGGACCCCTCCCACCGACTCCAAGAAGGCCGGATACTCTGAAATGGTGTTCGGTGCATAAGCACAAACAACATTCAGAGCCTTACTCCCCGCAACCCGTAGGCGCAGGGAGGCGACCCTCTCGTTCTCCGGGGAAAACTCCAACATAGCGGCGCTCAGCCGGGGGCTCGTGAGTATCCCCACTCCCGCCCGGCGCCTCTCACCCTGGGCAACTCCAGAAAAGGACAAAGTCCAACCCTTCTCCAGGAGCTTGGTTCCAGAGCCCGTGCTGTGCGTGGAGGTGAGCCCAACTATATCTAGCTGGTACCGCTCCACCTCCTGCACCAGCTCCGGCTCTTTCCCCGCTAGTCTATGCTGCCGGCGATCGGCTCGCCCAGGTCTCCCGCCTGGCCTGCCGCCCGGTCTACATAGCACCCGACCCTGATAATTCTCCCTGCGAGTGGTGGGTCCACAGGGCGACTGCTGCTCCATGATGTTTCTTAAATCACAGCTCATTTCAGAGAGTTCCTACTGGCCGTTCTACAAACGTGGGTGCACACCTCTTCAGATGAAAAAATAACAAAAAAA
Organism: Myoxocephalus aenaeus; assembly: GCA_038501785.1. NCBI lineage: Eukaryota > Metazoa > Chordata > Actinopteri > Perciformes > Cottidae > Myoxocephalus > Myoxocephalus aenaeus. The sequence goes on along the minus strand of JBAMJR010000419.1, from coordinate 5,518,375 downwards.
AGAGTGTCTGACAATATTGCATAAGTGTCGCAGAGATAGAGGGAAAATGTTGTCTACAGGAGGACTATTCTCATAGAATGTGTCGCTGTGTGACGGCACCTGGATCACAATCAGGATCGAGACGATGTGCGAAATGAATGACAGTACAGGTTACTGTACGAAGGTTGAGGTTTAAAATTAGTTTAATATGATTTGAGCACAAAGACGCACGGCAGCAGGAAATTAAGTAACACAGGCAAATAAAAGATGAGAAGCAATAACTCTGTCAACGGATGTGAAAGAGACGTGTGCGAGCGTCTGTACCTCATGGAAGGCAGATGCCGCGTGATGACGTCCAGAGCCTGAACCGAATCTTCTGGGACCTCGTTCAGGTGACCCGTCAGGGCTTCCAGCAGCATCTGAAGACTGACCACAGACACCCACTGCAAAGACACCTTGAACGTCTGATCTTTCCCCTCGCCAGGCAGAGTCACCTCCAGATCCACCTAAAGATGGGGAGAGGGAGAGAGACGGGGGGGGATGGGACAAGGAGGAAGGGGAAGAGGACAAAGGGAGAGAAGGAAACAAAAGATAAGCGGAGGGAAATGGATTGAAGAACCGGTGACGGGGAGAGATAAAAGCCAATAAACGCCCAAGGGCGAAGTAGATTGAGATAAAGAGGGCAACACACAGAGACTCCTACTTTTTGGAATGACAAAAGATCCACATTGAAACAACGTTAGTCTAGCCACAGTCCACAGGTGTAAACCAGAAGCCAAAAAGGGTAAACAATTTAGTAAATTCTGATGCAAATCTGGTAAGGAGCAGAAAGGTGAAACTAAATGTATTCTTAAAACCATTTCCCCCCCCCCCCACACAGCGATTTTTTTTAAAACACCCTGATTTCAACATAACCGTGACACGGTTACGAGACTCAAGGGTTCTTAAATGGAAACTGTTTTATTATAATTTTTTTTTAAAGGAGGCACAAGTTAATGGTTGTACAAGCTGAGTTTAAAAATACCAACCCTGTCTCTTCCAATTGGCAGTGGATGTGCTGTGTACATGTTCCTCTTCCCGTCGTAGCCAGGCTGTCGGTCTCCAAAGATCTGCATCTTGAAGTGCCGCACCATGGTGTCCACCACTTCCCTGGGAGACAAAAGGGCGGTGAGCCAAAAACACAGGCATGCCAGTGACTTCATTCTGGTGACTTCACTGCAATAAAACTAAAATACTTCCTTTTCCCCCCAACTTACACATTTATTAGCATCTAAAACGTGCCTAAAATCGAGTAGACAATTCCCCCCTCGGGCATTCAGAGTTTATAAAAAGCTACAGATTCAACAGGCATCTCAAAATGATCTAAACGTGTGCATTGTGTGCCCAAACCTGTTGTGAGAATTTACCTGTTGACCCTCCGAGGCCGTTTCTCAGGCTTGATGTCAATATCATAGTGATAGACATCAATCTTGGGAATCTGCACCTGGAAGTGGTTGGCAAGGAGTCGGATGGGTTTCCCCACCGTGCCAAGGCCGGGACGCCGCGGAGGCTGGAACAGAGAGGGAGGAGGGGCCGGCGGCCCTGGAGGGCAGAGAGGAAAATGTCTGAGTTACCACCATCTTTGAGACCAAGAAGAATAGTTGTTACTTTTATTGACAGGCGAATCAATACTTTGCATAAGAACATCAGCAACTTCCTTCATTGTAAATGTTGGATTCCCATTCGTCAGTTTCCTCCTCCCAGTGAGGACTTAACCTACCAGCCTCTCGGAAGAAATGTTTGGCATAGATTCCTCGCCACAAAAGGGCCCCGCTTCAGATAAACCATGTTTGGCATTTATTCTAAACATTAACAAAGCTGGCGACAGGGACAGTGTGTGCGCTGATCTTAATGCATAAAACGTCAGATTCGAGAGGGGGGGACGTGGGCGGCGTAATGCCGAGCTTGTTGCAAACTATCTCATCAGTGACACCTGCTTGAATGCACTGAAATGGTCTTGCGGGCACCCGCCGGCACACATACGCAGTTTGATTGATCCAAAACTCCGGCCCCTGACCTACATGGGTCAACAAGGGGCCGGCGAAACAATGACCTCCAATTATCCTTCGCCCCACCCCCAGCTCCACCCAGACACACAAGGGCGCCCACCCCTCAAGCCGAGACAAAGACCGAGCTCCTCTCAGACAGACGGCAGCAGGGCCATATGGAGGGGTGCCACGCAGAGGGTCTGGGATTTCCGTTACACGGCACACACATAGCATCCCACTCGCCTATATGCATGCGCACAGGTGTGGCGTCTTGCATAAAAAGCTGCAGGCAGTAGAGGAGCATATAGCTAAAATGGTTGAAGACCTCAGGCTTCCTCTCGCTAAAAGTTAACCTGATAAGGACACATCTATATCAGACATCGACACTACTTATTTTCATCAACATGGATGTTAGGTGGAACAGTGACGCCTGCTCCATCAGTCAGCTGCTGTTGTTGCTGTGTACCAGCACTGCAAGCATTCTCAAAATATATATACACACAAACGATATTAAAATAACATTGTGTTGGTGGTATTGGAGGAGGTTGGCGGGGGCCGCTTACAGCTTTTGTTAACTGACAGCTAAGGGACTGCGGGGGTCCTCCTGAACTCCACGCACCCACACGCTCCAGATAGCAAGTGAAGCGCGAGACCAGGGACAATCGGGACCCTCCCCATCGCTTCCTGAAAACACGCTTCCTAACATGCCCTCCTCCAGCCTGGGCCCCAAATCCCCTCCCCATCTCCCCCCCCCCCCCCCCCCCCCCCCCCCCCCCCTCTCCTTCGAGACCCACCTCTCCACCTCCGTCGCACAATACACACCATTAGCTTGATTATATACTGTGCTATCACTCCGCTTTTCTGCGGCGTTATTATGCTCATGATACGGTCTCCAACGAGGAGCTGTTTTTCTTTGTCACGACTTGGATTAAAACCATCTGATGATTCACTCTACTTTGTCCTCGTCACCGATGGCAACAAAAAGCATACAGAGTGCTCCTATAATTCTACGTTATGTATCAAATGCACACTGACACACTCCAAGTGCATTGTAACTCAATACAAGTGCATTCCTTTACGCCTCCATTTTGGTTCAAGTATGGACGTCGTCTCCAGAAAGCTTTACAAGCGGGAAAACGTGTCTTTGGTTTTAGGCCGAAATCTTTTCTTTTTTTTTAAACTAAAAAAAAAACACCCCAACCGCAAACGATGGACACAAAACTCACCCCACGTTTGAGTCAAGACCTCTTTCACAGAACTAGCGCATATTGCGGGGCTGACCAATTGATTAAATGTCTAATAACAGCTCTAGATAATACCATCCAAATTATGAAACTATAAAAAGGGAAGCCAGTAGGGATGATATGGCATACAATTATGTATTAAACAGCACAAACCGTAAAAAATAAAATAAAAAAATAAAAAAGTATTCTTTTCTCTGGCCTTTTTTTTTTTTAAGAATCATGAAACACATTTTAAGACCTGCAGAAAACTGGTCGATTGAATTGTACTTTCTCTGCTCAATGGGTGCATGCACAGGCACGACAGAAAGGGGTTTACTCTGACGACGAGCAGCGCAGCGAGGTCTTCCTCTTTCACGTTCACCAAAACCAGAGATGTACCTATATATAGCCTCCTCAGCTGCCACACTACGACACTTAGATACAAGTGTGTCTCAACATGCAATGCCTGAACTCATCCTTCCTCCAAAACCCGTTTACTCACCACAGCCGACAGCCCCAACCGAGAGTGTTAAATGAACACTTTGCTACAAACTCAATTAGTTTCATTTCTTGACTGTTGGTTTAAAAGTCCTACAGACCAAATGGATGTCTTCAAATTGCTCGTTTGCCTGAGCCAACAGTCCAAAACCCAATATATATTCTGTTTACTTTCACGTGAAGGGGGGAAAAAAAAAAGAGTCTCACAACCGAGCAGCCGGAGCTAGGAAGACCTTGGATGTTTTGCCTTAAAAGAATGACTGAAATGATTAATTTGCTAATCAAAACAGTGTCAGATTATGCCCGTCCGTCCATCCGTCAATCAACTGGTGGACACACAGACGAAATGTTTCAGCTCTAAATGCATTTTGAACATAATCTCAATAAACTGGGTTTGTTGTTTTTCTCTCATTCCGCACCGTCTCAGATGAGTTTACGAGCGCAAACAAAATGCTGATTATTCTCTACTAATAACCGTTTAGTCGATAACAACAACAAAAAAGAGGGGAAACCAGAGAATGATTGGCATTTTCTCCCTATTTCTTGTGACAGCTTCTGTTGTGGAAAAAGAAAAAATAATCAGGAGGAAAATCACATGACCATCCAACAGTTCAGGGAAATTAAATTATAGCTACAAATATGCAGAAGAACATTACATCCATCTAGAAGACATCCCCCCTTTCTTTCCTGAATACAGCCATCTATCTTTGTCACAAGTGTATTTTAATAAAAGGGTTCTGTTTGTATGCGTGTGCTTTATATTCCATTTAACAGCCATGTCGTGCATTATTGAAGAGCACTAATTTGATCTGAACGGGTGTGTGAATTTTTTTGGGTTGTTTAACAGAATAATGGTAAACATTTTAAAAACAGAATTCACATTAAAGAGACCCTACATTACAAAGTGGCATTTAGTAATGTCCTAAAAAGGTTATGCCTCTGCTCCAAGTGAGACAGCGCTGCAGCGACTTTGAGTCACAGAGGAAGTGGAATTAGCTTTCCCTGGTGCAGAAAATGACAGTTGCGCCGGAGCCAAACAAGTCTTTCTGCTCCTCTTACGTGCGTCTTCCAACTCAGACTCAAATTGACCACCAACATCTTCGAGGAGCAACACAACAGGGCACAAAGATTATCGCCTGCCTGTCAACCTATGCTGACCTAATGTTAAAAAAAAAAAAAACACTGTGATCAAGCAGAGACAGCTGGGGTTAAGCTAAGCATGAGGATGATGCTCGGTGTAGTGATGAGTCAGAGACTAACCGCGCTGAGCGGGGAGCACGCAGACGCCCACACCTGCAAAAAGCACCTCGATTAAGATACTACACTGGACTGTGAAAAGTGCAGCGCTAGAGTGAAAGATCATTCCCAGGAAGGAAACATCTCCCCCTCAAGTGTAGAGAAGTTTAAATCCCCGCTGTTGCATCAGAAACAAAATCAATATTGACTCCAACTATAGAGTTAAGATCTGATCAGCAAAACAATAGCGCACATATCTAGTCTGTGTGTAATAAATCATGCCGAGATCATCTTCGTCAATCGTTCCGACGTTTTACGGCAAACTGTAGCCATTCATGTTCCTCAAGTTTTTTTGCACCCGTCTCGGCACGCAGTGGAGTCGTAGATTTCAAAATAGTCTGGAGTTTCTAACTGAAAGTATTACAATTTCAACTTGAGCGATGCACATCTTTGGCTTAATTCACGCCACCCCCCAGGTCCTTCCGTCTGTCGGTCCGCCTTCATTTAAGCCTTCCCTGTGACAAGCTACGCATTGGTGTCGACTGCTTCAATTTTGAGTACCACTTTAGCAGTTGCACCTAAACAATAAGAACAGAGTAAACAAGCTGCTCTGTGAAGGCACACCGGCCCGACATCACGTCAGTAGTACACACAACCTTTGGGGGGGGGGGGGGGCGGGAATCCCCTGCAACTGAACCAGAGGCAGATAACATTTCAGATTAAAAATCTGCAATGTGAACACTAATTTAATTGTTTGCAGCGCTAGGTATTATTGGTAGTTTGGAAATCAGCGTTAAAAAACAACAACAACTGTATGTGTGGGACCGTGAGTCTGAAATAAAGTTTGATTGAGTTCAGCATCATTCTTGAATCACTTGGCTGACTGTAGAATTGAAACTGATCGGGTCAAAGTGTACACCACTTGAGTAAAGTTTGTTTTGCACATCAGTTCCCTCTTCTGTCTCTCTATAAACATGCATGCTAGTATCAAGCCAACATGAGTGCAAAAGGTCTGACACTGGCATGGGACACAACACTCATACTGATATGTCCCTGTTGATCATAATTTGTGTAAAACAATGTCTGCTATAGAAAGCCTGAATCCACACTCCCCCTTTGTGAGGTAATTGGGCATTAAATACCCTTCCTCCCTGACAAATGCAGCAAGTACCAGGTGAATGTAGTAACGCAGCAGCTGTTATCAGAGATGGGAGCTTGATGGCTCACACTCACACCTGTGAACGATTGTACAATACTGTCATCTCCAAAACAACAAGAACCGTGCCTGCATTCAACATTTATTCAAGCTAATTTCCTCTTTAAATAAATGCATCTGTCACCACCTTCCTTCAGGAGCATGGGAGCAGTGTGTGTGTGTGTGTGTGTGTACATGCAACGCTTCAACAAAAATAAACAATTTCTTCACTGTGGCAAGAAAACGTGATTAGCTCTGCAAACTGCACTCAATTCTTCATGTATGCAAAGAAGCATTTCACAAACATAATGAGTCCATGTATGGGGGGGAGGGTGGAGTGGAGGTGCACACATATTTTGGCCAATAAAAAAAAAAAGCGTTGTGCTGCTGGATGTATAGGTGTAAGGCGGATTTCTCCTCGCATACTGTATCATTAGATCGCTGCATCGCTGCAAAAACAAGTGCCTTTGTTATCATATAGGAAAATGATATGGAGCTAGTCTGCAGATCGGATCGATGAAAGCGCCATCCATCCCTGCTGTGCTCGAACAGGCACATGGCACGTGAACCAATGACAGGCATGCATAAAACCACTGTATTCACGTTACTTGTCACATAACGCGCACCTCGGCTTGTTTAACACCCGTTAAACATGCATTTTGTGGCCGTTTATTTGGGTTTTCCACCCATCGCTGTCATCTTGGACGGAGCGGAGGGCAGCCCGAAGAGACGCACTGTTCCTGATGGCGATGGTACAAATGTAGAGGGTTTAGCAGGTCCTGTTTTGATACAGGAAGGGTATTTTGGACACATTTCGACGATGTTGCGTGTCGGTTGTCGGAACGGGGTCGTGTTGTGTGGTCAAAGCGAAACACGTCGTGAGCAAACAAGGTAAACACAGCACGACGCGGAAGGAAGGAAGGTCCTAGTTAAATCCCCACTCACACAATGCCAGCCCCGACACGACGAGCAGTGCGTGCTTCAGATAAATAAAACCGCGCAGACGTTTCTGGAAAACCACATTTAACCACCAACTCTGCTCGTACAGACACAAAACGTGGCTCCCACTCGGTGTAAATAAAGTCACACACATGTATACACACACACACACACACGGGCTGGGCCTCGGTTTGTTTTCCCGTCTGAGCTCCGAGGCCTCGCTGCAGCCGCGGCCCCCAGTGATGCGACATTTGTGCTCACGCGCCCCACACACGGCTCGCTCTCCCCGCTGCTGCGCTTTCTATTTTCACATATTTCTTACCGGGTCCGAGCGCTTCCATGGCCGAGGCCTCGCTCTCCGTCTCTGTCCCGGCCTGGCGGCTCCGTACCGAGGCTGCTACTGGGGGCGGTATCGCGAAGCTTAAAGGGGCTAATTTAAGAAAATGGGAATATAGATAGATGCGTGAACGACTGCTGACTGAACTAACTGACCTGAGCTACCGCCGCTGCTGCTGGTTCTATGGAATTGTAAGTGCGCATGCGCTGGTTAGAAGTCGTAGAGATAGCTGTGCGCATGCGTAATTTGCTGTACCGCTCTGGCAGTAAACCTCATGGATATCAGACAATATACAGTGTATATATATATATACACATACATAAACATATATGTGTATATATATATATGCTGGTATATATAGTGAAGAAAGTATTGTAATGGTGTAAGCACATTCACTTACATACTATACTATGATCATAGTAGTTGTAATTATTGTTAATTAATTGAGTTACTTAATTACTCAATTCATAAAGTTAATTAGTAAAGAGCCTACTTGATTAGGATACATCAGGGATTCCACTTTATGCTAGATATGAATAAATAATGTTATAAATTGTACTAACTAGCAGAATAACTTAAATTGTCCCTTTCACATTGATAGATAATATACGAATGTATATCCAATAATATACGATAATATATTTATAAATTGGGCTATTCTCTGTAATGAGTCCTTTTTCTTTATCTTATGAACTTTTACTTTGGTCAAAATTTACTCAAATAAAAGAGTATTGGTTTCACCACTGAATCTGATGCTTTACTTGAGTAACGACAACGGTGTAAAAATACAAGTAAAAGTCCTGCATTCAAAATTGTCCTTAAGTGAAGCTGTAGAAAAATGTACTTGTGTTATTCTATATGACGTAGTCGGCAAAGAGGGAGCTATTTGAACTATGTTCCTAGTTTAATATAACAATTAATGTATTAAAGTAATTAAATATTCTGAATGTAAAGTCTTTATCTGAAATAGTAAATAATAACTATTTTGCTGAGCCAGTCAGCAGCTCGTTAGGTTAGGTTTAGTCAGCAGGTGGTTGGTGGTTGTAGTCTTGGCCTGGTCACGTCGATTAAATGCATATTAGTTAGTAATTTTACTTAATTTACACTGTTAAAATTCAATAAACAGTAATAATACATTATCGTTCAGAGCTAAGAGAGTGTCCATACATATAAGTCCTGTCAGTGTATTGACGCAAGATGCAGATATCATCACTGAATGTTTACAATGTGCTGTCTGAGGAGAAAAACTGTTCATGTATATTACACAGTAGGTAATTCTTATTTTAGAATGTGCACGTTCAGAGAAGAGGAAGATTTTAGGAATGTCACACTGAGGGCACTCGTGCAAAACTTACTATCCACAGGATCAATGTTTGATGGCTTTTGCAAATGTGCTTTTCATAGTTTAGAATGCTCATTTGCTAAATATCATGAGTTCATTAATGGTGCATGTCTGGAACCCATTATAACCATGTGGTTTATTTCCACATTAATAGCTATTTAAGTGAATCTCTCAAAACTGTTTTGTATGAAATAATGCTCAGGGATTATTTATACACCAGGGAGAGAAATACTTGTCTCTCTTTATCTCTTGTGTTGTTATCCATGACCCACCCATTTGCTTATTTTGCACGGTTATATTTTGAATTGCAGCGTATTGTTACCCAGTTACATTTGTGAGATTGTGTGCATTTGATTTAGCATCTTTCTTTGTTTTATAGGCCCCCTTACCCACTTTGTATTGGAACTGCTGCGCAACAATTTTGCAACACAAAAATCCCTGAGCCCCGCCCGCTTGAGCTTTCCCGGGATTTAAAATCAGCTCACACCAAGCCGTGACGTCAAAGTGGGCGGATACAAACGTCCCCAATAGACCAATAGGATCCGAGAAGAGGACGATTGACACCTCGCTGAGGAGAAACTGTGGGCCAGCTGTCACGGCGCGCGAAAGATCAAAATTTCTGTTCGGTGGAACAGGCGGGAGGAAGAGAAACAGCCCAGCTAAAGGCTTTATAAAAATGCTTTAACAGTCTGAAACAGCCTTTGTCACGCAGACATTTGCTCTTCGACGTCTGTTGAGTCTGCTGACATTCAACGAAGCGTCGTGTCCGCGGCTTTATTTCACAAAAGAGCCTAAACGAGCCTGGCGGACAAAGATGAGCCTGGCTGTTCCTCAACAACTGGTGAGGACATTTTTTCACATATTGGTTTGCTATTTTGAAAATGTAACGTTATTTCGAGGTGGTGGGGGGGAATATGAGTCTGACATGCATGTCGTTAGTTATGAGTAACGTTAATGAGAGACTACTGGGAAGCTGCGGAGCTTTTTTTATATGATTGAGCCAACTGCAGGTCTAGTTAGCTTTAGCCGGTTAGCTCGCTAGGTTTGTGGTAGCCAGCTGCTGGTTGTAGTCTCGGCCTGGTCCCATCGATGAAGTGCATGTTACTCAGTTTACTTAACCTGCCCTGTTAAAACTGTATATCTAAGCAGGTTGTGATCTTGGGGGATTACTCACGGAAATCAATCACTTGTTGCAGTAACTTTTGTTCATATATTTATACTTATACATAGCATGTACCATTAGCTGGCTATGTTAACTACAATCGTTGAAAGGAAGCAATGTCGCTAACGTACGTGCTCTTTGTTTGCATTATTACAATGTGCCACTGAATTTAACATCCATCTGGCTGCTTAAAGTCACACAATCGAGTGACATGCTTCATGTCAACTTTGCAAAGAAAATCTCTTTTCGTGTATTTTGTTTTTGTTTTTGGACGAATATAGACAAACTTTGACATCCCAGAGAAGGTTATACAGCGAACTGGACAGTGATTTAATGTTTGCAGTCTGCCACATTAACCGTGGTATTCATACCAATCCCTTTTTTTAGATTTCATTAAAGTATAGTAGGCAATATAAGCCACCCTGGACACTATCATTTAGCAGTATGTGCTTGGAGTTAAGACTGTATTAAATGTGATGTTTCCCCCCCCCCAGTAAACAGACATCATCCCAAACCGACTGCAGTTCCCCCAGACTATAGAAAAAAGCACTTCATGGTGGGTGAACTCCGTGTTTGTGTTATTGTACCCAGGCTGAAGGACTCCCGGCTTTGGCCCAAACGGCAACGGAGAGTGACTCAGACAGCGGGATGGGCTCTCCGGCAGAGGAGATGGCCACTGAGACGGCCAACAAAAGAGAAGAGCTTCTAGGTGAAGTAACAAAACAATGGGTGATGGGCAGGAGACACGTTAGCTGTGTAAATGAGGGCTACAGTTGTGTTAATGTCGATCCAATCACAGTGAACTTGCCTCATTTGCATCATACCGTTTGTGTTTTTAGCGGACACTTAATCACAAAGCTTACAATAGCTGCATCAATCAAATTACTATTTGAGTGGCATCAAGTGAACCACAATATTCTCCTGACGACAAATCGCCCTGCATAAATTACCCAAAGGTGTGAAAAAATATATGCTACGTTTAAAAAAAGTGCCTCGATGACTTTACTTCACATACAGATTAAAGATAATAATCATTTGTCTTGTTTTGAAGTATCAAATTTAATTAAAGTGCGTTTAAAAAAAAAAAGTAAGGGAGAGCAAGGTTACAATAATAATTTAGTAAAACCAGAAGAAGTAACACCAGCAGCAACTGGACAAATTTCAGGTAAAAATGTTTTTTTTCTTCTCTAAATTTGTTGTTTTGCTTTTTTTAGATTCTGACGAGGACGACGACGTCACAGTCCACAGAAAGCCTCACCGTAACGCCATTAGAGACAGTGACAGTGAGGACGAGGAGGTAGCGGCGGAGAACAGCGTACACATGGCCGAAGCGCTGGTCTTATCTGCTTCCAGCGGGGAGGAGATGGAGACGGGAGAGAAGGATGAGAAGAAAGACAGCGGGGTGCAGAAGAAGAGCAAGAGAATAAGCCGCGCTCCCGTTGACAGCGAAGACAGTGAGCCAGAGCAAAGTGAAGGAACGGAGGAGCAACAGGAGGAGGTGAGGAAGGAGGCAAAATCGACGAAGAAGAGAGAGAAGAGCCAGAGGCACCGGGAGAAGAAGGAGAAGCAGAGCAAAGTGGTGGAAAAACTAAAGAAGAAGAAGGAGAGGCACTCTGAAATGAATGAGGTTAGTGGAGCTTCCTTTGTGGTGTTTTCTTGAATGGAGATGTGTGAAGAAGAAAATATTCTGACACTTCTATGTCATGATAAGTTAGGAAACTGCACATAAACCTTGTGCTGTGTGTATATGTAAAGTACACACGGCTGTACATATAACTAAATATGTTCTGCATATTTCACATTCTAAGGTTTGTATATATTGGAATTATTCTTTATGTAAATGGAGATATGGCAATGTGTGTTTTAATATTGCTCTGGAGAACCCACATTATCAAATAAGAAAAATTTAACATCTCCTTAAAGTTCAAAATTTTTGATATGAAATGTTAAACTAAGCAGAAAAAGAAAAGAATGGTTCTTAAGTAATAAGAATCTTTGACCCGGATCATATTTTAAAACAACTTTTGCACCCGTTTCCCCAGAACACGCCTCTCCCTCGGGCCCTGAATGATAGTGGGTGTCTGCTGGGCGACACGGACCTGTTTGACACCGGTCTGGACGACGATGAGGAGGAGGAAGAGTCGCTGGACGCCATCCGAGCTGCTGTCAAACAAAAGATGAAAAAACACAAGGTACAAAAACAGATGACCGTTTGCAATATCAAGGATCAGAACAAGCACTTTGTTTTATATGTGAGAGCTGTCAGCAGGAATTTAAGCCATTGCATGTTGTTGGTGTCACGGCTCAGCTGATTGGTTCACACAACACTGGGGAACAGAAGTTGCTAATGGCACTTTGGTGAAAATGCTGTGGTGACAGATGTTGTCCAGACAGGCCGTGGTGTAATCAGTGTTTAAAATATTTCTGCAGGATCCTTTCCTGGATGAGGAGGAGGATGACGATGATGCTGATGCTGTGGAGAAACCCCAGCGTGTGGTATGCAGTGGCAAAATGCTTGAATTTATTCTGAATGCTTTAATGTGAATACCAAAACAACCTGCTGTTTCATTCTCAACATGTGATGCTTTCAGGAGAGGAAAGCTGCGCGTGCCAGCAAAGAGGCAATGAGGCTCCTCCACAGTGAGTCTCAGAGACTGGTCAGAGGTCAGTTTACAACAACAACTTCTATCGGTGCAACGTGTTAACTGTTTGTTCATTGTTCATCATTTAAATTGTGATTCCGACTGAATAACGGGGGAGTCTAATGTCTTCCGTGCGACTGCATCTTTGACACATCAGTCTGTCTTTGTCTTAGAGTCTACACTTGGCCTGCCCTACCACGTCCCTGAGCCGAAGACCATCGACCAGTTCTTCAGGAAGAGAGCCAGGCCAGAAGGTCCTGCCATGGCGTTGTTGAAGTAAAGACAAAACATAACGGATGACCCACACGCATGCGTCCGGGCAACCGCCAAGAAATGACCATCTGTCATCACAATTTTATCATTCATTATATCATCTGTCATTTACACACATAATCAATAAACAAATCTTATTTCCTTTTTAGATCCACAAAGTATTCAGCCATGATGTTGGAGACGCCTCCGGCTCCTCTTCTTCTTCCTCCTCCTCCTCCTCCTCCTCCCAGTGAGCCCCTGCAGCCATCCGCAGAGCAGGACTCCCCTCCCTCTCTAGATCCGTCTTCCACTCAGATCCAGCCCATACCTCACCCGGCCGCCACCTCGTCCCCGCAGCAGGTGAGCCTCCACCAGGCCAGAGAGACCACAGCGAGCCCAGATCCCGACCAGGAATCCGGACCGATGCTGTACCTCTCTGAGAGTCTGGAGGAGTCCGTCCCAGCAGTCGGAGCACCAAGACCCGCTTCCGATCGTGGAGAAGAAACCTCTCCGGCACCCTCGGAGCGAAAGCTGTTGTCCGAGTTGGAAGCCCTGCAGAAAGCTCCCGTGTCCGGGGCTTCGGCAGAGCCTTCCACCACCCAGAGTGGGAGCTCTGATCCGGCCCCTGAGCCTTCAGCACGGCCACTCACCAAACTCAAGGCGGACAAATTGGCCAGACTGAAGATGCTTGGACTGGATCCCCCGCCTGTCGCTAAATTGTGTCAAGATGACGGCGCCTTCGTGGAACTCGAGCCGCCGCCGCTCAACCCTGGTGAGCGCCGTTTTCTTTTCTTTTTTTAGGATTTCAGCCAAGTGAGAGGAGACAACGAGTATTAAATCAGACTTAACCCCACCTGCCATCACATTTATCACCTCTCTTCTTCAACCAGGCGTGGAGGCCCTGAAGAAGCGCTACCTCCGCCACCTCAAGCCACCTGCACGCCCTCAGGGAGAGCGAACCATGCAGCTCAACATCGTCCGCAAAGACACCGCCCCGTCCGGCCAGGAGGAGCTGCGCACCGAGTCCGTCACTGTCACCGTTAAAGAGGGACCGGAGAAGACCCCCGTGGCAACCAAACCAGGTGTGGATAGACGCGCGGGACTCAGAGACCTGATTGTTGACCCCCCTCCCCCGTTGGCAACCTCACTTAACCTCCTCTTTGCTCCTCGTTTCACAGGAGAGAAGCTGTTGACGCTGAAGCAGCGCCTGCAGCTCGCCATGGCTCAGAGGAGGCAGGAGGAGAGGGTGCGCAGGGCCGAGCTGAATCGCCTCGACAACGAAGAATGTGGGGAGGAGGACGAGGAGGAGGAAGATATGACCGACGAGTCCGAGGAGGAAGAAGTAAGGGGGTGTTTAGTTTCTTTGCTGCTTTGGCGCAATTGCATTGCTTTGTACATTGTTCTCACGTCAAGCCTGATCTTCTTCTCCTCTTTTTATTTTTTTTATTTAACAGAACGTAGACGACTTACTGGGAGGTGGCGGTGAGGAGGAAGAGAGGGAGCATGAAGACAAGGAGGGCAGCGTAGCGCAGAGTATCAGGAGTCCTTCTCCCGTGGCACTGAACGAACCCTCCGACCTTAATACAGATACACTAATGCTGTTCCCCGGCAACTCCTGCTCTCGTACCGGGTAAGTGCAGTTCTGAGTTTCTAGTCGTGCTTCTTTTATGGTTTTCACATTGTTCCTTACTTAAGCACTGTGTGTCCATGGAGTAAAGCTTCACATGCACTGTTCTCCTTTTCAGTGATGGCTTAAGACGGTCTGGTCCTTCTGGACAGTACAGCAGCAACAATAAGATGGGTGGGTAGCGTGAAAGGCCGTTGTGCTCAAATCCGACTAAAGTATAGTTATCATTAGTCATTCATGAGGGACGAGGCTTTAAATGTTTTTGAATCCGCTCTGTTGTCTTTTCTCACACTCGCTCTCTCTCGTGTATCCCGTCTCCAGACGAGGACGACTCTCTGTACCTGGTGAAGGACAACAGCCACAACAGCAGCTTTGAGCTGGCGGGGTCGATGATAACCTCCTACCAGCCTGTCAGTCATCAGCGCTCGGCAGGGAGAAGCATCTCCAACTCCTCCATTTTCCGCTCCCCTTCGCCCTGCCTCTTCAGGCCCAGCTTCCTCGGCTCTGCCTCCAAGGTAAGATATAGGGTCAATTCCAATCTCCACCCTTACGGACTTTGAGGCGCGCTCCCGCGAAGTCCGTGAGGGTTTAGGGGTGTCCCATTGTCACATCGTAGAGTGCTCGAGGCTCTCTGGCAGACATTTTGAGCCCTTTATGATCCCTTTCCGTAAGTCAGCATTAGATGCTGACTTTGCCTAAGGGAATTACCCACAGTTCATAGCAATGTGACGTTAAACACGCAGTTCCCAATGGAAGCATGGAGACGTGTAAAAAAAAAAAAAAAGGTAAACAAAGAGACACGTGGGCGTTCAGCCCGATAAAATACATTTACACTACAACATTATGGATTAAAGATGGAACATAAAAATACATGAAATCAGAGGAATGCAATCAGAACATATATTTATAAATATTTTGTTTACATTCATCAAACATTTCGTTTTGACAAAAACAAGTAAATATATCATCTAAAATGACTTCTCATCTCGTGAGAAAGACGTTCAAATCAGTGAATAAAAAGTATAAAATAAATACACAATATGTTTTATGTAGTCACGTGATATGTTGCAGCAAAGTGCTGTCCCATTCATATTCACACCAGTTCAAGCCCTCACAGCCTCTCACACTCAGCTACTTAGCAGCTGACGTCAGTGAGTGCCTGAGGGTTTAGGGGGGAGATTGGAATTGACCCATAGAGATGTAATACTTACCAAAATGTCGTCGGCAGGGGGTTGAGTTCTCCCAAACATGCGTGGGATTAAATCCACGTACGTCAACAATTTTACTGTCACGATTTAATTAATTAATTTGTTTGTTCATTAAAAGCACAATAAAGATATGATATGCACGCTGAGACATTGTTGTAAAAGTACAGTCACACTTCCACCGACTGATGTTCACATTTACATGACTTAGAAATAAAGGTAGGAAGCTACAAGTTCATAGAAGAACTCGTGACTTTTGAAAAGCAACTACGAAGAAGAAGAATCTAAGAAAAATAATCTCCTTTTTTTTTTTTTTTATGTTAATGTCCTATAGTAACCCGTCATCTTTTTTCCCCCTCCATCAGAGCTCAGGCAAACTCTCTGAGCCGTCTCTCTCCCTCCCCGTTGAGGACTCCCAAGACCTGTATGGGCCTCCGTCGCCGGGCGCTGACTCGGGGCCCCTGGGCAGAGCCGCTTCTGGTCACTTCTCCCTGGACGACGACACCCACTCGCAGTTGCTGGACGCGGACGGCTTCCTCAACGTGGGGCCGCGGTCCAGTGCGCCTCTCTCCCACAAGAGGCAGCTGATCCTGGACAGCCTGGACGAGAACGCCATGGACGCAAACATGGGCGAGCTGTTTGGGATGTGCTCGGGGGTCTTCAGGACAGCGGAGAGCGGCTCCGACGCTCCGGGGCGAGGAGGCCCCGGAGCGTCGCAGGAGGACGCGCTGCTCGGGTTGTGCTCCGGAGCGTTTCCGCCGACGCAGGCGGGGGAGGAGCGGAAGAGGGCGGACCGGAGGGAGACGGGACCGGATGAGGAGTCTGATAATACCATGGATCAGCTGCTGGGCCTGTGTTCGGGGAAGTTTTCTAGTCCAGGTAAACAACTGTTTGCTGCTCCACCTCTACGCTTCTATTTTGAGGTTTGACAGTGTTTTGACTTCCAGTTCCACAATATTAAGATTTGTCTCCTTTGCTGCCAATTTTAGGTTCTGCTCACACGACCTCGTCGGCACACGACAGGTACAGTTCAAAGACCTGAAGAGTATTTGTTTTACTCATTACTTTAGTTCCTTCTGATGAATAATTATTAATTTTAATATGCAATGTAAGATTCTCATAGTCATTTATCTGTTTAAAGTCAAAAGAAGCCAGAGCCAGATGAAGAAGAGCAACAGGAGGAAGATGACTGCGAATTCCGGCTTCTGTCAGATGTGGAAAGTCCCAGTGAACCGGTAAGCTTGTCTCTGTCGTATAAATAACATGCTGGATGTACGTCTTTGTGATTTTGAAGTCACAAGTGAATCGTGGGGTTTGTAGGAGGACAATGATGAGGAAGGTGAAGAGGAGGACGAGGCAGACGCTGGTGAGGACCATGACGTAGAAGAGGAGGAGATGCAGGGTGTCTTCGCATCACACCCGGTCAAGAAGAAGAAGAAGAAGATGTGAGTACAATTAAATCTAGCGCGTATGTATGAACATACGCCCACAAAACTCATGTTTTGTACTCTTTCTCTGTGTTTAAGTAATATTTCTCAGACAATCCACGCTGTAACAGACACTTTTCTTGTCTCCTGCTCACAGGCGTCTGACCGACTACCTGGAGTCGGAGGCTGAGCTGTCCGGCAGCGACCAGGGCAGCGACGACGAGGGCGGCGACGGAGAAGACGAATACGAGGAGGAGGAGCTTCTCGAGGAGCTTCCCTCTGATGAAGAGCTGCAAGACCAGGTCAACAAGATCCACATGTGAGTGCCAACGTCCGGCGCTCGAACCGGCCCGGTTGAGAATCGCTCCGATCGCCTTCGGAAATTAATTGGAGATGAAAAACGTAACCTTCGGCATTGCTCCAACAGGAAGCAGATAATGGACGACGACAAGCGGAGTCTGAGGCTCTACCAGGAACGCTACCTTGCTGACGGGGACCTGCACTCTGACGGCCCGGGGCGAGCTCGCCGCTTCCGTTGGAAAAATATGGGTGAGTCAATGTCAATGTCACTATACTGGAACTTGAACTCGAGTTTGGTGGAATTTGAAACGTCTCTGAGCACAGCTACGAACTTAACTCGAACTTAAGTTTCTTTTTTAATGCTTCCTCCCAGATGATGCATTCAACGCGGACAGGATGAGCGCAGAGGGCGACAGAGAGGAGGAGGACGATGAAGAGGTGGACCTGTCTGAGGTCCAGAGGAGGAGAGAGAGGCTGGAGAGAGAGCAGTGGCTCCGAGAACAGGTAGCTTTACCCGCAGGTTATAGTAAGGAGCCACTAGTGGAAAAAAATCAAATATGTTGGGAGTGTTAGCTGATTTCAAAGTTTGTTGTCGGTGTAAACGTATACAAGGATATGTTGTTATTTCGTCTTCATACCTTTCTCTCTCCGTCTCCTCTCCCAGTCTGAGCAGAAAGCCAAGAAAGGCGACGACGACCTGGACGCAGACGACGAGAAGCTCGAGGAGGAAGACAGTCGCTTTATGAAGCTGGCCAAGAAACTGACCGCCAAGACTCTGCAGAGGAAAGGTCTGTTTGACATGAGGCCTCACAAGAAGAATCCAAGACCCTCAAAATGAAACGCCCAGACATGCTGTTGTCCAATGATAATTACAGGAATACACTTCTATAGAAAACACAACCGCCACACGGATCCTTCCAAAATTTGGCAGCATTTCCTCCGTGTTGATTAACAGTTTCCAGATCTTTTTGAGCAGAGGAAAAAGTATAATGTTAGACTGTTGATAATTTCACCTGATGTGCTCTAAAATGTTAAAGATAAAGCACTCACACACACACACACACACTCACACACACTGGCAGCACCAAAACACTGCATGTGTCCCAGCAAACTAAACTAACCCTGCTGCCAATGCTGTCGTTGCTAAATGTCAACTTACTTCAGAACGCTAATTTCAACATAGCTGTGGTTTCCTAAGAAGAAAGAAGTGTGACTGAGTGTCATAATTCTTTTTCGAGTTTTTCTTCGCGGCGACTTTACATCCTTGCATCCAAATGACCAAATATTAGGTCCGATCTAAAGGTGATTTAGTCAACTGAAGGCCGTTTTTATTTTACACTCCGCTTTGAAATATCTTGAATGATTTGTATAATAATTATACGTCAGCTTTCAAAGCAACGTTGCAGAGTCTTTACATCACTGTATCACGATCACTACACTAAACTAAAATGAGACAAATGAGATCTGGTAGTCTTTTTTTTATTTATTTATATTTATTGTGGCAGGTTATTTAGAACATATCTCTGTCTAACTTTCACACTTTTTTCACACCAGAGCCCCCCGAGGCACCACAGCCAGAGAAGACGACCCCGGCTCTTAACCCCTTCCAGAGACCCTCGCAGGCCTCACAGGTAGACAACCGTTTTGTGAATATTATATCTGTTTAACAAACAAAATAGTTTCTTTCTCGTATGATTATGTCTTGATTCCATGTATCGCGTCTACTAAACTTCAACCTTACTGAAAGAGATCCATGCAGAGTGAGAGGAGCCAGTGGATGTAGCTTTAGATATCGGTTCGTTGTTTATTGCTTGTGCTCTGTACACGGTCATTGTGTTTTTATTTAATTTTGTATTTCCTCCAGGTGAGGAGAGGGTCACTGCTGAGTCAGCCTCACTCCGTCCTCCAGAAGCTGGCCTCCATCTCCGAGGGGAATCCTCTGGCGCCCAGAAACGGCAGAGGATTCCTGTTCCAAACCCTGTCCCCGGAGAAGGACAAGTCCAACTCCGACAATCCCAAGAAACAGGTGAGTCGCGTCCTCGTACCCGAGCTGGGACGGAAGGAATGCCCGATGTGCGAGTCCTGCCAGGGGGTTGGCGAAGGATGGCGAATGCTTTGTTTTGTCGTTTTTAAAAATGAGTTAAAGGGCAAACGGGGAAGTTTATTTTGCAAACGGCAGCTTGTGTTGTTGCAAAACGGTGGTGGAACGTGGCCACATGACCACAATTTGCCCCACCACTGATCTTGAAAACAATAGGCTCATACAACTGACTTCTGTGCTCTTTAAAAGTAATCAGTGTTTTTCAGGGAAAAACCACTTTGGTACCTAATTAAACCAGAAAAACAAACAAATAGTCATATTTTCCAGCTGTTTCTTGAATGAAAAGAATAATTCTCTGCCCCTGACCTTCACCCACTTTGATCTTCCCAATCCGGTCTGGTTTTGATCTGAAATAAGCACCAAAACAAAATACTTTCCAAAGATGGTGGCCAAAGATTGCTCAGTGCTATAGTCACGGGTGACATTATTGAGTTGGGTGTCTTCTAGATATACGACACTAGGTGGAGCCAAAGCCCACTGTTTCTATCAGATCCTATTGAGCCTAGTTGGGGGTTTTTTTCAAGCATGTTTTTATCACAAGATTCATCATTAACTACATTTTATTTAGTTTTTCCTTAACTCTACATCGGCTAACAGTTTAACTTTGGATGCGTTTGATCCTCAGACGATGAAGAAGAGGGGCCCGGTGGAAGCAGTGAACCCCGCAGCGAAGAGGGTGTGTAGGGAGAACCGGCCCGCCGGACCGACCAAAGGCCCCCCGAGGAGCATCTTCAACTTCCTGGACCACTGAGGACGCAGCACTACCCGCTGAATGATGATCGTCAGAAGACAAAAAGGCCAGAATTGACCGGCCACATCCAGTGTTTCACAAGCCAAGCAAGACCTCAAAAAGGAAGTAGGTGTGGTTTAAAAGGAAGTGACGGTTGCCCCGGTAGACGTCGCCTGAGAAACACAACTACGGACACTTGTGTGTATGTTTACATGTTTGCGTTGCCTTTTGTAAAATGGCGAGCTAAAAGCACACCACTGAGGCGCGTCTCCTTCCAAGTTTGGCTCGTGGTCGCCGACAAGAAGCATCACACCGTACTTGACTTAATCTGGACTTTCTGACGGAGGTCCATTTACAAATGTTTTATCATGTAAATAGGATGATTGATTTTTTTTTTTTTATTGTTTGGGAGTTGTTTTTTGGATGATGATTTTAAATGTATTTGTTTTACATTGTAAATAAAAGTGTATTTTAAGACATTTTCTTTTTTTGTTCTGCAAAACCAACAACATTCCCATCAGGCTCAGCTGTACTTGGTTTCAAACGTTAGCATGCTAACATGCCAGTAGAGCATCACAGCCGCTAGCGTGGCTGTAGACTCTGTCTTGTTTTTCATTCTCTCCTGTTTTTCACTGAATACAATACTATTCTACGTCTGTAAAGAGTTTGGGTGTAGTTAGATTTTGTATGACTTTCCTTTCTATACCTTTTTGGGGGGAAAGAGAATCCATTTGTGTCGGCCTTTGCACATCAAAAATGATGTCAAAGAGATCTGATGAGGGTCGTAGAGCTCCACTTCTCCACCCGTCCTTTGCTGCAAGTCTTCCACTCTTTCTTCCACTTTTGTCTCCTGGCTTTTGGAAGCGTAATCGCAGTTTAAAGACTAATGATTTGGCAAGTGGCTAATAATAGGCCGGCATTAGAGGGAGGGTCCTCTAACGAGCCCTTTCATGTCTCTCCATCTCATTAGCGGCCACGGTGATTAGGAGGAGGTCCCGGGGTTAGGAGCGGGCGCGCAGGAGGCCCCATTACACGTCATTAGGGGCCAACTGCCAGGAGGCTCTGGAATGAACCCCATGGTGGGCCCCGCCCCCAGCGGGCCGCCGTACCTGCAGGCTGGCTGGCCCCGCCTTTAATCCTCTTGGCGTCAAAGCGGTCGTTACAGTTCCACCTTTTTGTCCACGCGTTCAGAGCCTCGGCTCTGACGGTTTGGCTTCAAAAGTCTCGGAACGTCGGTGAGATCTGAAAGCGCCGGCGAGCTTTGGGGCGGATGAACGATGCGGTTTGTTGTTGAGCTGCCTCTGTCTTCATTTTTGAGCCATTACGGCGCAATTAAGCCAGATAAAGACTTGATTCCAAGTCCTGCGGGGCCTGTTTGCAGGGTCAAGAAATCAATCCTAATTAGAATTTAATAGGAACCGTGTCGACGAGTTTCTTCTCTTTCTCTTCACCGTCTTCTCCAAAATCAATTTTGCAACTTTGTCGAAACCCCTGAGAGGAAATTCCGAGGTCAACGCAGTAAAGCCCCTCTCCCCTCCCTCCTCCCCTCTCTGAACTCCCTGTTCACTCCCCCACTTGAAAGAGGAGGAAGGTTACATGTTTTGGCACCGAGGCCCGGCTTCTAAATATCTAGAGGACACGGATCTGGCTTTATTCAGATTATGAGGAGGAGAGAGGGCAGAGGGTGGAATAATTGAAGAGAAACATGAGCTCTAGCACCCAAGGGGTGTGTGTGTGTGTGTGTGTGTGTGTGTGTTTGTGCGCTTGTGTGAGTGTGTGTGCGCAGCGCTTGTGTCGTGACGTATACACTGTACACGCGTGTGTCTGCTCACATCTATGCCTAAAAAAAAATAAAAAAAATAAATAAAAAGTGTATAATTAGTCCACAAAGCCAACCGTGTGCTGGACTGGCTGTTCAATTTAGCACGTCTCGACTGATTTGGATGATTTCACTTTTTGCTGCTGTTGTTGTGGAGGAGGAGGAGGAGGAGGAGGAGGAGGGGGGCGCTGGCTGCGAGCTGGAGGTCCGGCAGGCCTTTTCTCGTTTCAATCTCCGTGCATCTCGGCGCCGGGGATCTGACAGCGTGGCCCGTGGGTGCTGCCGGCCGCCCTCGGCCGCTGTCACAGCCGGGGACTGGTGCCGGAGCAGATGTGGAGCTGAACTGAGGGAAGTGGGTCAGGCCGCTGCAGGCGTGTGTGTACCATTCACACAAGGTCTCATTCTGCACAAGGTAAGTCACGCTGCCTGCTTTTTAGTTGGTGGTTGTTGTTTTTGTTGTACTCTTTCCCATGTGTGTGTGTGTGTGTGTGAGTGAAAAAGGGGGAGATGTGGTTGGTGTTAACATTAAAATAATCTGTCTCCCCCCAGGAGGCCTCACAGACGACCCCTCAGTCCTCAGAGTTCAGCCTATCTCTCCTCCTATCAGTGTCCTCTGTAGTTGTCTTTTGTAACTTGTTTTTTTTTTTTTTTTTTTTTTTTTGGTTTAAGAGAGAGATGGAGGGAGAGATGATTTTGCGTGTGACGGGGCCTTGGGCGGACGGCTGTGTTTGATGTATTTTTTATGTGCTTAGGCTACTGGTGAGGGAAGGAGGGAGGGAAGAAGGGAGGGAGGGAAGAAGGGAGGATGCCTGGAGCTGATGCACTTGAATGGGGATGTTGTTGAAGGAGGTGGGAGGGGGGCAGATAGGGATAGAGAGAGAGAGAGAGAGAGAGAGAGAGTGTGTGTGTGTGTGTGTGGAGAAAAGGAGGAGGAGGACGCAAGTTTTTTTTTCTTCTCTGCCGCCAGCAACGACATGTCAGGGGGATGAGAGCAGGGTGGAGGGAGACAGTGAACACTTGTTAAGTCTGTCTGATGTAGCCTCTATACCACACACACACACACACACACACACACTAGAAAACACACTCGCCCGCCGTGCCCTTACATCTGAGATTGACGATCACAAAAGCAATCGGGCGTCACCAGTTCAGAGAAACACTGCAGAAGCCCTCGCACATGTGACGTTGCCCGTGAGTGTTGCATTGTGGGTAGCTTCTTTTTTTTAAAAGCCTTAAACACACCTGTACTTGTAGATACATAAGGTTTATTAAAGACCCCCCCCCCCCCCCAGACCGACACTGAGCTTGACGTATAGATATATCCGACGCCTACAAGAAGCCTCTTGGCGTTCGCTGCTGTGATTTGTTCGTCTATCTCCATTTCCCAGAATGCCGTTCGACGACCACCAGAGGACTGGTATGGCCTTGCTCGCCTGTCGAGGTCAATAAGACGAAGATGGTGGAGAGAGAGAAACATTAACGGCAATAGCCCAGTGGAAAACAACAGATTGGGGGAGTGAGTTTAAGACTCCTGAAGCTGGAACGCCATCCTCTGTTTCCTCCGTGAGGCGGTTGAACTGTTGCAGACTCTCTGCGTTACATAATGCACGTCTCTGTGTCCCCGCATGCACACATCCTCCTACTTACTACTTCATTCATGCTGGGAACTTTTGCACATCCCCGGATCAGTATAGTTTGCACATCCCTGCGTAAAAAACAAACAAGAAACCCCACTTTTGATGGTGTTATGTTGTAAATGTTTCCATGTGATATCACGTGTCTAGACTTTAGCTCTGCATGTTCAGACCTACCGGGCAGTAAACCTGACTCTGATTCTCATCCGACTCCAACGCCTTTAACTGAGCTGGATGTATCTGAGTATTATATCACTTCACGTGAAAAGAATGATCGAACAACAAGCTGTCATCGTTTGTTCTCCAAATAACTACAATCCTGCGTGCACGTGAAGGCAGCTTGTCACTCAGAGGTTGACACTAGACAGCTTTTTTTCCACCATGGCATAAATATATACGCATGAGCATCTATTTATGACAACATAACTGTAGTTTGGAAGCCAATCGTTGTCCAATATGTAACGAAGCAACATGGATTCATGGATTCGGTTTGTTTTCGCTGAGGGATGAGGAGTTGATATTGTTATTTGAACTATTTTGTGTAAAAAAAAAACATTATCAGACACACATTTCTATCTGCACATATTGTCTGGAGGCGGATCTTTACCTTCATGGTCCGTTTGGTACTTCAACGCATCCAGACATACAATATAAATAAAACATAACAAATGACAGTCATATAACAAAAACATGTGCAAAAAGCTCACATAATGTGCAAGGGACATCCTATCATAAAACCCAAGCTTAAAAATTGATTACATTTGGATTAAGGGTGAAAATTGGTTTATTATATAATGCATAACTATTGTTCTAGCAGCAGTCCAACCGATATTTGAACATGTAGCTGGGAGCTATACTTCACTTTCACATAGTTATTTAAATAGCATTAAAACAAAGGCTGTGTCACTATAAATAACCCCTCTTTAGTGTTTGTCAGCGACTATAACCTCCTGTACGCTGTTAATAAATGATAAAAGGGTGAAAGGGAGCATAACACACAGGCTATAAACACGAAGAAGCTCCATTTAGGAGTCTTATAAAACTGCCTGTGTGATTTATTTTTGTGTAGTTGCCAGAGGGCCGAAGTGGCAATGGAACAAGACCTCACTGTAACTTTGCAATTAGGTCAACATCACGACAGCATGTGGCTGTTAGGGTTAGTGACAAATACTATATATATATATATATATATATATATATATATATATATATATATATATATATAGCATGACGGCCATCTCTGCTCACATTGTTTCTATTCTCCACGGCTTCCCTTCCTGCAGTCCCAGCCCAGTGAAGGAAGTGCCATTAGCCCCTCATCCAGAATCACATAGTGAGAGGATGGGAGGAGGAGGAAGAGGAAGAGGAAAATAAACATAACATAGGCGGCACGGAGGAGGAGGAGGAGGAGGAGGAGGGGGGGCAGTGTCCAGCTTCTCCACGGAACCAGCAGAAGAAGAAGATTTTTTCTTTTTTTCCCTAAAAGGTAAGAAGAAGCTCGAGCGCGGTGCTAACGTGGCCGCGCGGCAGTGTGCGGCGGTCACTTTCCTTTAGCCGATGATTTGATGTTTGTGAGCGGCGCGAGGACACGGCACAGACATGGGGTGAGCGTTACGTAAGACGGCCAGCGCGCATCACACATCACCCTGCTGCTTTCTCCCCTCTGCAGCGTTTCCATGTCGGTTCACCGCGTTGAGAGGAAATACCGAGGCTTGTTGTGTTGTTTTTTGTTGTTGTGTAAAACGGATGCACAGCTGTCGTGTTTCGTGTTTACATTCATCATAAGCCGGACATGCAGTCGCCTTTTTTGTGTGTTTTTTTCTGCCGTCGACCTTGTAGCGCAGATCACAAGATTATTTTCTCCCTCGCGTGCAAAACTGATATATTAAAGCAAATCCTTTCCCAAACAGACTACGCGTTGTAGGTTTTATTTATTACGTATTTTTACCACATTATTGATTATTTTACATGAACATGTTTCGCTCTGCAGCGATGAAGAATGGTTGATAAAAAAAAAGACATGTATACACGGAGAATCTGCTTTTTCCCCCCTCCTCGTGACCGCGGAGCATCGATCAGTTCTCGCCTGCTGCACGCGCGCTCCCGACAAAGACACAGTCGCTGTCCTTCAGCACCACGTGAACGCGCGAGTAGAGAGGAGAGGAGAGGGGGATTGATTGACAGCAGCCTGAAGTCAGGATTAGAGTAATTTCCATTCGGAGGAGACATGTAAATATTTGATGCTAATAGAAGTGGAGTGTGCCTGCCTGTATTTCTAGACCTTATAAACAAGGGTGTGTGTGTGTGTGTGTGTGTGTGTGTGTGTGTGTGTGTGTGTGTCATCCCTTTTATTGTTGTTTCGGCTCATTCATGTCTATCCAATCTTTTTTCCTTCTTTTTTTTAAATGCATCTTCTTCTTTTTCCCAAAGTGTGCCAGAGCTTCTTTCTTTTGGCTCCGCCGATGACTTGTTTGTGTATCTTCTATGCCGCTGCTGGTTTTGACTCGTGTGCTTTGCACACAAAATAAACCTGCACAGGCTGGAAAACGCGTTTGCCGTCAAAGTCACCTCATCGTGCGGCTGAAGGTGATTGAGCTGCTTTTGGGAACTCGCAAGCTTCCTGAAAGTGCCGTCCGTATACAGCAACATTCCAAAAGCGTACTATGCAATGCAATGTCAGATTAATACGCTCCGTTTTGTCTGGAAATGAAACTCCCGAGACAAACGACAGCAAATACCGCATACCGTCGGTTCTGTGGGTAACATTTGGCCTTTTCTTTCGACAAAAGATAACTTTATTGACCAACGCTCTGCCAAACAAACGTTGTCTGAATCTGAGGCTCTTCAGGCGTTGTAATGTTCTGTCCCCTGTCGTTCCAGTGAGGCTCAGTCGACGTCAGCGATGCTTCACCATCGGGACCAACCTCTGAACTCGGCCTACGGAGGCAAAGGAGGCTCCAGTGACGGCTCCTCTCCCTCGCTGCGAAACAGGAAGGGTGACAAAGACGGCAACTTCAACTTCCTGCCCGGCAAAGACAACGAGGGCACCGGAGGGGGAGGGGACGAGAACCGAAACCCGGTGCGTCCCCGCAACTTGGGCCCGATGGGCCGCGACCCGCCGAACTCCTCCTCCTCCTCCTCGTACTCCGGCTATCACCACAACCCGGGGCTCCTGTCGCCGCGCTCCCGCCAGCCCTGCTGGAGCCGCCTGGAGCCGCTGCCGGAAATCGAGTGCGGGGATGACGGCTACGGCCGAGTGCCTCCCGACGGAGCGGAGGAAGGCCGGCTGCAGGAGGAGGAGAGGAGGGTGATGATGAGCCACGTCGGGGAGATGAAAATGGAGACGCAGAGGAGGAAGAGCAGCAGGGCGAGGGAGGAAGAGGAAGACGTGGCGTTGCAGGAGGACGAAGACGAATGGGGCGACAGCGACTCCGAGTCCGAGTGCAGCAACCGGTCCGGCGGCAGCGCGTCCTCCATCAACATGGACAGCGGCGGCGAGGGGACGCTCATGGGAGGCTGGGACCGCATCGGGGTCGGGGAACCCAAATCCATCCCCCAGGAGGGCGACCCGAGCAGAAACGGCAACCGAGAGCCGCCGGGGAGACGCCGGAGCCTGAGCCGCAAGTCGCTGACGGGGAGCAACCTGGGGAACCTCCTGGAGGAAGGCGCCGACCGGTCCTCGGACTCGGACGGCGACGCGCCCGAGCTGACGGACGCGGTGTGGACGCTGCGGGACCGCGAGCGCTTCAAGGCCCAGGAGATGGAGAAGCACCAGGTGCAGCTGACCATGTACCGCCGCCTGGCGCTGATCCGCTGGGTCCGCACCCTGCAGGGCCGCATCCAGGAGCAGCAGAACCGCCTGCAGTCCAGCTTCGACGTCATCCTCACGCAGAGGAAGGAGCTGCTGCGCATGGGCGCCGCCGCCGCCGTGGCCAACGCCGCCGCCGCCGCCGCCGCCGCCACTCCGGCCGCCGTCGCCAGCCAATCGTAAAGAGAGAGAGAGAGACGTGGGAGGATCTGAAACAGGAAGTGGTTCAAAACAATGTCTTTGTTTCCTTTGCTTCCATTCTGAAGACATTTCATCTGGTTTAAATGAAAATAAAAAAAGTCTCCCATCGTCTTTAAACTTCACACTCATGTTGCTGATTGTAATGATTTTCTTTTTCCTGGCGGCCCACCCGGAGCATCAATACATAAGTGTATCAACGCCAAAAATGTTTAGATCAACAAAAAAAAAAACTATATTCTGTCTGTACGCTGTTCTCGTTTGTCTTGACCTGTGCGTGAAAAAAAAAGAAGAGAACATTGTGTCGATGTAAGTGTTCGAGATGATTTGCACTCTGAGGTCATGCTGTGTGTATATATAGAGAGAGATGAAAGGTCAATTCAAAGAATAAAGTTATATGATATATCCATATTTGTTTGTGTTGTCTGTTTTTTCGCATGTTCGTACGATCTGAACTTATGAAAGAGGGCTTCACTCTGACTTTTAACGGATCTGATCTGAGGGGAAGTCCAATCTTTTGGCTGATAGCAGCACTTTGGGAGCCCAGAGCCTTCGTTTCATAACAGCTCAGCATGTTGATTTCAAGGAGCAGGTCTATCAAAGCTCCCTCAGTGCAGATAGGACTAAAGAAGGGCCGGTTGTTATCTTCTGGAGCTGTACTTGCTGTTCTGGAGCCCTGCATGCCCCCCGCCCCGGGGCCAATGACCTTTCATCGAACAATTGCCTCTTTGTCAGCCAAACAAAGTTGGTTTGTATCGGCTCATCACAAGGGGCCGAGGGTGTGTGTGTGTGTGTGTGTGTCTTCTGCGGGGAGTGTGATAGCTGTGTGAGGCTCAGGCCTCAATCTTTATGGGCATGGCTGGCTGCTGCTGCTGCCGCCTCGGGCACTCCCGAGATCATCTCACCTCCTTCCATGTGCATGCGCGTGCATGTGAGTGTGCGTGCGTGTGTGTGTGTGTGTGTGTGTGTGTGTGTGTGTCAGAGAGATACCAGCCGCATTGCCACCCCTATAATCTCCATCCTGAGCAGGTCTGGGTGCCCCCCCTCCAGGGAGCCTGCGTGTCTGCGCCCCGGGGCCCCGCGGGTCCTATCCGGCCGCGGCGAACAGACGCCGGTCCGGTAGCGCGCAGGAGCGCCAAACCCCGGGGCGGGTTGTGGGATAATCCCCGGCCGTGCCTCCCTAACTAGAACTCCGCTTTATTTCTGAAGCTTATCGCCTCTCCTGGACGCAGGCGTCGCGGAGGAAAGTCGGCAGTCGATTTACATATTGATCCCCGTGTTCGCTGGCTGAAGGTTGGAGGTTTTAGACCGCGAGGATAACATGTTTACACCGGAGTCTATATAGGCAGACACCTCTGTAGCAACAAGAAGGGACACCGAGGGGGAACAAACAGGCCTTTGATGGAGGCTTCTGTAAACCAGCGAGACGGGATTTCAGGGTAGTTAGGAGGAATTCATCCAAACAAAGCGCGCGAGGAGATAAATGAGCCTCAAAGCTGCTTTAGAGATGAATCTGATCGGTTTCACCTCAGGAGAAAGTGTCGGGGTATTTTTTGAGCAAAGGCAGTATTACTGTGAGTAATACACCCCTGGTGGTATTGGCATATTGCCATTTCCGCCTATTAAAACACAAACAAATCAACACAGAACAAATGTCTATTATGACAGTCGTTATGCAGAGTTTACAAGGTGTCGTCAATGGGTTCATTAAATCATGAGCTAATAGTTTATGTTCAGTTATAGGTCGTATAGGAATTATTAGATCAATTTATAATTTGCCATGTAATACAATCTGAATCGCATCCAATGTGCAGCCGTGGATGTCGATGAATGAGGGTCACGTGTTTCCACCTTTCTAAACGTTAACGGGCCTTCTAGATGTGCTTCTCTAGAGAGGTTGCTGATGCTAAAAGTTACATAAATAAATGGATTGTTGTCGGGTTGTTCTTCAGCAGCGCCTTCCCCAAAATGTCAGAGGTCAAACGGAGCACGAGCCGACGAACTTAAGAGCTAAAAACAACAACAACAAAGTCGTCTTTGTTTTGACAAAATATTTGTTCCGATGAATGGCTTCTAGCTGATAAAAAAAGGCATTATCATTTATTAATCGACAATGAAACCATAAGTTCGCAAACAACGAACGTAAGAAGGCTTTATTATAAAACATATATATATATATATATATATATATATATATATATATATATATATATATATATATATATATATATGTGTGTGTGTGTGTGTTTCAGTGTGATGTGAACAAACAGGGGTGTGAGCGTCGGGTCTCCTGCTGCTGGGGGCACACTGCGTATGCCTGTCTCTCTCTCTGCACTCCTTTTCATTTAGTCAGCAATAAAAACATATCAATGAGAGGAAAACAACACATGTTAAATGTCAGGTATGTTTATTATTATTTTCAGTGCAAAACTTCGTGGAGAGCAGAGGTGCGCCTTATGGCACCCCATGGCGACAGATGGGGCGAGAGGAGGATCTGTTTGACCTTCTTCACAACATTCTTAGGTGTTAATGTCTGGAGATCATTTAAATATGTTTATTTTATTTTTTTAATCCCCTTAATAAAAATAAACGTTCAAGTTATTTCTTTGTTATAAGAGGCGTTTCCTTTACAGAGACACTTACATGACCTCCTAAAAGCCACATGACTGATAATACGCCAAATATATATATATATATATATATATATATATATATATATATATATATATATATATATATATATATATATTTGTATACCAACAATTAAGAACAGAAATAAGTAGAAACCCTAATATAATATATAATCTTTCTATATACTGAATGATTGCGTTTAGGTTATTTTGGTCATTTTAAATACACAATAATGCTGCACATTATTAACAAAGCAAAATATCCTCCCTTATTTATACTTTCTTATTTAATTAGAATAATAGAATAACACCAACAAACAATACATATTCAATGATAGAGAAGGAGCAGGAAAAACAAAGGGGTTGTTTATTGTCTTCCCCTTTAACAGAAGACAGACATGCAGTGACAATTACACAACAACAATTAATCAGGCTACAAATAACTGAAATATTCTTACTTAGCGATATTAGTTTTTTTTTAACCAATCAAACATTATTTAGAATTTAACATTTGACCTCCCATTGCCTGACCTGTGACCTGACTGTTCTCCCCTATACGTGCTG